>OY728128.1:1145312412-1145814912 GCA_963277665.1 Viscum album | reverse complement strand
TTGTATTTATTTATATATATATATATATTAGAATATACAAATAAATATAATTTTTTTTTGAGCCACACATATTTATATATAAATATTACATTTATAGCTATATATATACATATTAACGCATTTTTATAAGGTAAATAAAGTGAAATATTTATTTATTTTAAATGAAATGATTGATAAATATATATTTCCATATTGTTTATATGTTTATAAATACATTTATATATAAATATGTATTTATACAAGTGATTTATTATCAGTAAAAATAAGAAAATATGCATATATTTAATTATAAATAAAACTACACAATGAAAACTGATAAAATTTCAAAACCATAATATAAATATCAATTTATACACAAGGAATAAATTTATTCCCCACTAAAAAATGGAAAAAATTACCCCTTAAACAAGGATAAAAATCTATCAAATGTTAAAGAATTTGGGTACCCTGACTAAAAACTCAATTTTAGAGGAATTATAGGCCTTTTTTGGGCCTCAAAAAATGTGATTGAGGTTTACTTATATCTCATGGGGTGTAAATCTCATCACAGTATTCGATTTGATATGTGGTAGAGCCTAAAAACACACGCGGATCAAAAGTTCTGTCCATTGGAAGTTCGAGTTCGATTTCGAACTTTTCTTGAAATTATATGAAATTTTATTATTATAATTATTATGAAATTCAAATCTAATGTGGTTTTAGATCAGTTCATAAGATTTTATTTGATTGGTTTTGGAGCTAAAATTTACTCTCAGATCAAAAGTTATGGTCATTTGATGCTGAAGTATGATTTTTAACTTATTGATGATTTGTTTTCATTTTGAAATTACTATTAACTAATAATTAGAAATATTTATTAATTGAAACATTATAATTAATTAAAATTATAAATAATAAACTATATATGATAGTAAAATATAATTAATAACTTATAAATAAATATATATTTTTTTTAAATTTTATCCTCTCAAATTTGCGGCTGTTTTGAAAAAACCGACAATAAAAATTTATAAAAAATATTTTAAAAATATTTAGCGGATGTTTTTAAAAATGTATGAAAAATTTTATCCCAAAAAACATTCAATGGAAGTTTTTTAAAACTAATACAAAAAAAACCGCCATTAAATAACTGTTTTCAAATAGTGTTAATCTTATTTATCGCCACCATTCCAATGGATAGGTGATAACTATCATATTAAATATTAATAGTACAATATTCTTTCGTAAAACTCAGCCTTGTATGTAACACAAATTATAAAATAAACTCAATGTTGTGTGTAATGAAAGATAAAATTCATGATTCATATAGTGAAATCTGAGTTTTTTATTTTGTGTAACAAAAGCTATCAAAGTATTTAAATTAATTCAAAAGAAGTTATTTCTTAAAATATAAAGATGTTACATCTTACACCCCTTAAAATGATTTTCCATCAAAATTCATCCTAGTTATCATGGGATTTACATATTTAGAATTACTTTATGAAAAAACACATGGTACAAATGAAATAAATTGAACATAACATAAAAAATAAAAGTGGGAAACATAAAGGTCACCTGACGATATGCATAACTAGGATTCTATATAGAGAGAACATTAGTGGGAAATTAAATGATGGGTTTAGAAAGGAAAACTGATTCTTATGGAATAATAAATATTTTTAGAGAACACGTTGAATAGGAAGTCAGTAACAACATAACCACAAGCCAAATATGTGTGTAAAAGGTCATTAATATCATCATAAAAGATGGTAATAGGATAACATTTAATTTCAAGAACCTTTCTATAAAGTTGAATGATTAATTCACCAAATATACTAAAAACATAAAGAAATATATTTTATTTAAAATTACAATTTTACCCCTTAACCAAATTCCACTACAATATCATCTTTTACACGAGATAATGAGTGTTTAAGATGAATTTTTATTATCCCTAAAGCACAAAAAATCATCTTTTAAAGACCACATATCCATTAAAGGGATAACTAATCTATTCCACTTATCTTTAGACATTAACCAAAACCAAAATTGTTAGCACATAGTAAGATAATTCATAAAATTAATAAACCATCATATGATTCACTAAGCATAAAAATTCAACAGTAATACCGAATGTTTAACAAAATTATTCCTTAAATAACTATCCTTAAAATTCATCAAACATTTATGACTAAGTTCAAAACCCAAATATTAGATGGATTTATCATATATTCTTATAAGATAAATAAAATTTTATTCCTAAAATAAAATCACATATGTTTATTAAATAAACCTAATCTTAACTTGACAAAATGTCATACTCACCAGGACATCACATAGGCCAGTGGTAGGTGTGAAACCCTTATCGTCATTTTGTTATGGGTTCAAGCCCCACCACCTAGCCAAATGTTAAATTTTTTCACCAAGAGTATGGGTTTTTTCCTTTTTTTCTTTAATCATAAAAAATAATTCCTCCCTAAAACACTTCACGTTGATCCTAGTGGTTACAAATACCTCATCCTAATAAAATGACTTTAAATGGTCATTAATAACCTCAAAATGTTTATTACTTAAAACCATCAAATTAGGTGTCCAATACATTGAACTTATGATCAAACATAATCTTATAGTCATATGATGGTATCTATAACACTCATTATAACCACACATGAAAACATAATAATCTTCAAAATTATCTAAACCGACCTTTTATACCAACTATAATAGCCCATGACCCACACTTCCAGATCCTATGCTGAAATCCATTACTTTACATTCTTTGATTTAATGCACAAAATTGTGACCCACATTTTTTCTATAAATACCTTACAACATCAAAAATTAAACATTGATCGCATAAATTATGGGGGATCTTTTAGGTTTAGTGTTTTTGAGAATTAGGACAACTTTTATATAAATAATCCCCAAGTCATCATATGAACATTTTGTAGGATCATAAGAGTAACTTAGATGTCTATACTTACAATAGGTAGGTGAATTTTAGTTTAAAAAATTTAAAATAAAAATAACATAAATGTTTTAAATGAAGTAAACAGACTCAGAATTCATCTGATGATTAGAGTGAAATAATTATAATCAAAGTTGATCTGATTAAAACAAAGTATATCTTTATTGTATTTGCAGATACATCAATAAAATAGAAAGTATAGAAAGATAAGTATGAAGAATAAATATCTATTTCATGCATAACATAACAGACTTTTAATAATAATTAATTAAATATCTATTAAAATTATGAATGAATTACATGCTATATTAAAATATTTAACTCTTTTAACCTTATGAGTAAAGGTATTCAATAACCTTGACAAAAAGTATCCAAATTTTTATACTTTCTATAATGTATGTCTTTCTTCACCAGGAAATTGACAATATGATAATCATAATAAGCTCTATCTTTATATCCACATAAGTCCTCAATATGATGATTGGAGCCTTTCATCCTAGCCTTGGAAGCCATCGGTCTGATGGATGAGATTCACTATCTTCCTATCCCTAGAATCCCTCTATCACAACAATGATTAGAATTTTTACAAAGGAAAGTTCATTGTAAATGAAAAAACCATAAAAATTATTCCTTAGAACTAAAACTCTATAAATTATTATAATGAATTTGAAACCCTATATTTATATAGAGAAAACTTTAAAAAAATTGAGTTGCAAATGTGAAATGCTCCAAACTTTTAAAATGACCAAATATTTTTAGGCAAATATCCAATGATCATATTTCTAAATTTGTTACAACAAACTAAGAAATATGGTTCTTGACAACATATAATGTTCTTGAATATATGAATTTCCAATGTCATTAGGTTTTATCACCATTAAAATTAAAAAATTAATCTTTATGATAGAAACAATTCTTATGTGCTTTTGACTATAAACTTTTGTCAGTCCAATGGACAACCTTATTGATTACTGATACAATGAACTGAGTGAGGATTAGTTCGATCTATCAGTACCAAGTTCATTCCTATGTCCATTACTTTTTTTATTCAGGATAACATAATAGAAGCATAATCAATGGCCTGAAAAGAAGTCATTCTAATAATTTCACAAACCTTTAGACCAATGTATCATATTGAGTAATAAAAAGTTTACATTCGTAAGAAATATGATCATTTATATGTATTGTATAAAGTAATTATTTTTAAAAAAAATAAAAAAATATTTTGGAATAATAAGTCTATAAAACATGTTTTAAGATAGTGTTTTTGATTTCTAAAACTAAAGGAATTAAAATGTTAGAAGTAAAACTTCTCACTCTACAATATCCCCCCTTTGGAAATCAAAAACCACCAGTGCTTAAATGAAACAATATATTATGAAAGACTTACATCCCTTAGTTATTTTATAAAAATTTAATATATTCTTTATAACTCTCCATGAGTTTATAATTCCTTATTATCATGATGGACTATATTTAACATCACCCCCTTTGAATACTTCTCCCCTTTGAAGAATACTTATCCCCATTTGTAATATCTTCTCTAATTTTATAAAACATTCTCCCCCTTTGGTATTTAAAAAAAGGAATGGAAAATAATAGAAATTATCCTAAAATTTTATAGAATATAACAAAAAAATGAATTTAACAAACTAATCATTCATTAATAATATGAATGAAAATATAACCAATCAGAACTAGAAAATATTCAGGAAGAAATAATTTGGATGAAAATTAATTCATACTAAACTATCATTAATATGTTTTACAAACTATACATCAAGTTTTAAATTGAAAGGATTAATATTTCATCATAATATTCTTCACGAAAGCCTTTATCCTTTTGAACACATGCTAATCCTTCTCCAGCTTTGTGACCTTTTCTTCCAAATAATACATCTTTCAAAATTCATTCTTGAGTCTTTTAACTTTCTCGGAAAACTATTTTTCCTTAACTCATAATGATAAGTTAATTTTAAAAAGATCTGATCCAAAAAATATTCAACTCCATGTCTCACATATTTTCCTTTAAAACTTTGACATTATTTGTTTGGTCCTCTATAGTATCTACAAACTCTTCTACAAAATTTACTCTTTCGAGCATATCTATAGATAACTTGTTAATGGATTAAACTATTTATAACAAGAGTTTTTATTTACATTAAGAAACTAATCATCATGCTCATAGATATTAGTATCTATTTGGTTAGACCACTTCACCATCTTATTGTATACAGACTTTTGAGATTTTAATTTTCTTGAAAAACATTCAAATGAGCCTCTATCCTGATCACTATTTTCATCAATACTTTGAGTGATTCCTATTTCTCATTCATATATTCCAAGAGAAACATACACCTTGATTAAATATTTGGTATATATGTAATTTGATTAGTCAAAATTTTCATATATTCCTAGAGAAACATACACCTTCATTTTCTTTGTTTTCCTCTTATTATTATTCATAACATTCTTACACTAATTCTACCTCTTCTTTGACTGTTACTTCTTCTTCGAGTTAATCTTGTTCAAATTATTATTCCATGAATTCTTATTCAAATTCATTATCAAGTCATTCCTCAAACCATCTAATAGTTCTCAAATATTTTTTCCAAACAAGTTCAGGTCTTGATTCTTTATAAGGTACAGTAGGAACCAATTATTCAAAAACTATACTCCCCTTTACCTTATCAGGTACTGAATGGATATCAGTAAGAATAACAGAATTTTCTTCAAAAAAGAGTCCATATTTAAGAATTACGTAATCAGTATGATAAATTGGATTAACTGGATTATGAGATTCTTTCTCAATGTCTTTTAAGAATATATATATTATTCTGGCTTTAGTAAGACTCTTAATTAACTTCTTTCTATTTTTATTCTTCCTCTAATTTATTTGTATTCTAAATTTTCAGTGCCTTATACTTAGCAGGATAAATACCAAATTTGGGATCCCCTGGATTCTTTTGAGATTTATGTTCCATCAAATTCTTAAACTATTTATTAGAAATTATATTTTCTTTATTTTGTTTATTAGGAGGAGATTTTTTGGATTTTATTTTCTTTTTAACATCCTCATGTTTCCTTGATGGTTGTTCCTCTGATACTACGCCATCAACATTTTCCACAAACTTCTTTGATTTTTAATTAAAAACCAACTTCATCCTTACTAGTGTATCCTGACCAAAAAACGATATCATATATTTGACTAAGTAAAATTTATTCCCAACATTAAACAACTCTATATATTTCACTATCATCTTATGAATGAGTGTTAGAAATATAATAATCATTGACTTGATGGAAGAACATTTGATTTTTCCATCGTAATAAAGATAAACATCACTAAATAATTTTCCTTATATTAACCAAATATTCAAGAAAAAAATTTATTATAAATTAAGAGTATATCGATCAAATATTCTAGGGTTTAAATACCCCTATATACAAAAAAAATTACCCTGTTGTTCGGTGTTAGATGAGAAACCTTTTAAACTTTCGCATAAAATGAGAATAGAGAATCTTAATACTTATTCTTCTAACATGTTCTAAGTCCATTTTGTAACTTGTGTGAGGGTAAAAAATTTTCTCCATCAGATGGAAAACAAATAAAGTCCAGTACCATTTCATATGAAATTTTAAATATTTTTCCAAACTTGTTAAAGGAAACTTTATCCTTACTCTCTTCATTATCAAACTGAACTAATGGATAAAATCCTATAACCATATCTAGATAATATAGATCAAAATATTCATTAGGCTTCTCTACTCAGACACTTTCCTATCCAAAATAATATATTATCCTTCTGAGAGTAGTTTTGAACTTATTGAACCAAAATCATTTAACGAATCTTTCACTATAAAAATTCCACTTTTCATAATCTTCATTTGTTTCCATCATAATGGGAATTGAGACAAGTGATTAGATGAAAATAACAATAGTCAGACTAATAGCTTTGAAGGGAGGTGAGAGTCGGCAACAAAAATCCAAAAAACTATTGGGGTGCTCGGGTAGTCCCACCCTTATATAGGCACTAGTAGTGATAGTTCAACTTCCATATTCAAACAAATGGTTAAGACAAATTTTTTTTTTGATCTGATTCCCATTATTTAACCAAATATTATTTTAATATTTATTTGGACTCAAAATATTTTTATAAACTTTTATCTAATTTAGAATCATTATGATTATAATGTTTTAAACATTTTTTTAAAAATTAATGAGTTTAATAAAAAAAATTATAACAACAACAAAAATTATAAACTAAATTAATGAAATAGTAAAAAAACTAAAATAATAGAAGAAAAACCATTGGAGTGTAATGTTTCATTAGTATTATTAACCTATTATTATTGGTTTTTGAAAAATAAGAAGGTTTCAATATTTTTTTAAAATATTTTGGTTATCATAGTTTTATCATGGAAAAATATTACAATAGTTTAAAAAAGAAAACTAAATATGATATTTTTATTAATAAAACCGATTATGATAGTTTTTAATATTTTTTGAATTTTTAAAATTTATAACAATTTCAGAGTCTAAAATAAATTTAAGAATTCTAAATCTATTTTTTTATAAAATATTGAGTTTATTAAACTCATTAAGATGAAATATTTTTAGAAAAACTATCAATTTAAAAAAATAATTTTTTTAAATTAATTTTTTTTTGAAAAAAACATATATACTCCACCTATAAAAATGATTATATTATTGTAAAGATATTGATAAAAATGAACTATATGTGAATGATCAATTTACATCGATAATTTATGTCTCCTACTTAATGTATTCAAATTTATCATAACTAAGGGGTTTAGTACAAATATCCTTATATTGATCTTGAATTTAGATGAATTATAAAATTATATCTCCCTTAAGTGTGTGATCTAGAAGAAAAATATGTCTTATAGCTATATTTTTAGAATGTGAGTTTTGTGATGAGTTTTTACTTAAAATAATGGCACATGTATTATCTTATATTATTTTAGTTTTAATAAAACTCATTCCATATTTTGTGAGGGTGTTTTTTTCCACAAACATTTAGCACAACATCATCCAACTTCAATATATCCATCTTCAATAGTTGAAAGTTACACAGAGTGTTGTTTCATACATGAAAAATACTAAAGAACCTCCTATGAAATGAAAAGTTATGAATGTACTTTTTTATATAGTTTCTACAACCACCAAAGTCAGCATCTGAGAAATCAATTAGTTCCAAAACAATTATTTATTAATAGAAGAGGATTAAATCCATAGTTCCCTTATGATAATGAAAAAAATTCATTTTACAACATTAATATGGTATTATTTAGGATTTTCTTGATATTTTTCACATAATAATACAGAAAACATTAAACCCAAACCACTAACTATTTTGTAATGTAAACATCTAGTCATATCTCTAAATGTTTTCTAATAAATTGATTCCCCAGACTCATCAAGATCTAATGTATTATAGGTACCAATATGCGTGTTAATACTTTTAGTTTTATCATAATTTTTTTTCAAGTTAATATTTTATATACTTATATTGTGATAAAAAAGTACCTTATGGTTTTTGTGACTTTTGAAAACAAAAGTATTTTAACTCACCCATTATACTCATTTCCAACTATGACTTCATAAGATATTCAAAATAATCTATTAATTATTTTTGAGTTAAACCAAATATAATATCATCAACATAAACTTATACAATCATAATGTTTTTATTTACTTATTTTATAAAAATATTTCTTATATGTAGCCCCTTTAGCAATTTTTTTTGAAACCAAAATTTAGTTCATCTATCATACCAATCTCTAGGGACTTGTTTAAGTCCATAATGTTCCTTGGTAATCTTACAAACATGTTCCAAATGTTTTTTATTTTAAAAACCAGGTGGTTGTTTTTCATAAAATTCTTATCAAACATGTCTATTATGAACATCACACTTCACATCTATTTGAAATAGTTTGAAAATATATAACTCTTCAAAGGCTAGAAGTATTCATATAGCTTCAAGTCCAGCTACCAATTCATAAGTTTATTTATAACCTATTGCCTCTTATTAGTTATATACATTAGGAAATATCTATCCTTAGTTCTAACTAATATCCCTTTTTTATCACATTTATTCCGATATACCAATTTTACTATAATTATAGATGTTTCTATAGGAAATTCAACTAAAGTCCAAAATTTGGTTCATTAAAACTCATTGAGTTTATATTAAATTAATTTAATCAAATCCTCTACACCAAAAGTTTTATCAAGATTCTATATTCCAATTTGGATAATAAATATAGATGTTAAATTTCATTTCTTAAGGAACTTATAGTCCTAATTAGTTTATCTTCACCAATAATGATACTTTAACTAGTATGGTTCCTAAGAAACAACAAAATTCATGGGTTTTGAAAAGTAAATTATTCAAAATCATGTAGAAAATATTCCCGAGAAAAAACTTTAGAAACATATTATGGATTTAATTACTTATGAAAAGAAGTTTAAATCAAAGGGTTAAAATTAGTTTTAGAAATAAAATATTAGGATATTGGTTGAGGTTGTTTTAATATCAAGGAATCGATTTCATTAAACATAACATGAACTATTTCCTCAACAGTACAATAAATTTTATTAAGAATCTATATTACTTACTATATGTGTAATAACCTAAAAATATCCCTTATTCATATTTTGGTGAAAATTTATGTATGTTATCTTTAGTATTCAAAATCAATACTTTCCAACCAAAAACATTGTATTATGAAATTTTTGTATTTATTCCTGTCCATAATTTATAAGGTGTTTTATTAAGAAAAATTCTAATAAAAAATTGATTTATAGTATATAAGGGTGTAATAACCACTTTAGCCCAAAAATGTTTAGTAACAGATTATCAACTCAGCTTGGTTATAGTAATATCTTAAAGAATTGTATTTCTTATTTAAACTACACCATTTTTTGGGGTGTTCTTGGTGATAAAAATATATGTTTTATACCTTTCTTACAAAAATAAGTTTCAATATCATAATTTTAAAATTCTCCACCATTATCATCATGAATATTTATCAAGGGGAGGGTTTACTCATTTTTTACTTTAAAAAAAGTTGTAAAATAACTGGAGGCTTTAGATTTCTTTGTAAGAAAATAGACCCTTGTGTGTTTGGTGTAATCATCAAATAAGATATATATAATAATATTTTAAACCAATAATTATAGTTTATTTATTATTAAATAATTCCATATGAAGTAATTATAAATCATCAAAATTTAATACTTCACTAATGGATTTAAAACTCGACTTATGTTGCTTACCGTATTGACAAGGGTCACCAAATTTTGATGTGTCAAACCTAAGTTCATGTATATCCTTTACATGTCCATTCATAGTCATCTTAATTAATTTTAAAAGGATAAAATGTCCTAAAATTATAATTCATAACCCATATGGATCTTCCATTTCACTAAGGCATGGTAATTCTTGGCTCTTAAGGTCTTCTAAGTTTAGTTTGTAAACATTCTCATACTGATTGACAGAAAGAATAAATTCATCCTTGGAACTATTTACTGTACATTTATATTTACTAAAGTTAAAAATTTATCCTTCATCACATCATTGAATCGTTATTTTAACAGTTTTCTTAATTCCTATAACAAAAAGAACATTTGAAATAAGACCTTTTGCAAGAAGAACAATGTTACATATTCCAATAATTTCTCCTTGAGCATTATCTCTGGAAGTTAAATTTTGAAATTTCATATTGAATATCTTCTTGAAGAAATATTTTTTTATCATTCATGTTCCTAGAAAAAATAATATCCATGTATAAAATATGTGTGTTGTTGGTTATTTCTTTATTTCTCTGAAAACAAAAAGATTAGTTTTTCAAAACCCAAAACCTCTTGGGTCTGGTATTATCCGAAAATAGAATTTTGGGTAATCCAATTTGGTTTGAAGAATAATCCATATGAAAACCTAAAGATTTAAATTTATTTAAATAAAATTTCTTCCTCTAGTGACCACCATTTTTGAATTTAGTACAAAAATGTGAACTTCTAGGAACAAAGTACTTTTGGCTAAGAACCATTTTTTTTTGTAAAAATCATTCCAATATTATCAATATAAGAAAAACATTTCTTATACATTTTTTTTTGAATTTTTCCTTTCTAATGGTAAATTTGGTTATATGTTTAATTAAGCTAGAAATTTCAGATTTTAGTTTTATAATTAAATTCTTTTCTTCTTTTGCAACTAAGATTTTCTAAATTATTTTGTTAACAATTTTTCTCATAATCAGGTTCTTCAAAATCCTTTGAAATAGTTTTTTTTCAAAATTATATTTATCAAGATCTTTAGAAAAATATAATAATTAATTTTTTGAAAGGGATATTCTCAAATACTCCATAAAAATATTATATTTGGAATTATCAATTTTTTTTAAAAAATATTTCAATTTTCATTTTATAATATTTTTTAAAATCTATAAACTTTATCATAATTAGGTAAAGTATTATCTTCTATTGAGGAAGATTGTTCATCAAGAGATATAATGTTTTTATTATCAGGACAATTTTCATTTAAATATTTATTAGTTTGGGAATAAACTATATATTCCTTTGGTATGAGATAACTATTTATTATGGTTACATTTGAAAAAAGACCAATGTTCCATTATATGGAACATTCGTTATTAGAGGAATTTTTAGAAGAATCTCCACCACTGAAACTCCATGTGTAAGAATATTGTAAAACATTATTTCCATTATACTTATAGTAGTATCTTGGAATTTCTATCATAATTTCATTTCTTCTTGTCTTCCCTTTTTAACTTTGGACAATCAGGTCAGATATGTCGATATTTCATATATTCATAACAAGTGACCTCAAAATACTTGTTATCATCTTTATCCTTATAAAATTTCTTATATAAGTATCAAAAATCATTCTTCCCCACCATATTCTTCATCCTCTGAGAAAGATTATCCAAATCATTTTTATAATGTTATTATGTACTAGAATTTGACTGAACAACAACTTTCTTCTTTCTTGAAGATTTTATAACAATTTCAGGTGATTTCAATTTAGTAGATACAATAGAAGTTATAGAAAAAGAACCACCAACATTTTATTTTTTATATTTATTGTAATATCTTTTATGTCTTCCCTCATACTTTCTGAGAGTACCAACGAAATAATCAAGAGTAAAATTAGTAAGTTTCATTTTATCAACCACAACTATTTTTTTATTCCCACTCAGTGGGAATTATGTCTATAATCCTTTCAACAAATTATTTCATCATCAAGACCTTTTTATCCAAGATACTATAAAATATTTATAATAGTCACGAACCTTTGGTTTATCTTTGAAAATAAATCTCCAGGTAGAGAATTATAGGCTTGGTAATAAGATCAAATAATAAATCTTATTTTTTAAATAACTTTGTATGTACCAAAATGTGTTACTTATAAGTTATTCTACATAATATTGTCATCTTAAAATTATTTTATCTAACGATAGATATTAATTTTCATAAAAAACAATAAAGTATTTATGATTTTGTAGTTCAATTCATATTATGATTTTTCAGTATTTGTTGAAGAAAAAACTTCCTTATCAGGAATCTTGTATTTTATAGTAAGCGCTAAGAAGTTATATACTCTAGTGTTGATAAAAAATGTTTTCATCGTATCTCTCCAATAGTCTTAGTAATTACAATCAAATATAGGTGGTTTAATAAGATTCACATTTTAAAGAGATCCAATATTCACACCTACCATCTTAAAAAATAGAAATAAATTTCTAAAAACACACATTAGTGTAATTAATTTTATAAACAAAAAGTTTATATCAAAATAAAAAACATAAAAAATAAAGAAATTAAACACTCAACAATTAAATAAGTACTAGAAAACTAATATCATACCAATTTTTGGATTAGAATAATAGCTTTCATGACTATACATACAATATGGGGTTGAATAGTAAATAAAAAAGAAAACAAAAACAAAAAAAAACCTAATGTAAATAATCGGACTTAGACATCATCTAATGATCAGAGAGAAAGAATCAAAATGATATTTTATTCCATTAATAAAAATTAGGGTTTTTCATGTTATTCACAGGTACACTGATAAAAAAATGAGTACATAATGAAAAGTTAAAATTAAAACTTTATATTACATGTACACTAGAACAGACATGCAAAAAATGTTGTACACTAGCTAGTAAAAGTAATAATTACTTACAAGATATATTAAAATATTAAAATATTTTAACCTTAAGAGTAAAGGTAGTCAATAACCTTGACTAAAGGTATCTAAAATTTTATAATTACAATACATTTTTCATTCCTTACCTAGAAATCCCTCGATACGGTGATTTGAATAAGATTTGTCTTACTATCCTCAAAATCCCTCGATACGATGATCATAATCTGCCTTCCTATCCTCATAATACCTTGATATAATGTACTAGATTAAACTTATTCCTATCTCTCTAATCGCTCAATCATAATAATGATCACACATGGTTACTCTAATGTAATTTATAAATTCTAATTGATATATTGGGTTACTACCACTTAAAAGTTATAGTTTTATTTAGATTTTAATTTAAAATTATAATATAAATTGAATAAATGAAATTACATTTTTTTCTTTGATAGGACATGGTCCTTTAATAGTACAAGAATCAATGTCCCAGATGTCTATGGTATGAATGATTTTAATATCATCCTTATTAGTAAAGAATATTATCATAAAATTTTTAACTCATCCACTGCTATATAATAATGTAAAAAATATGTAATATTAATCTAAAACCAATCATATTTAATATATCATCATGGTATATGAATTCAAAAAGATTATTATGTGGTAGAATAAATTTAAGGATGCATGGTTCAATGGTTCTTTATCTACTGTCTTGACATGTGATGATGCCCTAGGTGGTGATGGATGCAGAACTGGTCCCCCCCCACTAGAGGGGGGGGGGGATCCCTTCATTATCCTCAAGGGATCAATCCTATTTTTCCTTATTCTCTAACATAGAATTCATTCCCCCATTCCATGAAATCTCACTTTTCCCTAAAGTTACAGATCTTCATGCTAATCTCCCTCGTCTATCACTTTCATCCTCATAGTTCACTGATGCTTCGACACTATTGAACATGACCATAATGACTCACTCCAAAAAATTCCGACCATAGGTTGACAGTTTTTATAGGTTTGAGTTTTGACCAAGGATATTATAGGTCCATGAGACCATCAAGCTTCTTGATAATCACCACATTATGGTTCGCTTTTTATCAGAGGGGGACCTAATATTTTTTTGTTCTAGAGCTCCTCGAACATGAAACAAATCTTTCTTCTTCCTTTTTATATGGTCCTATGATTTACATATGAAACAATATGATTTGAATATGGATCTTTATGTAAGTTTTACTGAAATCCATATTCCTTTCCAAAATCCCTTGATTATTCTTATGATTAGAAATTTGGTCGAATGCTTTTGTGCTTTTTTAATATAACTGACTTAGTTTTTCATACCACATCCCTGCATATCATCTTTGAATTCAATGATTCTAAACAAAATGTTTAAAGGGTTTGGATTATAGTTGTGGAGGAGCTTTTAAGTAATAAACCGATGGAATTTGATACATGGATATGTTAATTATCTTCAGGCCAACTTCCTTGATATTTTTCCTCTATTTTCCGATGTGGTCACAGGCTTCATCATTGGGAGGTCAAGTTTGTTTCTCTGTGTGGGTCTATATCTTCTGCTGCTCTCTCCACTGAAAATTTGTGTGTTGAGGAAACATCTACTGATCATCCTATTTTATAAGTGAAAGGACCTGGGAATACAGATTTGAGGGTTACTGATATATTTTATATTTTGAAACATGACTTGGATGCAAAGAAGTTGGAAGAGTAGGTCCTCAATGATGAAAAATTGTACCATATGACTCCCCCTCATTCTATACAGATATTATGAAGGATGGAGGTATGAACAAGGGATATGTTCTTGACCCTAGTTCTTGTTTAACGGTTTATTATAATATGAATTCTATTTTGAGTATATCCTCCTCTTTTCAGGTGTCTATAGGAAATAATGCATTAGATTTTTATGAATATGGATTCCCTATCCAACAAGATTCTCTAAGAATAATCTAGCTTCAAAACCGGTTTACATATTTGACTATAAATGAGCAAGGCATTTTTGATTTAGAAGGGTCATACATGTTATAACAAGATGGAAAATTAATCATTATAGATCAAGGTCCATTAAATAAAATTAGTTGAGTGATAAAGGCATGAACTCTCAATAGGCGACAAATCATGAGCCGGACCCACATGGTGTCATAAACTAGGCTGTGATTCCATCTAACCTAACACTCGACCGAGTCCGAGACATTTCCCGAACGGTGTTCTCGATCCTGATGGGTTGGAAACTAGTGTTAGGAATCAAAATAATTTAATGAGAATTATTTATCCCAATCTAAAACTAATATCAAAATACCAAAACTGAACATGATGAAGAACTAACAATGATTGGAAATCAATAAATATACAACTGATCCAGATACAACAACTAAAAAAACAAAAACTGAATAGAAAAATAAAACTAAACCATGCTAACAAGATCTCCATGTGACCTCTAGGTCACCACCAACCACAAGACCCACATTATCTAATAGAAAACTAAACTAGAAACATGAACCTATAAAATAGATCAGGTTTACCCATGTCAAGTGGAAAAAGTAGGGTGATACTATAAACAACTCATCAGATAATCACCATAGATTCCATACATTTCCTTTTCTAAAATAGTCCACAAATTCTAGTTTAAAACAAATACTAAAAATATGATTTTAATCATTCTAAACAGACAAACATAGCTTTCCACAAATTCAGTTTTTTTAAAACACACACACAACTTTCCTTTTCAATATGTTTTTCTATTTCCACAACTTAGTTCAAAAACAGAACCAAAACACAAATACACACATAGTGACCAAAAACAGTCTATGATAAAAATAAAGGTAAAAAAACAAGAATGCATAAACTTAGAGGGATAATATCTGTAGGAAGTAGAAAAAAACATAGCATACTGATATTAAATCATGGGAAATTTCTAAAAATACCTAGAGGAAATCCCTAGAAGTACTCAGTTTAGAATTTCCTACCAGAATATGGTGCATCTCCACAGTCAATAACCAATTGGCTTATCTAAACTAGCCAATCCAATGGTATGTCCCAATGGGCCTCTCAAAAAATCCAGGGGTACCAACCTGCCTTACTCAGGGTAAAGAATTAACCATTAATAAACCCTTATGATGACACCCAAAAATCCCATGATAATTTTACTCTGTCAATGGTATGGTTCACACATGTGTGGTTCAACTAAAACCCATTACCACCATGCTTGCCTAACCCAAACATTAACACAACCTATGATATTCCCCTCTCCTTAGAGAATTCACCATAGAGGTTCCCAAAAAAAACAATACATTCAAAATCTCCAATCAGTTATTCACTTAATTTGAGTTTCAAAACACTTTCCCAAACATTATACAATTCCAACCATTCCTTCACGCTACCAATTATTTCAATGGATTTTTCAAAACCTGAAAGCATGCCCATAAGGCCCACATGTTAAATGAGTTCAAAAAACAATTTCTAAAACATCATAAGGTTGAAATCATGTGTACATATCCCTACACATAAAAAGCAAATTTTCTAATACAACACAAAATTCCAACAAATCCTTTAACACTTCCAATCCAAATTCATTTACAAATACATTCTCAAAAACGTTACAAAGTTGATATAAAACACCAATTTCACATAATCCATTCCTAACATGTATTTACAATTCAAATCCAAAATTATTCCCATGCTAAATTGAAAACATGAAACAACATGAAAATAAAAAAATGGGCCTTTTATACAAATTAGTTACCAAGTACGTCTTAATGTGAAAAATGGGCTGTTATACCAATTCTTTACCAAAAAATATATTAAAATGATTAAGGGACCAAGCTTTTGGAAACACATTTTAAACCAATTTTAAAGTGACATGAATAAAAAACACACCAATTAGAAATCAAGGGACTATTTTTGAAAAAGAAAGAGGGAATGGAGGAGAATCCCCTGAAAAACCATGGTTCATGGAAGAATCAATTTTTATGATTGTTGAAAATGGGAATCAATCTAACATTAAGAACATATACACTTCCAAAAAAAATAAACACATCATTTAAAAATCTAAACCACTTAAAATAAATTTAATAAAATTCAAACCAACATTCAATGACACTCTTCAAGTATGCATGAAATCATCTGAAAACTCTTTTTTTTTTGAAGAAAAATCACATTATTTTAAACCAACACAACAAGCCACACATAATAATCACAACATAAAAGTCACATATTTATAAATACAACATCCAACCCATAATTCAACCAGGTCCCCAAAACATAACCACGGGAATTCACCACCCAATACACCCAATTTCACATTAAAAGTTCAATTGGTATATTATCAAACACCATTCGTGCATTAAAATTTGGACATAAGTACAAAAACCATTTGAAACCATTTCACACTCATTTTCCATTATGAAATCACTATAAATATTTGTACTAACACATCAAAAGTAATATTTTGATGTATTGAAATCACTCAAGGAAAGATTAATCATATATGGAATGTTCTAGAATGAAAATTGATTGAAGTAGCTACCTCAATGACATATGATTTCCATTAAACATTGGGAGAAGGAAGAATACGCCCTAATAGACAATCCACGCACACTATGATTAAAGAAACCAACCCACATTAGATAACCCCCATCCAATGGTTCTTACATGATGGTTTGAAGCCAAGATAAACTAATAAACCATGATTTAGAGAAGATAAGAATAAGAAAGGGAAATAATTTATGAATAAATAATAAAAAAATCACTAACCTTCGGTGATATATTACAAACATAATAGCCCAAGACAAAGGAGAATGATGGGGGGGGGTCTGTTCGATTACCAACTGAGAGGGGGTCAAATGAGAGGTGTAATCAGTTAAATCAGGGTTTTAAAAGAAATTTTACATAGGTTTTAATGGGATACATTATTTTACTACATAGTTTTTTAAACCATGTGTAAAATGTGAGAATTCTACTGGAAACATTTTTCAACTTGAAAACTAAAGTTACATGGTTCGAGAAAACTACTCTAAAAATGTGTGAACTGAAAAATTTCCCCAAAACTCTCATATGACACCCCAAACACTAGGAGAGTCCACCCAAAGATCCATTAATGATTGAAACACAATGTGGGGACACCGTGGGTGTCATTAAATCCCTACAATGAATCTTTCTCCCAATACCTTTCATAATAACCACACACAAGGCCAAAAACAGACCAAAACCATAGAAAACTGAAGACTCTTTAAGGATAATCATCCTTAACATCAAAAATAATATCAAACATCAAGAAATACATAAAAATAAAAGATAACTATGGTCAGGATGTGAAAATTCTCTCAAACACAAACAATTTTTTCCCCTAGAAAGTCACTAAGATGAATAAGACCAAAACTCAAACCCAAAATAGAATAAATCCAAAGAGAACCACAAACATGGGGTGACCTTTTAACCTAAAAATCACAAAAATACAATTTAGAGAGGAAATCACAAAATGAACAATTGGAGAACATAATAGGGTTATCTCCACCACAAGAACGTGACTAGAACAACCAATATTGAAACTCGCAACATGATGGATATGATATGAGAAACTCAACATGAGATAACCCTAACTTCCCCGCACAAGATAAATAATACCCACACTAGAACTAGGAACCCAATATGAACCAACAAAAAGTTCTCCACACAAGGAAAACAACACAACCATTGAAATTGAAAACACTCAATCTAAACCAAAAACCACTCACACTAAAGGGAAATTAATGGAAGACATCGAGACCAAATAGATAATAGGAACAAAATTCACCAAATCCACAATACACGATCATCTCTAATACAGGAATGACCTGAAATTAGAACCAATCCATAAAAAAAGTTCAAAGAACACACAATGAAGAACTAAAAATTAAATAATAATATTAAAAAAGGAACCACCACAGGAATTCCAAAATAAATATACCAGTAAGATTCTTTTAGAAAATTGAATCTCACAACAGTAGTGAAAATCAATATAGAGACACTTTAACCATATCCACTCCAACACTAGAGACAAAAATAGGGATGAGGTTCCCCACACCCTAAAATATTATTGACTACATGAGAGATTTAATTTGGGGCTTATGGATAGGGCCCTAATGTCTTGAAACATCCAATGCATCGTAGCCAAGAGCTAAAATCCTCTGATCGGGACATTTTATTCTGACCATGCTTCCTAAAAAATTTATCATGATGACCCAAATGAACAAAATGATGAAAAACCTTTATAGGATTATGAAAATATATATTTGAGTGCCCAAATAAACCACACATAAATAAAAATGTGGGTTATTTGACTACTGAAAAGTAGGAGACGACGGAAGAGGTTTCTAAAAAAAGCTTATTTGGCACACAACACCCACCAGATGGGGTACCTTTAAGAACAATGAGAAAGACAGTTTCATCAACCACTACCTACT
Source organism: Viscum album (assembly GCA_963277665.1). Taxonomy (NCBI): domain Eukaryota; kingdom Viridiplantae; phylum Streptophyta; class Magnoliopsida; order Santalales; family Viscaceae; genus Viscum; species Viscum album. The sequence goes on along the minus strand of OY728128.1, from coordinate 1,145,795,317 downwards.
GAACCCCAAAATCAAACTTATCTAAGAACACATCATTCACCAATTTGTTGAAATGAAGATCCTTAAAGGAAAGAGCTCACTCCATGATATCTATATAAAGATCCCAAATGTAAAATGAGATTTCAATAGATCCTATGACACTACCTATGGAGAAGAGGAGACCCGCCCCTTGAAGTGGAAAACATTAGCCTTCTTTATCCACTGGCCTTTCTAAATAATCATGAGAACTTCTACTATATCCCTTTTCAAATACTTAGGCACAAACCACTAGATTAAAGTGGTTTTGAACAACTCAAATGTCATCCTAACTTGCAATGATGATAGAACAATCATCTTCCATTGATCCAAAGGAGAACCCTAAAACAAACCAAAAACCACACACACACTCTCTCCCTAATTTAGGATATCCCGACCATCTAAACACACTCACAACTTCCTCAATCCATTTCACTACCTCCAACTGACCTTTCTCACCATAGGATATAGGAAACAATCGGGAGAAACTATAAATTGGGAAATACCCACTAGAAATTTTGGGTCCTTTATAGGAAGAATATTCCAAAAAAAAACAAGTAGCACAAGACTATATTCTATACCAACCTACAACATTACCAAAAAGAACATATAAATCCCACAAATGGGTTCAAAATCTAAAAACTACAAACAGAAAAAAAAATCCTCTTTTCAAAACCACTATTCATTTCAATTTCCAAAACCACCTCCTTCCAAATTCACCACCCAAATAATAAAACCCATTTTACAAACCAACTTGATAATCAAATTCTTCTTATACAATAAAAATAATGACAAACTACCATTTTTTATTTTTTTGAAATCAAATTTTCCCAAAACAAATTCTTTTTAAAATCTCACTCAAACCAATAAAATACATAGAACACAACTCATACCAAACTCTTGGGATGTGGAACTGGTTGCAGTACCTAATAAAAAAACATTGTTAGATGGAAATTCCACAAGTAATAATAAATAAATAATAGTACCTTGAACCATGCACTTAGAATCCAAACAGATCACCACTTCATGTGACATCATAATGTGACACTAGACAACCTCCATTTCTATCCCACATCCATACCTCAAAAAACCAAAGCAAAATACATAAATTCTAGACTACCCTTAGAAACTCAAGGATCAGAACGATAAAGGGTTCAGGACATCCTTCCCATGCCTACCTCTCGAGTCCCAATAGTCCTAATCTCTGATCTATGTAATACCCTAAATAACAAGGGCCTGCTCTGATACCATTATTTCACAAACCACACAAAGATGATATCTGACCCAACACCTGACCTAGTCAGATACATGTCCCGAAGGGAATTCTCGATACCCATAGGATAGAAACTAATTCCAGGTATCAAAATAATCCAATGGTAATGATTTATCCCAATTAAAAACTAGGATCAAAATACCAAAATTGAATATGTAGAAGAACTAAAAAGAAATGAAAATCAACTAATACACAAGTGATAAAAAAATAAAATAAAAATTTAATAGAAAACTAAAACCAAACCATGCTAACATGATCTCAACATGAACTCTTGGTCACCTAAAACCACAAGACCAAACTGATCCATTGGAATGTAAAACAGAAACCTAATACTATAAAATACCATGGGTCTATCGACACCAAGTGGAATTAGTAGGGTGTGAGCTTAAATAGCTCCATATGTAATAAGCACATATTCCATGTATTTCCTTTCCAAAAATAGTCTACAAACTCTAGTTTAAAATACATATATAAAATAAACTTTTAATCATTTTAAATAAAAAACACAAAATTACACAAATTTACATTTTAAAAACAACACATAAAACATTCCTTTTAAAAAACTGTTTCACCTTCCATAAACCAGTTCAAAAATAAAACCCAAACAAAAATATATACAAAGTGACTAAACAGGGGTTATATAGAAAATAAATGTAACAAAACAATCAAGCATAAACTAGTAGGGCTAATATCTACATATGGTTGAAATTAATTGAACATGAAGATAGAAAATCATGGGATCTTAATAAATATATCTAGAGGTAGTACCTAAAAATAATTAGTTCAGACTCACCTATCGAAATATGGCATAGCTTCAGAGTCAATAACCAACTATCTATGAGAAACAGGAAAATCCAGTGGCACATCCCCCCTAGACTCTGAGTAAATATAGGGGCAACAATTTGTCTAACTCGAGGTCAAAAAGAAACATTCACTTGACCCTCTAGATGGTTCCCAAGAATCCCATTATTATAATTCATGTTGAATGGTAAGGTCATCACATGTGCGGTTTAACTAAAACCCACTACCATTGTAATTGCTTAACCCAAAAACTGACACCACCTATGTGATGAAACTCTCATTGGAGAATCCACCACAGAGGTTACAATCAAAAGACAATCCATCCATAAGTTCAAACTAGGCCTTCACATCATTTGAGTTTCAAAACAGTTTTTCAACCATTATAAAATACCAAATGGTCCTTCACGCTACCCAATATTTAAACACATTTTTTCAAAACATGCCAAGATTCCCATCGGGCCCCTAAGTTAAATGGGTTCCAAAACCAATTACCAAAACATCAAAAGGTTCCAATTGAGCATACAAATCACTTGACATGAAAACAAACTTTTCAAAGAGTAAACAAAATTACAACTAGGAATTTAATATTTATAATCCAAATACTTCTACAAATCCATTTCCACACCGTCCCCAAAGTTAAAATAAAACACCACTTTGACATTCACCTTCCAAATGGACCTCTACATTTGAAATCCAATTCCATTCCAAAGATAATGTGAAAACATGAAATAACATGAAAAGCACCTATGATAATTTTAAACCACTTAGTTTCCAAGTATTTATTAATGTTCCAAATGGACCTTTATACCAATTCTCCACCAAACAATATCTCAAAATAAAAAATGGGAAAATGTTTTAGAAACAAACCTAAAACCACTTTAAAAGTCACAGGAATAACTAACACACCATTTAGAAATAAAGGGACCATTTTTGAAAAATAAATAGGGAAGGGATGAGAAGTCTTTGAAACCCCATGGTTCAAGGAGGAACCCATTTTTATAAAGGTGCCAAATGGGCCTCAAGATACCACTAAGAACCAAAAAATTTCCAAATGAATCCAACACACCATTTAAAAATCCAAAAAAACTTAAAAATAAATTTAATAAAACCCAATTCAACATTCAATAACACTCTTGAAGTATCCATGAAATCACACAAAAACACTTTTTGAAGAAACATCGATGGATTTTAAACCAACAAAACAAGCCACACATAAGAATCACAACATAAATTTCTAAAATTTCCATGTAAAACATATAATACACAATCCAACCATGTTACCAAAACATAAACATGTGAAATCACCACCAAAACACCCAATTTAACTTTAAAGGTTCCATTGGAATTTCATCAAACATCTTTCATGCATTAAAAAATGGGAATAATTAAAGAAAACATTTAGAAACCATTTTGTTCCCATTTTTTATCATGAAAACACCATAACAATTTATAATAACACATCAGAAGAAATATTTTGTCATTTTGAAAGCATTTAGGGAAAGATCAATCATCAATAGAATGTTCCAGAAAGAGAATGGACAGAAACACCTATGTCAATGATGTCTGAATGCAATGAAACGTCTGTAGAAGGAAGAATACACTGAAGAAGAAATCCACAAACCCTAAAAAATGAAATCAACCTAGTTCAAAAAAGAGAACCCAAACCTAAATACACACCATGTGTCCAAAATGGAGCTATGATGAAAATAAAGGTAAAAAAACAAAAAGTCATAAACTAGGAGAGATTATACTAACATGAAACAGAAATAAATAGAGCATACTGATAGTAAATCTTGAAAAACATTTAAACATATCTAGAGGAAATCTCTAGACATACTCAGTTCAGACTCACATGTCATAATATGGTGCAACACCATAGTCAATATCCAACTGGATGCTATAAACTAGCCAATACAGTGGTACATCCCAACTAGCCTCTCAGCAAATCCAGGGGGTACCAACCCATCTTATGTGGGGTCAAAAATAAATGGTCACTCAACCCTTAAGATGAATACCAATAATCCCATTATAATAGTACTTGGTGAATGGTAATGTCCTCACATGTGTCGTTCAACTAAAACCCACTACCACCGTACTTGCCTAACCCAAACACTAACACCACCTATGAGATGCCCCTCAATTTAGGGAATTCACTATAGAGGTTCCCATAAAACAAAAAGACATTCCAAAGTTACAATTGGTCTTTCACATCATTTGAGTTTCAAAACACCTTTCCAAACATTATAAAATTCCAACAGGTCCTTCACGTTATGCACGCTTTCAACTGATTTTTCAAAACATGAAAACATACTCATTGGGCCGACACATTAAATAAGTTACAAAACCAATTTATAAAACATCACAAGGTTACCATCATGCATACATATCGCTTCATATAGAAACTAAATTTTCAAATACAACAGAAAATTCCAATCGGGCCTTTAACATTACCAATCCGAATATATTTTCAAATCCATTCTAACAACATTTCCAAAGTTGATATAAAACACCACTTTCAGATAAACCATTCCAAACATGCAATTATAGTTAAAATCCAAAAACCACTCCCAAGATAAATTGGAAACATACCACAATGTAATAATAAAAAAATGGGCAATTTATACAACATTGTAACCAAGTATGTATTAAAGTTCCAAATGGGTCATTATACTAATTCCTCACACAACCATATCTCATACTGATTAACAGAAAATGATTTTGGAAACACATTTAAAACTGATTTAGAAGTTGCATGAATAAAAACACACCATTTAGAAATCAAGGAACCATTTTTGAAAAAATAAAGAGGGAAGGGAGGAGAAGACTTTAAAAAACCATAGGTCAAGGTAGAATCCATTTTTATGAAGGTGGAAAACAGGCCTCAAGAAACCATTAAGAACCTAGGAATTACCAAAAAATCCAAAAAATCATTTAAAAATCAAAATCCAAATAAAAATTAATTTAATAAAATTCAAACCAACATTCAATGATACTCTTCATGTATCTATATAATCATCTAGAAACTCTATTTTAAGAAACATCACTTTCTTTTAAATTAACAAAACATGAAATAGATAAGAATCAGAACATAAAAGTCACATATTTACACAACCAACATCCAACCCACAATCCAACCATGTAACCAAAACACAAGCATGTGAAATCACCACCCAAAACACCAAATCTCACATTTAATGTTCAACCAGTATTTTATCAAACACCTTTTGTGCATCAAAATTTGGTCATAAGTAAATAAACTATTTGGAAACCATTTTATGCCCATTTTCCATCATGAAATCACTATAAAAATTTGTACTGACATATCACAAGAAATATTATGACATATTGAGATAGTTCAAGGAATGATCATGCATAAATCAAATGTTCTAGAAAGGAAAGGGATAAAAACACCTACCTCAATGATAGGTGAATTCAATGAAACATTGGGAGAAGGAAGAATACACCCCAAGAGACAATCCACACACACCGGCGTTAAAGAAAGAAACCCACATTAGATCACCATCATCCAAGGGTTCTTACATGATGGTTTGAAGCCAAGAGAAATGAGTAAACCATGATATAAAGAAGAGAATAAGAGGAAAGGGAAATAATTGATGAAGAAATCATGAAAAATCGCTAACCATTGGTGAGATATTACCCACACAATGGCCCAAGATGAAGGAGAATGAATGGGGGGGGGGTGGCTCTGATGGATACCCAAATGAGTGTGGGTAAAATGAGAGGTGTAATTAATTAAATATGGGTTTTAAAGAAATTTTTCTTAGGATTTAATTGGATACATTGTTTCACTACATAGTTGTTTAAATCAAGTTTATAATGTGAGAATACTACTGGAAACATTTTTTCAACTTTCAGATTTAAGTTTCATGGTTTGAGAAAGCTACCCTTCAAACGGTGTAAACTGAAAAAGTTCCCAAAAACCCTCAAATGAAACCCAAAACACTAAGAGAGTCCACCCAAAGATCCTTGAATGATTTAAACACAATGTAGTGACACCATGGGTGTCACAAAATCCCTACAATTACACTTTCTTCCAATACCTTTCACAATAACCACACACAAGGACAAAAATAGACCAAAACCACAGAAACCTGAAGACTCATAGAAGATACTCATCCCTAAAATAAAAAAAGATGAATCATCATGAAATACTTAAAAATAAAAGAAAACCATGCTCAGGTTGTGCCAATTCTCCCCACGACAAACAATTTTGGCACCTAGAAAGTCACCGAGTTGAACAAGGACCAAAACTCAAACCCAAAATAGAATGAAGCCAAACAGAACCACAAAACATGGGTGAACTTTTTACCCACAAGTCATAACCAACCATTAATAGAGTAAATCACAACACAATGAACAATTGTAAAACACAATAGGGTTCTCTCCACGACAAGAAACTGACTAGAAAAACCAATATTGAAACTCCCAACATGATGGAGATGATATGAGAAACCCCACATGAGCTAACCCAAACTTCCCCCCATGAGCTAAATAATAATGCTAATAGAACTGGAAAACCAATATGAACCAACCAAAAACTTCTCCACACAAGGCAAACAAAACAACCATCAAAATTAGAAACACCCAATGAAAACAAAAAACGTCTCACACTAAGGCTAAATTAATGGAAGTTATCGAAACCAAATAGATAATAGGAACATAATTCATGAACTCCACAAGACTCGATCATGTCTAATCTGAGAATGACCTAAAAATGGAACCAATCAATAAAAATTTCCACAAACATAGAAGGAATAAGTCAAAACTATATAATCATATTTAAAAAGGAACCACCACTAGAATTGAAAAAGATATATACCACCAAGATTCTTATAATAAAGGGGAACTCACAACAGTAGTGAAAATCACTATATAGAAAATTTAACCATCTAAACTCCAACGCTAGAGACAAAAATTGGGCTAAGGTTCCCCAAAACCCCTAAAATTCCTAACTACATGAAAGATTTGCTCTAGGCCATGTGGCTTGGCCCCTTATGTATTGAAGCATCCAATGCCTTGAAGAGAGGAGTTGGAATTATCTAATCAAGACGTTATATTCTAACCATGCTTCCTACAAAATTTATCCTAATGACCCAAGTGGGCACAATTATGACACACCTTTGGAAGATTATGAAAATATAGATTTAAGTGTCCAAATAAACCACACTTAATGAAACAAGTGAGTGATTTTAATGGAGAAAAGTAGGAGATGACTAAAGAGGCTTCTCAGAAAAAGGTTCTTATAGCACACACCTCTCTCCATATGGGGAAACTTTATGAACATCGAGAAAGACTGGTTCATTAACCACCACTGACTATTCGCTGAAATCTATCTCAGTTAAGAACACCACATCCACCGATTTCCCAAAATGAAGATCCTAAGAGAATAGGGATCACTTAATGATCTCTAGACGAAGATCCTAAATTAAAAAGGAGATATCAATAGATCCTATGACACTAACTATAGAGAAGAGGAAACCAGCACCTTAAAGTAGTAAAAATTGGACTTCACTATCCATTGGCCTAGTTAAATACTCAAAATCACTTTTACTTTCTCCTTCCTCACCTCCTTAGGCACAAACCATTAGATAAAAGTGGTTTTGAACACCTCCCATGTCATCCCAAATTTCCAAAATGATTGAACACTCATCTTCCATTGATCCCAAGCAGGACCCTAAAACAAAAAAAGAAAAAAACACACTCTCACTGATTCAGGAGTTCCCAACAATATGAATACACTATCCACATCCTCAATCCATTACCCTACCTCTAACTGACGTTTCTCACCATAAAAGATAGGTAACAATAGAGAGAAACTGGAAACTAGGAAAGACCCACTGGAAATTTTGGGACCTTTATAGGCAGAATATTCAGGACAACATAAGGATCACAAGACCAAAATATATATCAACCCACAAAATTACAAAAAATAACATGTCATGAAAAAATAGGCACATAATTCAAACACTACAAACAAAAACAAAAATCCTCTTTTCAAAATCCACCATTAATTTCAATTCCCAAAACCACCTCCTTCAACATTCACCGCCAAAATAATAAAACCAATTTTCCTAACTGACACAAACATAAAATTCATTAATTACAATAAAAATCATTCCAAGCAACTGTAGGACCCCGGGACACCCTGAGAGGGGAGGGGTGAATCAGGGTGACAACTTTTTCTTTTAAAGTGAAGGAACTTGTTCCCACGTTGGTAGGAACTTGTTAAACCTGTAAAATAAAAAGGATCAAAAACCAAGAATTCACATGTAGAAGGATGACACAACACTTTTTACATGGTTCACCAATAAGGGCTACATCCAAGGAGCATACGCCTATAGGTAGTCGGTCATACCAAATTCCACTAATATTCACTAGTTGTGGATTACAATGGTTCGGGAACAGTCACTTTATCCCAGGCTCACTGCCTTTAAAAAGGTTCAGGGATAGCTTACTACTTCCCTTGGGTCACCACCGTTGACTCCCCCTAGATCACTGACCTTGGTGAAGTCACACTCAGTTTATAGATGTGAAGGTCTCTTCAATAGATTTTCATTGAAGTCTTTGTCTCTTATTAGCATGAGACTCTACTTGCAACCAAGTCCGAAATTGATGCACTAGAATGCACAAAACCACTAAAGCGGATAACCAGAACGTGCAGACAAGCTTCAATGACAATTGCGCGCAACACCAACCCTTTTCACGCAAAACCTTCCTATTGCGCGCAAACTTTACTTTTTCACGTAGAAAAATATTTCACGCCCCAACACCTGTTTTTCGTGCAACTGAATCATTTACACGTAACCCCAATATTTACATGCAACAGTTCCTTTTTTGTGCATCCCATAATATTCTATGCAATCCAGAATATTTCGTGCAGGCCCCTTTACGTGATCTATTTTCGCAGATCAGACCTCGAATCGTCTCCAAGTCTTAAAATGTACGGAATGAGGGGTCACCTCTTATTTATAGGCGTCTGAGACCCCTACGTGAAAAATCCCATTTGGCACGAAAACCTCTCATCTGGCGCGTAATGTTTCACGCAGGTTTTGTTTTCCATGCACATCTCCAGATATTTCGCACTGCCCATGCCTTTTCCATTTTTCGACGTTTTGATTTTGAAACACTATTTGCGTGAAAAACCGTGTTCCCCAATTTTGCGCACCATGCTATTTTTCACGCAAAACTGCACTTTTTCGCGCCCAACTTAGATATTTCACGCATAACCCTTCTTTTTTTCATGCACCACTTCCTTTTTTCCTGCACCTCCATTTACCAACAATCCATGTCTTCATTTTCAGATTTTGATGCCCAAAAATTTGGCAAACACTGGGAAACTGCACCACCTTCAATACTGTTGTCTACTTGAACTGTATGATCACTCTACTGGCACAAATTCTTAACTTCCACTAAGGATTGACAAAAAAAAAACCAAACACCAATTCCCCCATAGAACAACCATGGTTCCAACAATCTCCCCCTTTGGGTTTCTTGGAAATCACCAAATAAATTCAAAATATCACTATCCCCATGCAAACAAAAAATGAGAGGATCAACTCAGCCAACACTCTAAGTCTACCTAAGCAATGATCGGTGTAGAAAACAAGAGAGGAAGCTTGAATTGGGTTCTCATGTTTTGGAATTATCAATGATGCCCAAGAAATTTTCATACAAAATTCTCATCCTATCACCAACACAGAATTATCATCCTATCACCGAAATAGAATTCATCGTGTTACAGAAGCATTACATGTCCAATGAAAATCACTGACAATCCTAAATTTATTCCTTTATCCCCCATTGTCAATAAACCCAAAGACTGGTAATTTTTTCATTGTTCAGCTCAAGCCATACTCCCCCTAGATAGTATCTCCCCCACAAACCTGCATCACATCCATAAACAGATAAAAATAGTTATCATAATCGGGGAGAGGGGAATCCCGGAACCTCCTTATATAGTAGTAGGTGGTTGAACACTGAGGTTCAACTGATGATTTTCAAACACAGCTGCTAACATTGGCTTCATCAGGATATTAGCTACTTGTTCATCAGTTCCCACGTGATCCATTCTAATAACGCCTTGTTAAACTTTCTTTTCGATAAAGTGATATCTAATTTCTGTATGTTTTGTACGAGAATGCTGAAGGGGATTCTTCATAAGATCAATTGTGCTCTTGTTATCACTAAAAATTACCATTGGGTGATTCAGCTCATCACCAATATCTGTAAGTTGTTGCTTCATCCATAGCAGTTGAGTGCATGCCTTTATGGTGGATATATATACTCAGCCTCAGTAGTACTAAGAGAAGTACTTTCTTGTTTCTTGCTCAACCAGCCGACATAGTTATTACCAATAAAGAATGCTCCACCACTGGTAGACTTTCTGTCCACAACATCTCCATCCCAGCCTGCATTAGAAAATGTTGATAATTCACAGTCCCTTCCTGCAGCAAATTATAAGCCATAATTGTGAGTACCTTGAATATACCTCATGATTCTTTTTACTGCTGCCATATGTTCCTCCTTTGGATTACTCTGAAAGCGGGCTGCAAGACATGTGGCAAAGACAATATCTGGCAGTGTTGCTGTCAGGTACAGTAGGCTCCCAATGATTCTCCTATTCATGGTGGGATCTACATATTTTCCATCCTCATGCTTTCCAAGTTTGGTTCCAACTTCAATTGGAGTTGACATTGGTTTGTATTCTTGCATATTAAAGTCCTTCAGTAGCTCTCTTGCATACATTTACTGAGAGATAAAAGTGTATTCTTTCCTTTGAGTCACCTGCAGTCCCAAGAAATATGTGAGCTCCCCAATCATTGACATTTCAAATTCTGATTTCATATGATTGGAAAATTCATCCACTGATTTCTGCCTGCTGCCACCAAATATAATGTCATCGACATAAACGAGAACCATGAGCTGATCTTTCGGAGAATTATTCACATAGAGATTGTGATCTACTCCTCCTCTTTTGAATTCCATCTTCTTGAGTTAAGAATCTTGTATGGAGTACCAGGCCCGTGGTTCTTGTTTCAAGCCATAAAGTTATTTCTTTAGCTTGCAGACCTTTGATTCATTAGCACCATGAAGAAAACCCACTGGTTTTTCAATGTAGACTTCTTCTTCAAGTACACCATTTAAGATTTCTGTCTTGACATCCATTTGATATACTTTATATCCTCTTTGGAGAGCCATGGAAAGGAACAGCCTGATTGACTCCAGTCTATCCACTAGAGCAAAGGTTTCTTCAACATCAACACCTTCAATCTGAGAATACCCTTTACATACCAGTCAGGCCTTGTTTCTGATAACAGTTCCATGCTCATCAAACTTGTTATTGAATATCCATTTTGTTCCAATAACATTGTGACCTTTGGGTCTATGGAAAAGATCCCATGTATGATTCTTGTCAATCTGATCTAACTCTTCATTCATGGCTTTCACCCAGGATTCATCCTTTGCAGATTCTTCAAATGAGGATGGCTCCACAATTTACAAAAATGTAGAAGGTTTTTTATTCCTCATCATCCTTGTCTGTGTGGGTGCATTCCTATCTCCAATTATGTTAGATGGATCAATCTATGCTCTTCTATTTCTCCTGTGAGGTTCACTCACATTCTCGCCATCCAAGATTTCCTCTTCAGATTCTTCATCTGAGTCAACATCATGATGTGACCCCTGAGTGTTTTTTACACCTTCCTCTATTTCTATATTTTTATTTATTCCATGTTCACATTCATTCTCATCTTTTATCTCATCAGCATAGGTACTATTTGAAGCATTTGGGGTTTTTCCTTCAATGATTTTAACATCATTTTTTCCACAATCCTCCCCAAGAGTTTATTGAAACACTTGTAAGCTTTTCTGTTCATTGGATACCCAAGAAAAATTCCTTCATCAGCATTGTCACCAAAATTTCCTTGGTTTCCTTCTTTATTCCGAATGAAACATTTGCTTCCGAAAACACGAACGTATTTCAAAGAAGGCTTCCTTCCATGCCACAATTCGTATGGTGTCTTCATTTCTCCAATATAGAGCCCTGTTTGATTCTAAATGTGCACTGTATCTTCAACAACCTTATTTCAGTAATGGCGAGAGATACCACTCTCAATCAACAATGTCCTGGCCATATTGTTGACTTGTCGATTTCGACGCTCAATAACTTCATTTTTTTGTGGAGTTCTCACAACATCTACCTCATACTATATTCCATGTTTTTCTAGGTAATTTTCAAACTCAATGGACATGTATTCCCCTCCATTATTACATCACAAGACTTTTATTGTTTGTCCAGTATCATTCTCAGCAATCCAGTGATAAGTTTTCATGCAATCAAGTACATGTCGCTTCCTGTGAATCTCTATTACACAAGCTATTCTGCTATAATCATCAATGAAAAGGATAAAGTACCTTTATCCATGGGTTCCATCAACATTTATTGGGCCACATATGTTTGTATGAAGGAGATCAAGAAGATGTGATTCCCTTTTCTTCTTTGGCCGATATGAACTACAGAACAGCTTCCCATGAATACGAGCATCACAATACTTTTCCCGTTCACGTTTTAGAATGGGAATATCCATGACTATCTTTAACTAAGATATCTTTTCCATGTCTTATTGGTTAATGTGCCCTAGCCTTTGATGCCAAAAATTGTTTTCTTCTTAAACAGACAAATAGAAGGAGTTCACTTTACTGTCAACCTGATATATGTTTCCATTTGTTCTATAGCCTTTCATAAGAGAATTACATATTTTTTCTTTTATAGTGCATCCTTTTTGATTGAAGGTTACTATGAGCCCTGAGTCACAGATTTGACTTACACTGAGGAGATTGTGGCATAGACCGTCCACATAAAGAACTTCAGTCTTCTTCATCTCTCCATTGGCGAGAGCAATATTCCCACTACCTTTAATCTTCAAAGCACCATCATTACCAAACCTTACTGTTCCATCAACCTTCTTTTCAATTTTCTTCAAGAGGTCAACATTTCCTATCATCTATGAAGAGCATCCACTATAAAAAATCCAGGTGCTGCTGCTCTTTGTGGCTTTGAAGGAAAATTCTACAAGATTGGATTTCTCGATCTTCCTTTTTTATTTCTAAGAGATATTGGATTGAGTGTAAGACATTGACGACCTTGTAATGATTTCTTCCACAAAGTCAGATTCGTCATACCCATAATCTTTTTTCAGAGGAGAAAACCTATTTTTGAGATCAACACCATCAGGAGGATGAATATTGAACCGTTTTTGAGAGTTGTATGAATCTATTTTATCGAACCTCTACCTGCAATACATAGCTTTATGTCCAAAGTTAGAACAATGAAAACAGTATCCATAGAAACTATTTCTTTTAAAAGATGGAGGATATGAAGTCTGTATCCTTTGTTGATGTCCCAGATCTTCCCCATTCAAGTAGCTCCTTGCCTCTTCGCAATATGACATGTTATGGACCAGATAGCCACCGAACTGACACTTCATGAGAGGAAATGTCTTCTCACTTGAATTTCTCCTCATACCTTCATCCTTGGGAGAATAGTTGAACTTCCTGTCATTTTAGAAAGTTTGAGGATAATTGTCAGTTCTCCTTTTAGTTTGGATTGAGGGTTTATTTTTCAGCAGTTCAAGAAATGTTTCAACATGTCCAACCTTCATTTTTTCTTTCTTTCGGATCTCTTTATTTCCAGCAGCTGATGTCTCAACTTCACAGCCAATTCCACTCTTTCCCATGCAAGAGGGTCTTTGATCACTCAGGATTTTTCCAACCCCATCTGAACCACACTTGGCTCTTGCCATTAATTCTGTATCTGAGAATATTCCAAACTATATTTTATTCCTTGATTCTTTTGAAATTGATTCAGTCTCAAGTTTACTCCTATGAGTAACAACTTCCTCCTCAAGACCCTCAACAGTCTTGGACTTTTCTTCCAGTATGGATGTGAGTTCATTGATGACCTTTCCCTGCTCTTTAATTATCATCTTTATATCTACTACATCATCATTGCTTTCAAGGATTTTAGACTCTACTTTCACAAATTCTTCCAGTCGTTCAATTTCAGCTTCAAGTTCATCAACATATTCTGATGATTCTTCCACCATTTACTTACACTTATTACATCTCTTACATTTATTCTCAAGCTTGGAGAAAGCATCATTAATTTGATTTTTTGGATCACCAATAGCAGTAATCTGATTATCTCTACCTTTATTTATTGATGATTCTATTATTTTAGTGGTAGCCATCATGGAAGCATGGTTTCCGGTTTTAAATTATGGTTCTTCTTTCTCAAAAAATTCAATATCATCATCATCTTCTTCACAGACAAAACACTTCGTCTTCATTTTCTTTCCAGATTTGAAGTCACCCTTTTTTAAAAAACTTTCCTGAGGCTTCTCGATTTCTTCAGATTCACTCTCATCATCATCAAACTTTCTTTGGCAATGAGAGGCAATGTGCCCAAATCTTCCACAACAAAAACATGCAAGAGGTAGCTTACCTCTAAATTTACCTTTTCCCTTCTTCAGCTTCTTGGTGATGAGAGAAAGAATATATTTTTCATCATCATCTTCACCACCACTGTCTTCTGAAATCATCATTTTGTCCATGGATTTAAATTCCATTTCCTTGCTCACGTGAGTCATGGAATCTTCGGGTTTGACTCTCATCTCATATGCCACTAAACTACTTAACAGATCATCAAGAGATAGTTTAGAGAGATCTCTTTCTTCCAGGGCTGACACATTTTCATTGTATATGGGAGGAATTCTCCTCAAGATTTTATTTACGATATCAATGTCTTTGATTTCTTCTCCAAGACCTCTAATTTCTCCCACTACTTCAGTAATTCGATTGAAAAATGAATCTACATTCTCATTAGGATGCATCTTTAGATCGACAAACCTGTTGTGTAAAACCTGAAGTTTTTCCTCATTTACTTTACTGTCTCCTTCATAAATGTTTTCAAGTTTATCCCACAGAGGCTTTTCTGAGGTGAAACTCATCACCTTTAGATAAATCTGATCTGAGAGAGCCGCAGTGATAGCATTCTGAGCTTTAGCATCTGCGTCAAGAACTTTCCTGTCTGTATCAGTCATAGCAAGCCCTGTTGGATCAGTAACCTGTATTCCTTGGAAAGTAGTAAAGAGGACTTCCATTCTAATGGATCTTCAATGATATTTCATTATGTTCTTCCAAATCTGAAAATTACTTCCATCGAAGAGAGGTATTCCCCTATTGTTGACTGCGTTCTCCATGACGACAAAGGACAGATCTAACACTAGAAACCTCCCTTTGATACCACTTGTAGGACCCCTGGACACCCTAAGAGGGGAGGGGTGAATCAGAGTGACAACGTTT
This sequence comes from Viscum album, assembly GCA_963277665.1. Taxonomy (NCBI): domain Eukaryota; kingdom Viridiplantae; phylum Streptophyta; class Magnoliopsida; order Santalales; family Viscaceae; genus Viscum; species Viscum album. Next base: position 1,145,779,845 of record OY728128.1, on the reverse strand, counting down.
TCTTTTAAAGTGAAGGATCTTGTTCCCACGTTGGTAGGAACTTGTTAATACTGTATGATAAAAAGGATCAGAAAGCAAACATTCACATGTAGAAGGATGACACATCACTTTTTACTTGGTTCACCACTGAGGGCTATGTACAAGGAGCATATGCCGACAGGTTGTCAGTCATACCAAATTCCACTAATCTTCACTAGTTGTGGATTACAATGGTTTGAGAATAGTCACTCTATCCCAGGCTCATTGCCTTTACAATGGTTCAGGGATAGCTCACTACTTTCCATGGGTCACTCCCGTTGACTCCCCCTGGCTCACTGCCCTTGGTGAAGTCACACTCAGTTTATAGATGTGATGGTCTCTTCAATAGATTTGCATTGAAGTCTTTGTGTCCTCTTAGCATGAGAGTCTGCTTGCATCCACGTCTGAAATTGATGCACTAGAACGCACAGAACCACTGAAGCAGATAACCAGAACGTACAGACAAGCTTCACTGAAAATCGCGCGCAACACCAACCCTTTGCACACAAAACCTTCCTATTGCGCGCAAACATTAATTTTTCGCACAGAAAAAAATTTCGTGCCCCAAAACCTGTTCTTCGTGCAACAGAATCTTTTACGCACAACCCCAATATTTACACGCAACAGTTCCTTTTTCACGCATCCCGGAATTTTCCGCGTAATCCAGAATATTTCGCACAAGCCCCTTTACATGATCCTTTTTTGCGCATCAGACCTCGAATATTCTCTAAGTCTTCAACTGTACGGAATGAGGGGGGTCACCTCTTATTTATAGGTGTCTGAGACCCCCGCACGCAAAATCCCCTTTGGCGCGAAAACGTCTCATCTGGCGTGTAATGTTTTTCGCAGGTGTCGTTTTCCGCGCACATCTCCAAATATTTCGCACAGCCCATGCCTTTGCCAATTTTCGACGTTTTGATTCCGAAACACTATTTGCGCGAAAAACCTTGTTCCCCAATTTCGCGCACCAAGCTTTTTTCACGCAAACCCGCACTTTTTCGTACCCAGCTCAGATATTTCACGTACAACCCTCTTTTTTCGCGTACCACTTCCTCTTTGACTACACCTCCTTTTTCAAACAATTCATGTCTTCATTTTCAGATTTTGAGGCCCAAAAATTTGGCAATGACTGGGAAACTGCGCCATTTTCAATACTGTTGTCTTCTTGAACTGTATGATCACTTTTCTGGCACACATTCTGAACTTCCACTAAGGATTGACAACAAACACAAACCAAACTCCAATTCCTGCATAGAACAACCATGGTTCCAATAACAACCATTTTTCAATTTTTTGAAATAAAATTTTTCCAAAAATGCTTTTTTTTTTAAATCCCACTCAAACCAATCTAAAAAACATAACACAACTAATGCCAAACTCTTGGGATGTATAAATAGTGGTCATTCGTAACCTAAAAACATGGTTAGTTATCAATTCCATAAGGAAGAATAAATAACTAATAGGACCTTGAACCATGAACTTATAATCCACATGGCTCACTAATCATTGTGACATAACATTGTGATAGTAGAAAACATCCATTTACATCCCTCATCGATTTCTCGAAAAACAAAAGTAGGAGACTCAAATCCCATTCTATCATTCAAAACTGTAAGATTAGAATGATCAAGGGTTCTTGACGTCCTTCCCATGCCAACCTCTTAAGTCATAACAATCCTAATCTCTGATCTACTCATCATATTGAAAAGAAATGGGTTCCACAACAATTTATTTGAAACACAATTAAACCATGGAAAATAAATGGGTTCTATAAAAATACATTTGAAACATGGTTAACTTGTGGAAAATAAATGGGTTTCATAATAATCCCTTTGAAAAATGATTAACCAATAGAAAGGAAATGTGTTTTACAAAATTATATTTGAAACATTCAAAATCCATCCTAAAATAAGGAATGAGGATGGTATCAATAAAAAATATCCCTAATGGAGGATAAGTAACATAGGTTTTTTGACGATTCTTGTTAATAAAAATTCACTTAAAATATAATTAAAATCATTCTCAAGGAAAATAATATTTAAATATTCAAAGTGTCCCATACCACATCAAAGAGATTGAATCATAATCCCTATAATGGAATGAAATTTTAAAAAACAGTAAATAAAATAAAAATAATTAAATTCATGATATGATATGTCAAATATTTTGTATATAAAACTTGTAAAATAAGATAGGTGTATAATATAACAAAAACCACAAGGAAGGTAAATTGTGATAAAAATCCATTACTCCCTTGGTAACATTGAAATTATAAACCCGCAGAAATAAAGATCCTCAAATGGATACGAAAAAACCCATAAATTTAAGGATAAGAATAAAAAAATGAAACAATTAAATACCATGAATATAAAATAATTCATGATATAATGAATCAAAAGTGTAACTAGTTACACCACAAAAAATATGTAAGTGGTTAATATGGCATAAGTCTCATAGAAATAAAAGTGGGATTAGAAATCCCCTTATAATTGTGGTAACATCAAATCAGAAACTCCAAAAGTGATTTTCAAAAAAATGGAACATTTAAATTACACTATAGTATAATTATACATGATATAATATCTTCATTTGGGAACTATATACACCACACAAAATAATTAAGTGGTGAATATGAAATTTATCTCCCAAATGTAAATATTGAGATGAAAATCCCTTAGCTTGTGTCTGATTTGTCAAGATTTCCCTTTATCTTCCGAAATTATAAAATTAGGTTAGTTATTTAATTTCATAATAACATTTTCTAACTTTTTAATTACTTTTATTTCTTGTATAAACAAGTTTTATATAATTTCTTAATTAATTAAATTTACATCGGATGTTTTTATATTATTCGACTTATGTGTGAAAAAAAACATAGGTGGGATGACTATGGTCAAGGTGGTTAATTTTTAAAAATCTATATAATAATAATAAAAACATTATAAAAATATTTATACATTAATTATTCTTTTAAAACCAACCATGGGATATTTTTATGAAAAATGAACCAATATTACAATCATTGAGAAGGGAGGTCGTACGTACATATGAGTAATGTTCTGATTTTTCAATGGTAATTATGGAAAGAAGGTAAGTAAATATTTTAAATAATGATAATTATCTCATAGGTAACATATTATTTAATTATATATAATTATATATATCATTATTGTGACGTGGGGATGAATCTGGTAGAATAACGTCGCTTTCGAGGATATTTTATGTGATATTTGAAAAGATTATATCACTTATACTATAGAAGGTTTGAAATTTCTTGTGTAATTACCAAAGAAAATTTCATTTGAGTGTTTCAATTATGGCTTGATCTAATAATTAACTACAAATATTACCATGTAAAGGGAAGGAAGCATTAATAATTTTGATGACAACATAATAATATTTTTAAAGTATAAATCAAATAATTTAATAATTTAAGATTATATTCCAAAAGAAAATGGAATAAATTATTTTAAAATAATTTAAATAAATTTATTTTCTTATCTTGATGAATAATAAATGGAAAACATTGAAAGTGAATGTGTTACTTTTTGTAAAAAAGTACAAAATATTAAATTGAACAAGTTAATTAATATTAATTTTCAATTATATCAATGAATAAAGTGGTATAATGAAAAAAAAAATTATTCTAGAGATTCAATATGAAGAAAAAAAATCCAATATATAAATATTTGAAAAGAGAATTAGAACATAACGAAATTATATCAAATATAAAATTAAGATGATGTTTTTATTACAAAAATTAAAAGAATCCATTGATGTAAATTTAAAAATTAAAGGATTTAGTTATCAAGTAGAAAGTAATAAAAAGGTAATATAATTTTTTAGTCCCTAATAAGGAAAATACCTTGAGAGGTGGGGGATATAAGTAAGCTAATTGTTCTAAAAATTCCCTTTACAAAAATATTGTTCTAGTATTAGTAGGAAATATTCTCACCATCATAAAAAAACATTGTTATAAATCAATCAAATAGGGTTACCCATAATTTTTTACATGGTTCTCCAACACTATGTTATATTTAATGATTGTACATCAATGATGTTTTGATACACTAAATTCACTAATAACACTATTTGTTTCTTTTTAATTTAGAGTGACTGCACTGCCACTCCATGTTTACAACCCTCATAATGTAGATAACTATCTATAATTAATTAGATAGAAAGATAGTTTCTCCTACAAGAGTAAACATAATTATCTTACTAACACCAATAATGATATTACACTAAGGATGGTGTATAAATATGCTACTTCATCATCCATGTGATGAAACACCTAAAACATCTATTGAGATAGACTCATTAATCATCTTCTTTTGACAATTTTTCCAAAAAAATATGGTTTGACAACAATTACCCATTCCCACTTCTAAATCTATGGTTTATTTTCCAATTTTGTAGAGAAATATATCTCTTCAATATTGAGAGTATCTCTAAGTTCCCCCTTCGATAAAATTTTAATTCAACATATTTTGGATTGAAAATGTTATTTAAAATATATCTTTATTTTTGAGTTAACCTTCCATAATTAATGTAATATATAATCCATAAAATATTAAAATTTGAATTTAATATATTCTACTTGAATGTTCCATTTTGTTACATGGACAACTACTTCATGAGAAAACACTATAAATCACTCAAAAACACAATGTTAGGATTATGGGAAATTAAAATTCACTATGGCATGATCAAATCCATCATGATTCATTAGAATTTTTCTTAGAGTTACATTACTTTGACTCTTATATTAGTGTCTATGAAAAATAATAAGAACCCATATTTTACTAGCCCTTCATGGATTGAGCTTCATTCCACAACAAATACTATATATTTTCGGAAGATCACAAAATCTCCACTCCTTATAATTCATAATTGAGTATCATCCATTATCCCATGATTCTACTTATAATTCTTGATTAAGATTCAATACTTTTACAAAGGGATTCCACTAGGGCCTGAATCATTTTCCACAATACTTACCTTTAGAAAAGTTTAATCTAATGTACCCTAGTTTTAACATAACATATTCCATTATGGAATTATCTGTTATTAGATAATATTTAATGGATACATAACATTAAACCTATCTCACATAGTTAATAATTTAAACCCACCTAACATCATTGTGGCTCAACGTCAATCCTCATATAAAATTACTCTTTTATCTAAAATAATTTAATTTTAAATGAAAATTGTTGGGATGTGGTCCATATGGTTATAGTGTTCTTTCTATATTATAGAAAAAAATTTATCTCCTACCAAATCACTTCAAGTATGTATATTATAATTTCTTAAAGATTCATTAATCCACATTCTATGTCTATTCAATTACATATTTAATTAATAAAACCAAAAAATTATATAAGTGGAATTTTTCTAACAATCAATCCCCTTTGGATTTTCTAAAAACCCATAAAAGAATCATTATATAAAATTTTTATTCATGAAATACAACATAAGTTGAAACTTTATTATATCATATGGTGTATGGAAAATTCAATAATCCCTAAATATAATCTCACATTATATATGTTTGACATGAGAAATATGAGTTATTGAAACGTTCCACATGAAAATAATTCCTTTATCCCAATTATATTAAAACAAACACCCTATAAGAATGAATTAAAACATTTTTATATATTATATATCTTTTCAATTAGATAAATAACCTTATCCACTAGAGAGAAAATTTTCATCTATATCCAAACCATGGATAACTTCTCCCCCATTGGAAATAAACCCCATGAATTATTATATAAAAGATTATAAAAAAGATTACAAACATATATATTCAATAACAAATAAAATTCATACCTTTCATGAATAAAAAATGCCTAAGAGGATTATGTATCCATTCTACAAATCATATAGTTCGATAGATATGGTTGGAATCCAAAAATTAATCGATTCATTTCAAAACCTTCCTTTAATAGTTCCCTTTTCATGATGTTTGAAACATGACTTTATAGAGACATGTTATCTAACTTTAAAAATCCTGGTTCACCCTTCTACCTGATGAAGTGATAATTTGATATTGACATGATTTTTCTTTGAGTGGCGGATAATATATTTGTTTTAAAAAATAACAACATTGATGATATCCCAAATGATTGAAATAATATATTTCACATCATATCTGAAATCTACAATCTATTTTATTATCAGTAGAAATTGAGTACATTCCTAAGTAGCCATCATATAATCAACTTCTATAATACATAATGAAATAATGACACTCTTTTTTTCTTATGTAATAAGTACACAATTCTTTATGATTGAATAAAATTCCATATATTGACTTCTAATCATCCACTGAACTAGCCTAATCTGCATCAATAAATCCCAATTCCTCTTGTAATGAACTATCATTATAAAATAGTATGAAAATTATCACTCTATTGGAATAGTGAACCATAATTTTCATTTCTAGAATATACCACTCATTTTACTTTCCTTAGTGTCTTATTTCTTGAAAAATGAGAAATATAATATTGGATCGTAAAGCTATAAAGTATAATAATCTTCCAAGGAATTCCCTATACTCCACAACAACACCATCTATTCCATCATCATCCATAAAAAACATCAATTAGGTTGATATTGTGTTTTTAATTTCTATAGAATCCTCTATTCCAAATATTTGAGTATCTCTATGGAATACTTTGATAATGAAATAGAGGTTCTATTACCTCTTTTTCTTACCAAAAAACCAAGGGAAAATATTAACTCACTAATCAGTAATATTTTTATCTCAAGCCTCATGGATTCAAAAAAATAATTTCGTTTTGACTTGTTTAATCTTATATATATTATTTGATCAACATAATTGAGATATAAACACTTTGATTATTCTATTATTATATAAAATGATTATGAAGAAATATTTTTTTCAAAAAATAATTTTATGTCATGTATGGATCTACTTTGGAAATCCATGATCTTGGTTCTTGTTTTATCTCATATAATATTTTAGTCAACCAAAAAACATTTATTTCATCCACATGAATAATAGAATCATCTAAATTATCAATATAAACCTATATTTTAAGAAATAGATTATGAAATAATGGTTTTATTTCTATTTGGAATATCTTTATTTCTATTTATACTTATATGTCCTAGAATAGTATAATTTTTTTGACATTCTATTGTGGAAAATTCCACATCAATATAAATATGTTAAAAATTAGGAAAATGACTTTCACAATGGCCACACCTTATTATAAAATAAATTTTTATCATAATTCAGTTTTATATAGAACACCCACTCTGATCCCATAATTTTTTTGCCTTCTAGCCTTGAGAAAAATATCATATGTTAGATTCTTCACATTTTGATCAAGATATTCATGTATCTCATTGATATTTTTTTATAATTAATAGCTTCCTAAAAATTAATTATTTCTACTCAAGATATCTATAATATTTCTTTTATTATCATCATGTTTTTTGTTTTTATAGAGTATGTATGGTTACCAATGCTACTTTTCCAATTTTTTATCTACATTTATCTTCATATATATAGCTTCTAGGGATGCTTAACTATCTTAATAATTAGTATCTTTATGAAAATCATCTAAAACATCTTATTATTTCCTATAGTTTCTCATTTCATTATAAAATTATAATGACAAATATTCATTAGTTTGATTTTTATAATCATTTTATAGAATAGTGACATCTTGAATTTCGATAAAATTTCCATTATTTTCATTTTATAAGTTGTACAAATTTTTCTTGAATGGGTATCCCTAAAATATAACTTTATCATCATGTGATTAAAACTTTTTATGTTTTTTTATTATAAAGAATAAATCAATTTTTTCTAAGAATTATATAGTACATTAACATTAGCTTCTTCACATAACACAACTCATAAGGGTTTTTCTCTTCATCAAGAAATATAAATACCATGTTAGTAATATATATTGATGATTTTTTTTCATTTCATTATCTTTTAAGTATTTCTCTTTTTAATGATCACTACCTATGAAATGTAGTTAATTATCTAGTTTATCCTATTAATGATAAAAGTTTATTGATGAGTATTTAATACAACTACATGATGCCTTATCCCATGTATTTTAAGATAATAATACATCTAGATATTGAAAAAATAAGATTCATTATAGGTTTTGAACATCAAAATATTTTATTCAAGAATCTTCTCCACCATTTTTTTGTTAAAAAGTAATGAATTTAAATAATTTATACTTGTGGGTAATCACATGAAACCATTCCATCCTTTTAATATCAGTAATGAAAAAAATACATTTCCTTATTGATATTTTTTATTAATATATAGACTAACATTTACCTTAACTAATTAAATCATAGTTGTTGACTTATTATCATTAAGATTATAGGTCTTCCTAATTTTTTACCTCGTAAAAAATTCCATGCAAGTAATACTAATAAATAAAAAAATTTGGGATATCATGTGTTCAATAATTCTTTAATAAATATTCAATGTACTTTGGGCTCAAATGTCCACGTATTTCAGGTGATAAATTTATTCTATATTCCCTAGTTAAAATGATCATCTCTTCTTATCCACTAATGAGGTAAGGATTTCCCATTTTTTATTTATATTGTATTAAAGTTATACTATATATTTCTTCGATAATGCATGTTCATATGGTGAAATTAATATCATTCTTTATGTTAAAAATTAGACTAGAACTTAATTTTTTTTAACAAAGGACGTAGACTATTAAGACATCACCAAGTATCAGTTATTTGCCTCTAATTTTGGATTTCCTAAATCTGATTATTTTTAACCCATTATCCTTATAAAAATGAACAAAACCTTTTTTTGGTGCTTTATTCCTATGATAATATTTAATGATCTATACTTTTTTTTAAATGAAAATTTTTCCCTGACTAAATTTCTATTACATATTATATAATATTATATACATAAAATATAAATAGAAAACAAAAAATATTATATATCTCTACCAATGATAATTAAATTAGTGAATTTTGAAACCAATTAAACCTCCAAACATTACAATTGGAAAAAATATAAAATAGATTATCTAAAATGGGAAAGTATGGATTCCCCCACTCGACTAGAATCATCACCCCCACTCCAAATTCTATTAAAATAAAACCAAAATGTTAGTAAACCAATAAACATCTTAAGAAATGAAAATAAAACCTTAGGGATAAATTGTAGTTATTTTTTGAGTAAAATAATGATATTGTATGCATAAGTTATAAAGGGAAATGCGACCGTTAGGATTCAACTGTTATATGACTGTTAGAAAGTATGATCATTGGTCAATATGAAAATTGGAAACTATAACCTTGGTTTATAATGTCAAGATTATAGTTAGTGTTTATAAGTATTAATGAAAAAGAATAATTTATATAGAAAGGATAATTGAAGACCTCAATCAGTAGAATCATGCCATTTTAAGCTCATGTGTCAAAACATGGGAGGGAGGTATCTCCAATAGGGTTTTCCCTTGACAAATACCAAGCTGAAATTCAGCAGTTTAAGACTGAACTAAATTTCCTACTTGATAAGTTCATATTAGTGGATATTTCCCCTATATCGATGTTAGCCAAGATATCCCACGAAACAACTACCATCGCACACCTTACCCTTAGAGAATATGTAGGTGTAATAAGGGGTAACATGTATATTTCTTATTTAAATAACTCGTAAATTCATTTTTATAAATAAAATTTTTATTTCATATATTCCAATTAAATTGTTTTTCTTCATAAAATATATTTTTAATTGAGATGAATTTGATAATTTTGTTTTTGGAAAAAACAAAACATAAATGTATTTTCTATTGAATATATATATAATTTTTATAATAAACCATGGTATTATTAATAGAATTTATAAGAAATAATATTTTTAACACACACTTATTTTAATAATAAATGATAAAATAAATTTATAAAGGCATAGGGAATTTTTTATAAGTGTCATAAATTTGACTATGCCTTAAAAAATACAATTTTTAAATTAATAATTTTTTTAAATGTAATAGTAAAAATTATATTATTTAGATAATTATTCTAGGAAAATATAATTTATATTTGAAATGATAATGTCAAAATTATGTTAGGGTGATTTTTTGAGAATTTTTTAAAATACTTTTTTTTCTATGAATAGTAAAAAATACAGTTTTGGGTTTTCAGTATGTTTAATGATTTATTATTGATTTAATAATGATTTAATAATTAATAAAACATAATATATGTCATAAAATATGTTACTTTATTAATATTAATTATTTTAAAAAAGTTAAATAATTTCTTAACAATAAGTGACTTTCCAAATTCTAAAAACAAAATTTTAATTTTTTAAAATATCACTTTGTGGAATATTTACTTTTCCATGTAAAAATAATTAATAAAAAAATATGATTGGTTTTGGTGGATTAAATTAACATAAAATGTGTCCCAAATTTCCAAAACCATGAGAAAAAACCCTGGGTAAATTAATGGTTTTTCATTTTCTGCAACATTGTTTTCCAAGACCGGTATTTTGAAATTATTAAATAAATCCTCCACTTTTTCTATAAATACCCACTTTTTTCTCCATTTCATTTCACTCACAATCCCTAATCTACAGATTTCTAGTGTTTTTACTCTATAGTAGTCCCCTTAAGGTGTCTTTAATCCCCCAAGGTTCCACCCTCATGTTCTAAGAACAAATCTTCAAGGTAAGGGAAATCTTCTGTTCTCTTTTCCATTCAAGAGTCATTTTGGGGTATGTATTCCAATTACCATAATAATTATTTTTCTTTAATTATATCATACAATTTCTATCATAATGTTATTTTATCAATGGGATCCCGTTTTCCCTTTCATTTAACCCTTTTTTGAACCATGTTTTTTACCTCTCATGTTGCAAAATTTTCTTCACAAATTTTCCACTTTCAAATGAGAAATTCACTTTTATTTTTTATTTAAAGACCCAAGACTCTCTTTTTAAATGGGTATTAAAATTGATTTTAAAAGGGATTTTTATCTCGATATTTATATATATGAAATCCACATGTCTTTTTGTGGGTTAAAATGATGTAATAATCATGTCATTAAGATATTTTTATGCCAGGATTTTTAATAAGAAACCCATTCTTTATTCTCCATAGGTTTTTCAGGAAATAATATATTATTATCTATGTGGATCAAATGAAATTAAAAAATATGAAGCGTGAGCCCTGATAGTAGTACACTGCATTGGGTAAATCATTTAATCTATAGAAATTACATGTTCTATGATACCTTGGTGAATAACCTTGTAAATTTTTATTTATAATATATTGGTGATAAAGCTTGGTGATATGATTCTGTATATATCCTTTAAATTTTATAGACAAATTTACATGTTATGACCCATGATCTTATCCTTAGTATATGTCTCTTTCTCATGCATTATCATGATATCCCATGTTATTATTGATATATCTCAAGATAAATTTCTAAATGTTTTCATTGTTTATTTTCTTAATGGGCCTCATGCTCCCCCGTTCATTTGATGTACGTACCCAGGTTATGAGATATAGTAAATGTAACTTAGTTTAAACCCATGAAGATATATTTCAAATGGGTTTATAAGAATTTTTTATGTTTCCATTTATTATGTACCTTGTTTCCAAGAAGTTAATATTTAAAACATCTTTTGTTTTGTACCATGTAATGAAAAGTTATGTAATAAAATGAGAATTTCCATAGTTTGTATCAATGGATGGTTTAGTTTTTTTTTGGAATTTAGGGCTTGAAAACACTAGTTATAACCATAGGTATAAGTCAAAATATACTAAAACATCATGGTATTTTGGTGATGTTTTAAGTGATTGGTTTCTGATAAAAGTAATCCTTATTTGGATATGAACAAGTGGATATGGAACTGGCACTAATTTACCTAGGGGTAGTACCCGAAAACACTGATTTAAGCTAGACACGAATAGGAATTGGTGCATGAAAATATTCCATATTGCACTCCTAGTATGACACTCTCAGGGGAAATGTTTTGTTAATCACAAGATATTTATGAACCATTATAAAATATATATAGAAAATATAATTTTTATTAGAAGATATTAATAACATATTTGATCATGAATTTTTAAGACATTAAATCCCTATAGAATTATAGGGCTCATAAAATCAACATGTTTCTCACTAAGGTTTTCTTCTTTTATAAAAATGGTTATAAATACGAGGAAACATGTAAGTGATGAGAACAATATATGATGCACTAATAGAGTTTCAATGGAATTATTAATTGAAAACATCATGAGGATGATGAATCAAATATCTCCTATTATGAATAATAACTTGAATTAAGTTGAGATACTAGATTCTAATTAAAGGGAACAAATATACATTGAGTTCTTCACGCGTCAATGTAAACATTCTTTCAGTGGATCTACCAACTCATTGATTGATGAAAAATAAATATGCTCTATAGAAAATATCTATTCTATATTATATTTTTTGTAGAAAGATAATGTCACCATAGAAGTTTTCCTCTTAGAATAATAAGCTGATCAGTTGTAGAAATAGATTAAAAACTTTATAGAAAGAAGGGCTATCGATGCTATAGAGTGGGAAGAGTTCATGGGAATATTTTTTCATAAATATTTTACCTATTTGATGCAAATGAAAATAGAGAAGTAATTCCTAGAAAAAATAGAAGGAAAATTAATTGTTGGTAATATATGAGAAAAAATTACAATACTTGCTTGATATATCTCTATATTGTCTTATGGATCCTAAGGGAAAATTTGATAGATTCATTGGTGGATTGAGACTCCATATGTAGAGTAATATATAAAATCTATAATATGAAAGCTATGAGGAGATAGTGTGAAGTTCTATGAAGTTTGAATTAGAGTTATGATAGATTAAGTGTTCACATAGATTGAATGACAAGAAAAGTGGAATGAACCCAAACTCTAGAAAAAAAATGATCATGGAAGATGATGAATTAATGTGAAACTTCCCACATCCAACAAATGTGGTAAGAGGTATTCAGGTAACTACTTACCTAGGAGTATAAAGTGATACAAGTGTTTAAGATATGTCTATATAGCTTGAAACTATCATGGTGAGGTGAATCGTCAAATTCTCAAAACTAATGAAAAAGGCAAGATAGTGCAAGCCCATCTGAATGTTCAATTCTTCAAGTGTGGATAGATAGGAAACTTTTCTAATAAATTTCAAAATCAGATGATAATGGAGGCGAACCACCATTAACCTTATCATATTCCAATGGATAAAGGTCTGATATTTTATATCACGGTGGTTAAAGTGGAGGTTCATAATGATGTGGTGGAAGATACACTCGTTGTGATCTTAAAGTTAAAAAGTACATTGTTTTTTTATGGTTATACACAATAATTTATTTTATCTAAGTTTTCATAGAATATATAATAAATCCTTCAACTTCTAGAAGTAGAGTTATTAGTGAATACATCTAGAAAAATTATATTATAATCAACAGCGTATAGAATATCTACTATTTTCTTTGGCGAGTACAGTCTCATCGTAAAATGCGTAGTAATTATCATTGGGGAGTTTGAGACTAAAGTAGTGATGTACTGGCTCCCACGTTATAATTATAATATTATCATAATAAGAAAGTAAATTTTTTTAGTCTTGAATGAAAGACATATATTTATTTTTAAATGGTAGACATCCCGATCTAAAATTTTCCTAGAAGTACCTCCCATATCCTTATTTATTGAGATGATCGATGAAGATGGAGAAGGAAATGAATATATAAATATAGATAGTGTTCCTATCTTTCAGTAATACATTGATTTATTTTTTTAAGAGTTATAAATACCTCCCCTATAAGGATATATTTATTTATCTATTGATCACATACCAGGATATAATCTAACATGAAATACCCCATAAAGAATGAAAAATATAATGTTATTTGAATTAAATAAAAAAATTCAAGATATTTTACAGAATTGATTTATATGACAATGTGTGTTAACTTGGTTAGAGCATATTCAATTTTTGAATAAGAGGGATAGATGAATTTGGATTTTCATTGACCATAGAGAACATAACATTATCATGGTAACTGAAAAGTCCCATCTCCAAAGGATTGATGAATTATTTGACAATTTTTGTGGGGATCAATTATTCTCCAAGATTTAAAAAAATATGGTAACATAAATTAAGGGTTAAGAAAAAATATATTCCAAATACTTCCTTCCAAACAATGTAGGCATATTATGATTTTTTTGTTATTCACTTCATCTTGAATAATGATCCTACTATATTTATCAATTTGATGAATAAAGTCTTTAAGGTTGACTTTGATAAATTAATGGCAGTTTTTATTGATGAAATTATAATATACTCCAAAAGTCTCAAGGAATATGAGGGTCATGTAAGGTTTATCTTGGGAACTATGAGGAAGGAAAATATTTTGGGAAAATTTAGCAAATGTAAATTCTGGTTACAACCAGGTGCATTCTTGGGTCCCATTTTAACCATTGATGGAAAATCAGTTGACCCTAAATAGACAAAGGTTGTATATGAGTGGCCTTATCCTACAATATTAATTAAGATTAATTTTATCTCTGGTTTAGTAGGATAGTATTGGTCGTTTTTGATTAAATTTTCATGACTTTCTAATCCACAAATCAAGTAAACTCAAAAGGGGACAAGTTTATATAGACAAAAGAGTGTTTAGAAAGTTTCTAATAATAAAAGAATAGATTAGTTACTACACATATATTAACTCAAACCTATATTGGAGAATTATTTTTTATTTATAGAGATGAATCTCTGAGAGGTATTGGGTTATTTATCATGATGAATGCCAAGGTGAGATCTGAGGTATCTCTGTAGTTAATTCCTAATAAACATAATTATCATATGCATGACCTGGAGCTAGATGTGATTAATTTTCCTCTAAAAATTAGAAGGCATTATCATATGTAGAGAAATCAGATATATACACAGAAAACCAAATTTTGAATTATATTTTCACATAAAAGGAATTGAACATGAGGAAAAAGGAGATGGTTGGAACTTCTTAATGACTGAAACTATTAAATTCATAATCACCCCAAAAGAGAATAAAAATTCATGAATGTATTAAGTAAGAATGACACTATAGAGTTTTTAATGATGAGGATTCAAGGAGATCCTTTGATCAAGGGCCTAGAAAAATTGGACATGGTAATCATCAGGGAAGGGTCATCATCAATCCAATCCCAAATTATTTCTCATCCATCATTACTAGTGAATCCCAAAATATCTTAAATAGGATACCTTTGTTACAAAAGAATATATAGGATGTGAAGAATGGGAAATTTCTTGAGTTCAATATTGATCCATAAGGTGTACTAAAATTGCATACAAGTCTATGTGTCCCACATATTCTAGATACAATGAAGCAGATGATGGATGAATATCATATCTTTATGTTCTCTAAAAATCATAAAATCACTAAAATTTATAGGGATAGTTATTAACATTATTAGTAGGATAACATGAAAAAGGATATTTCTGGACGTACTATAAGGTTCTTGGTGTATCAGAAAGTGAAGTGAAGCATCAACTTCTTAATGTTACATTGAAACCACTACCCATACTAACATGGAAGTGGGACAATATCACTATAGACTTCATCATAAGACTCCCAAGAACATTCCATAGAAACAATGGGATATGGGTTATATTTGATTGACTCAGAAAGACTTACCATTTATCTCTTTTTGGGAATATTTCTCTCTTAAAAAACTTTCTATGATACACATAAAATAATTGGCAAGGTTTCATTGGGTGCCTATTTCTATCATTTTTTATCATGATCCATGGTTCGCTTCAAAATTCTGGAGAAGTCTTCAACATGATATGAATACTGAATTAAATTTTTGTATAGACTTCCACCCCTAAACTTATAACAATATAAAAGGACTATTCATACACTTGAGGACATGTTGAGAGAATGATCAATGGAATTTAAAGGTAGGTGGGATTAACACCACCCTTTAGTTAAGTTCTCATAGAACAATATGATCCAATTTAGTATACAAATGGCTCCATATTATGCTCTATATGGAATAGATGTAGAACTCCTACTTATTGGGTTGAATTTGGTGAGAAGAAATTTCATGGGAATGATCTTATACAATAGATGATAGAAAAGGTTAGTACCATCGAACAACATATAAAGGTGGGGTAGATTTGGAAGAAGGGATATACTGACAACAATTGAAGGGAATTGGAGTTTGATTCTAGAGAAATGTTTTTTATTAGGATATTAATATGGAATACAGTCATTTGGTTTGGTAATAAAGGGAAGATTATCCCCAGGTATATTAGCCACTATGAAATCCTTGATCGCATAGGAGAAGTGGCCTATCAGCTAGAATTTCCACCAAATCTTTCTCAAGTTCATGACTTATTCCATGTATATCTCTTTAATAAGTACATACTTAATCCCTCACATGCACAAAATCCAGAGATGGTTTAACTCAAATATTTTTTCTCATATGAGGAAAATCCGATGAAGATATTGGAACATAGAGAAAAGTTTCTATGAAAAATACCACCCACATCATCAAATTGTTGTGGGGGAACCGTAAATATGAAGAAGAAATGTGGGAAGTAGAGGATACAATGAGACATAAGTAACCTCACCTTTTATCGACAAATAAAATGACATTAAATTTTGGGGAAGATGTTTTTTACGGGGGAAAATGTAATGACCCAAACTTTTTTTAAATGATATTTTCTTCTTGATTAAATTTTTGTTACATATTATATAATATTATTCACAAAAAAATAAGCATAAACCACATTTTTTTATCTCCTTAACAATGATATTTACATTAGTCATTTATGAAACCAATTAAAATTCAAACCATTACAACTGGACAAAAATATAAAATAGAACAACTAAAATGGGAATTTATGGATCATCATAATCTACTAGAATCATCAACCCCATCAAACTCTATATAAATAAAAAAATATTAATAAACTAATCAATATATTATGAAATGAAAATATAACCTTAGTGTGAAATTGTAGTGAATTTGTGAGTTAAAGAATAAAGTGGTATTTATAGGGTATAAAAGGAAATGTGACCATTTGGATTTGAATATTATATAAATGTTGGTCTATATAAACATTATTCAATATGAATGTTGGAAACTATACCCTTAGTTGATAATTTTAACATTAAAATTTAGTGGTTATAAGTAGTAATGAAAAAAGGGTAGTTGATACAGAAAGAAGTATCGATGACCTCAACCAATAGAGTCGTTCCATTTAAATCAAATTTTTAGAACTTTGGAGGTAGGTATCTTTACTGAGGTTGTCCCATGAACAAGCCCAATCTGAGTTTCAATAAGTGAATCTTTAAGGAAATTTCTTCTGGGAGAAGTTCAAGTTAGTTGAGATTACCACTTATTCAATGTTATATGAGGAACCCCAATAAACCACCACAATCGCACACCTTACCCTTAGGGAGTATGTGTGTATAATAAGGGGTTATGTGTCTATACCTTAATTACATAAATTTATAATTAGTTTGAATAAATAAAATATTCATTCCATCAAATCCTATTAAGAATTTATTTTCTTAACAAAATATATGTTTAATTGAGATGGATTTTATTATTTGATTTTTCGATTCAATAAAACCTAATAGTATTGTTCTAGGAAACTTATATAATTTTAATAATAAACCAAGTTATTATAAATAGTATTTTTAATTAATTTATTTTAATCATGTTAATTTAAATATTATATGATAAAATAAATATGTAAAGCCCTAGGAATTTTTTTTAGATTTCTTAAATCTGACTATGAAATAAGAACTACTATTTTTAAGTAAATAATTATAATTAACTTTAATAGTTAAAATTATCCTATTTGGAGAATTATTATATAAAAAAAATTTATATTGGAAATCTTCACATCAAAATTATGTTAGGGTGAATTTCTAAAAATTTTATGAAATATTTTTT
Organism: Viscum album; assembly: GCA_963277665.1. NCBI lineage: Eukaryota > Viridiplantae > Streptophyta > Magnoliopsida > Santalales > Viscaceae > Viscum > Viscum album. The sequence continues at coordinate 1,145,761,819 of OY728128.1, read as the reverse complement.
TTTGTGAAGAGTGAAAAATACAGTTCTGGGTTTTTAGTGTGTTTTATGAATTCATATTTTGGTCATAATGATGTAATAATTAATTAATCAAAATCCCAGACCTAAAAAATGTTATTTTATTAATATTAAATATTTTAATACATTTTAATTTATTTATGAAGTATAAGAGACTTTACAAATTCTGAAAATGAATGTTTAATTTTTAAAAACATTACTTTGTAGAATCTTTAATTTTACATTCCAAAAGATGTAATAAAAAATTATTTGTGGTTCTAGTGGATTAAAATACAATAACATCTGTCCCAAATTCCCAAAACCATGAGAAATAACCCTTGTTAAGCCAATTTATTTTCATTTCCCACAACTTAGTTTTCCAAGACCTATGTTTGGAAATTATTAAATAAATCCTCCATTTTTGTGATAAATACCCACCCATTTCTCCATTTCCTTTCAATTACAATCTATAATTCACTAAGTTCTAGTGATTTTTCTTCTCAAGGAGTCCCCAAAGGTGTCTCCAATCCCACAAGGTTCCATCCTCATGTTTTAAGAACAACTCTTCAATGTAAGGGAAATCTTATCTTCTCTTTTCCATTCAAGTAACATTTTTTGGTATGTCTTTTAATTTCTAATAAAATTAAATTTTCCTATTATATTATGCAATTAATATAATAATTGTCTTACATCAATGGTATACCCTTTTAAACTCTCATTTTACCCTTTTTTAAAATCATGTTTTTTACCCTTTATGCTGGCAAACTTTCATCACAAATTTTCCTCGTTTAAATGAAAAAATACATTTTCATTTTTATTTGAATACCAAAACCTCTTTTATTTTCAATTTTTATTCAACTATATTATTAAAAGACTTTTTCATTATGGTATTTATAAATAAAAATACCAAATTTTCTTTCATGGTTTAAAAATGACATAATTATAATGTCTTTAAACTCTTATGTATGCCATGAATTTTGATAAGAATCTCAATATTTATTCCCCATGGGTTGTTAATGAAATGATTTATTATGATCTTTGTGGATAAAATTAAATTAATACATATGAATTTTGAACCTTGATTGTGCTTTAATTCATTGTGTAATGAATTTAATATGTAGAGATGATATGTTTTTTGATACCTTAGGGAATAACCTTGGTACTTTTTATTTATGAATCCTTGGTGAAATTATTATAAATTTATAATTTAAATGTTATAGACACATATTGATGTTATGATTCATGATCTTATTATTATGATATATCTATTTCTCATTATTTATCATTATTCCTGATGTTCTTATTAACATGTCTCAATATCACATAATAAATGTTTCTCTATATTATTCCATCAATGGGAATCATTCTCACCCCTTCCATTTTATGTATGTCCCCAGGATATGTGATCTTGTAAATGTAACTTAGGGTGAACCCATGAATATATCATTAGAGTAGATTTAGAAAAATTCTTTATGTTTTTAGGGATTATATACCTTATTTCCAAGAAACAAAACATTAAAATATATATGTTTTATACTATGTAATGGAAAGTTATTTAACAGAAAGGAAGGTTTCTATATAAGATATCTATTTCTAGTCATCTGGGATATGAGACTTCGTTTAGTGATCCATACATTATCACAATACATTACTATCAAAGAAATATCCATGAAATTCACATTCGCATCACTTCCACCATTGATCATTTTTTGTTGCCTCACCTCATTAGGTCGTAAATATTTTTATTCCTCTTCAATATGTGATGAATAACTTTCCTCTTATAGGGATCTATTTTTCTTTTTTTTACCCCACTTAATGATTATTCTAGCTAAATGGAATTTTTCATTGAGTTCATATTTTAAAATTTATTTACATTATTGATGAAGAATTCATACCTTTGTGTCTATAAGATTCAAACCTAAAATAAAAGTCATTTAAAACATACAGAGTGAAGAACTTTTATACCATCTATTTTTTATCATTTTTCTTAATTGGTGGGTTTTCTAAATAATAGATGTGTCAATTATGTCCTATATTAATGAAATAATGACACTAAACTTACACAAAAGTTTTACATACCTCCTTTAACAATAAAAAAAAATTATATCTTTCGCGAGTCACCCATGTTGATTTTCTTCTATGGTGTGAGTGTTTGTATATTTTCATCAAACAACACTATTTTTTCATTGGTCCATCCCCAAATCTTATTAACTATTACTTTTAAAATGATTTTCTTTAAGAGAAATCATGAAAATTATCATTTATATCATAATATATTACACCCAAATTATCTTTAGTTCATAGAATCTAGTTTTTTAAGGTCTCATTAGGAGTCAAAATTCATTCTTCATGTATAACCAATCATTGTAAAAAAATTATTTGTTTGAATTTATCGATAACTATATTAGTAAAAATATATATGGCTCCGGACTAATCTTAAATATTTATTTTTTACTAAATATTCTTCTCCAAGATTTATTTGTTTTTATATTTGATATGTTCAAGTTTCACCTTTAACATGGATTAAAAACTTCCTTCTCTTTTAGATAAAGTTTATAATCTTAAACAACACTATTAGAATTATTTTTTCTCCCTTTATACATCAATTTCCTTTTTTATAGACAATAGTTCTACATTGAGGTCACCTTTTCCCTTAATATGATTATTTTTAACATTATTTTTCTCTATTAATGGAATTTCAATGAATGTCAGACATCATTATAGATTGATGTTTTTGTAGTACTTAATTTCTAACATTTCCATATCATTCAAGCTAGCATCCTCCAGCAAAATAAAATTTCATTTCTTGAAATATATTTACTATGAAATCCTATTTCTTATCAAATAATTGGATGATTTATTCATGAGTAATTCATCATCATCATCAACTAATATTTTCTTAGGATACATTATATAAAGGTTACCAACAATTATATAACAAAAACAAGTGATTGGAAGCATTTTTTAAAATTACCTTTTCATCAATTCATATTTAAGGAGATATATAACCACACAAAATTCATTATGTTTTAGATTATCTTCCAATGTGAGTTTATTAGATTCATTGAAAACAAATTACTATGATTTATCATTTTCTAAAGATTCATTATCATTATTACCTATATTATATTCTACGAGAGTTCTATGAAGAATATCCTATGTAATTTATTTGTAACCTTGTTTTCATACACTAATACATTGACATTGAATCACAATGTAAATATTCTCAGGATACTATTTATGATTTTTATTGGGTTTCTTTGAGTTCAGGCATGTTCTTCCTAACAACATTCACTAGATCAAATAATTCATCCATGAATTGATTTGGGTGTATCTTTACACCATAATAATTACTATTCAGAATCTATAATTTATATTATCATACCTTGAAATATCATTTTTAGACGTTAAATATTATTCTAACATGTTGAGAGAGGAATTACATGATATCACCTTCTTGAATATTATATTAAATAAACTCACCTAATGCATTGATTCCATTGGTGTAGTCAACTATCACCCTTCAATATTTTATATATAATGACCAAATTCCTATGTTTGCTGAGGTAATGTCTATGAGAACCATATATACATCAATATACAATGATTAAAAATATTTTATAAACTAATTATTACAAAATTTAAAATTATTTCCATAGATGATCTCATTTCTCTTATGATTGAAAATTTATTATAGGACATCAAATAGAAAACTTTTTCTAATAATCTTATTTTATGATATAAAAATAGGGTCCCAAATAAGATAAATACCCTTAGGAGATAGGGTGAATAAGGTTTTTATAAATATACTCAATTTTACTTAATGAGTGATCTTGGTTCACCATTAGTAAGATCACTTATCCCCCTCATAAAGAACACGAAGGGAAAAAAAGAAAAAGAAAAAAAGGGACTCAATTATTTTAACATAGTTAACTCATATTAGGAAACATCTAAGGTAACTAAAATGAAGATGTTTTGATGTATCAAATTTAATAAGAGAACTATTTTTTTATTTATAATTTATAGTTATTGAAAAAACCCTCAATATTTAAAACCATATAAATTAAACTACTCACTTCTTCCAATAACCTAAAAAATGTACTTCTCCCCCAACAGAAACATTATCAATCTTACATAGACCAAGGAAGAGATTACACTGATGATGGGGAATCAATATTCTCCTTTTTATCCATTTAATGAATCTCCTTGAACATATAATAAATAATCCTCTTGTATCATCCACTTTTAACACCTTTTATTTTCATCATAGATCTAGAATTTATATACTTATGCCTTACATAATTTAAATCCATGATCCTAATATATTTTATAAATAATAATACCACTTTAATATTGAGATAATCCAAAATTCTCTCATGTGATTTATCAAGAATTATTCATAATTATGATAAGAAATTTCAAATAAAATATATCTGTATTTTCAATTTAACCTTCCATAAACCAATCAAAAAACATATAAAATATGTGAATTTTGCTTTTTGATATTCTTATTGATTAAACCATATTTAATTGTGGCCAACAACTTCATTACCCAATTACTTACTTCACATAAAAATGATGAGTCAGGCTTATGTTAAATTATATATAACTATAGTGTGATCAAATCCTCCATTGAATAATGAGATTAGTCTATGAGTTTCTAAACTCATAATAATTTTTTTTGTGTAAAGAAATAATAGGAACAATTAAATAACTAACCAATCGTTGGGTAAGTTTATTTATATTTTGTATACTAAATTTTATTTACAAATCACATGATCTGAGTTACATATTCTTTATTGGGAAATATTATCCATTGAAATTTGATTCACCTTATATTTTCTGATATAGTTTTTATAATTATCGAACCCAGATCTCCTAAGTAACACCCAAGTAGGGATGTTTGGTGACCTCTGGAACACCTCCGATTATGAAAGGGGCTTCCATCTAGTAGCCAGGGAATAACCAAGTCTTTGGGACACTATTTTCTATAAAATATTCCACGATGATAATTCCTAAATATAATTAAAAAATTCATGAATATTCTATATAACACACATCACTGACACTAGTAGACATAAAATATACATAAAAAAATGCCCAAATAGACTAGAATATAGATAAATAAAACCATATATATGATAAAAAAACATAATAGATTAGTAGTTAAAACAAAAAAAGATAATTTTATAATATTTATCATGTTAAAATAAAACAATAGAACAATGGACATTACACATGCCTAATGAAAACATAAAAGATAGACCATTTGGCCTATATCATAACTTACATTATCAATAATTCCAAATTCATGGAATCTCTAACATTTTGGACTACACCATATTTACATCTCCAAGATGTACCTATCCCCAAAGAGAAAATAAGAAGGTCTACCAATGTAAATCAAAACCCATGTTATGTATGTAGGTAGAGGATAATTCAAATGACCTACAATTAATCTCACATGACTCAAGTATTATGAGTTCTATTATGATCTAGAAGAAGAGATGATAAAATATATATATAATCATATATTTCATGTCATCATTTGACACACAAAACACCATAATGCTTTACCATAACTATTTTGACATTATGATAAAAGGATGATAGTCAACTCATTCCACAACCGGATCCATGCCTGATGTTTGAAGGCATAGTTTTATACCATGTACTAAACACTATCCAATAGTTTTGGGTTTGGTGTCCTTTTTCCTAAACTTTTTCTTCTAAATAAATGTAGGAAAGACATCAGGAATACAAATTATCCTCTCATATCCAAGGGGCGACACAAATTAAATTTTATATAGGATCCTTGTTACTGAAGAGATTCTTTACAAATTTTATCAAGACTTACTCTATCAATCATGGTTGTCCCATCTATTACACCCACCTTGGACCCCATATCTCCCATAGATGTCCTATTAGTGCCTTTTTAAATAATTAGGGGCTAGATATTAGGATCCACACAACATTTGGATCTATACTAAAACATTGAGATCCACCACCAATCGTATCACATCACTTATCAAAATAGGAAACAAAAAACAACCATGTATATATTCTCACATGGGGACTAGATCATCACCAGGGAACTAGTATCTAGACACATCATCCCACACATATGGGGATCTTCTAGGGTTCTTTAGAACAATCTGTACCTTCTATGAGGTTTATTATATCTACTAGAATCCGCCTATCTCTTTCATAAGAAAATATGATGTAATTAGTATCCAAACCTAACATGAACAATCATGTATCATCATATATACTAGGAAACCAAAATTGGGAATCATGAAAATAACACAAACATTGGAAAATATGGAATTTCTCTCAAAGGTTTAAACATACTAAAACAACTCAACTAAACCCTTCCAAATTCCATTATAAAACAATTGAAAATATTATTTATGAACCATTTCAAAATTAATCACGTACTGTATTACTCTATAATAATCCATGGATTTCTAAGGTGTGTTAGAATTTTGTTTCAATTTTTTATCTTATCTTGTGTGGTTTGAGATATTTATTTTTTTATCGTTTATTCGTCAAAAGTTTCTTAGTAGTTTTGAAGATGTTTTGGAAGTAGTATAGAGTGTGAAAAGATGGTTAATGGTTAGGGGAAATATTGATGATTTCCAAGGTAAATGTGTGAATAGATACTTGTGAGACATTGGGGTTTTCAAAGTTTTCCAAACCGTATAGGATAACTATGAAACCTGACCAATCTTTGAATAATAGATTTTGTATGGTTGGTGCACATTTTCCAAAATGTGACAGCCAAACAATTCCTTTAGAATTAATCAATCAAATAAGTATTATTTATACATAAAAACTCCCATAAAAACCAAAATATTCCTCTTATATCTTGGGATCTTGAACTAGGAGAGTCCCTTTAGAAATAATAGAGATTCCTTTCAATATAGAAGATATTTTTATTGGATCATGGATTATTAGATCTATAAATTAGAGATATATGTTTTTATTCTTTTTCTCCATGATCTATAGAATATATTCAAAGGAACCCTATATTATTTTTTTAATGCATGAATATAAGTTATCGATCGTGATTTAATTAGTTCTCTTTACATAATTGAAAGAGAGGAACCCAAATCTACCATAATTACGTAAATTCCTATAAATGATTTGAGATAAATTCATTTAATAAATTTGTATTGGTTATCTATAATCTCAATTTAACCCTATATTTTTTCTTTTTCTTGGATCTTAATAATAATATCCCCATGATATAAATTTTAGCCGAATTCTAGGTATTTTTTTCATCAATATTGATTTAGTTGGTGGTTTAAAAATTTTGGAATCCATTATGCTTGAGGTCGGATGTTCTTATCATGTTATGAATTATATATAAATATATAATTTAGATTATCATGGGAGTGTGTGTCCCTTAATAGAACTATGCTATCTGATTTTATGAGCTTATGGGTGTATGTGTGGCCCTGTGAGAACTCTTCTATGTTGTTTTTCTAGCATATAAATTCTGATTATATGGTGGTTATCAATTGAGGAGATGATTCACTAATGGAATAAATTATTATATATGTATTGGTTTTATAGGGGTTATCAGTTGTTAGATTGTTATGCCATGGAATAAATTTTGTTATTGTGATGATTGCTATTGGCTATCCACTATGATATGGATGAGTCTTCTGATAAATTATATGTCTTTTTTCAGATTATGAAACTAATTAGATAATATGTATATGACTACATGGATTTGAAGTATATAGGATCAGGGTTCATGGTAGCATGGTTAGCACATGATGACCCGACTAATCCTATGTTTATTTAGGATATTATAACCAATAATTTTTTACACCATTATATACACATGATACAGATATTTTAAGGATTTATTCATGGTTTCCTATTTGGTTTTATACACACACTCTATATGGGTATCTCAATTATCATGTAGATTTATTGGTTAGGGTTCCAATGAAGGGGAATGTGCTTATATTTGGAAGTGGAGGATAAGGAGTGGGGTTGACTACGGATATATCGAGACATAACCTTGGATATTTTTTTAGGAATCATTTATCAATATGTATTTTTTTAGTGCATTCATATACTACATATAGGGATCCCTTTTAATATATTTTATTATTATAATCTAGTTTTTGAAACATAGATGTTTTTATTTTTTTCTTTAATTATATTAATGTGGGTTTTGAGGATTTTTTATTTATTTTATTCATCTTATATATTTGTTATTGTTAGAAATCTGCAACTAGAGAAATTGTCTCCCTGTATCCCCTAAGAACTTTTATAGAATTTGGAATCCTATTATGTATGGAGAGAGGCACAAGAGTTCATTTGACCCTTTTTCATGGACCATGTTATTTTATTCAAGGTGTTACATACACACACTAGGCCCTTTCCAAAAATTAGAACAAAAAATTCACTAAAAAATCAACCTACATTTAGAATTAAAAATTTCAAGATGCATTTTGTAACCCCCCCCCCAAATTTATTTGAGAACACAATTTAAATAAATCCCACTTATAAAATAAAATTTTAAAAAGAACACATGTTCTCATTGAAATCCACTAATGAAACAATGAAATACAAATAGAGGTCCATCAACTGTTATTCAACAAACACACCATCATTAAACCTTTTATAATGTTATTTGATCCTCAATGATTTTTATGCTAACCCAATCCTATTGTCATGTTTGGGAGTTATAAAATTGTAGCGGTCTGGAATTACTTCCAATGGACTATAATTGATACTTATCAAGGCACTCTATCAGCAACTACACCCCCTGGGCGGGACACACCACCATCCCCATTGGCAGCCATTTCCTCATGAAACCCTTGGGCGGAGAGCCATGTTTCGTCCAACGCTCACATGTGAGAGTTCCCAAGGATCATATTCATTCCTACCTCCTTTTCCTCTTATACCAACTATAGAGACCCAAAGATTGACGTAAATGGAAATTACATTACTTTTTAGGAACACTTTATACACAAAAAACACAGACAAACAAGGACCGTAATAGTTTAGTGTCTTTGGAAACTCGGAATATTATCTTCTAATCATGGTGAAAGATCTTCAATATCTACATTAAAGATCTTACCCTTTGTTTTCTTACCTAAAACCTTTCTTTAAATCCTGGGGAAGAGAAAACATATAAAGGGTGAGCTCAAATGCTCAGTAAGGGTAAGTATAGAGGACATAAAACAATCCTTAGAAATTTGTATGTAAAAAAACATGAGCATAAAATCAAAACATCAAAATCATGAGCAATGACATAAAACATGGTAGTACGTAAGGCATAGATCATGAAGAAACATTAATCATGATAAATTAGCATGGGAATAAAACAATTAATTGTGGCAAACCATTAAGCACATGATATGATTTCCATAGTAGCCAAGGCATTACTGCCAAGACCATCTTAGTGGACAGAGTCCCTTTCTGAATCGAGTTCACTCCTCGTTCCAGTCCTGTATTACTGAACCAGTTTAACTTGTCATTCCAGCCATGTCTATCTCATGAGATATAAATCTTTACCCAATGCATTGGAGGAAGATATAGGTCCCAACCATCTCATATTGAAAGCATTCTTACTTGTGCCACAAAATAAACATAAATCATTCTTCATAACCCAAAGAATAAAATGGGTTTAATAAACATCATCCAATCATCACATAATCCATATAAAACAAACAGATATTTCATCATAAGAAAATTGAAACCATGTAAATCATAGAGACATTATACTTGAAACATACACATATGAAATAATTTCATTTATATGGAAAATGATTTTTATAAAACACTTGAAATGAATTCTTGAAGAAAATATCCTTTCTTCTTCAAAATCATTTTCTTTTCAAAAAATTCCATGAAATTTGAAAAGAAATGTATTTTGATGAAAATAGTCATAAAATCTTGTAGTGTATGTTTCATGAAAATGAGGTGTTATGAAACTGTAAAAATCCTTTCACGCCATATAAGTTAAAAATAACATTCTTCTCGTAATTTTGTCGGAAAAGTCAAAAAGTTCCCCGTGTGGTAAAAAAAGAGTAAGATTCCATTCATAACATGTGGTAAATTCCAAAAATGGGTAAAAATGAGTTTAAAAATACATGATTTTTTTTAGAAAACACGGGCATGGATGAAAACAATAACCCCAGTAAATACTTTCGAATAACAATCTCGGATAAGAACGAGATTGGAATAGTTATCCCTTAACTTAGGTCTGATATGCTTCGTACGTATCCGAACCTCCTGTATAATTATTTAAATAATGTCATTGACTTATTACAGAATCTTATTCATTGTTATGATATCATATATGGTTCACATATGACTTTATATTACCCATTCTTTTGTAAATTCCATGTTAAAGAGCGTTTTGGGTAAAATCGTTTCATTTGTCATCCATGTTTTGACTTGTAATTATTCATATGATTAATTAGATCATGATTAATTAATTCCAGAATATAAAACATGATTTATATATAATATTTATTCATAATATACATATATATAATAGATCGATAAATGGAAAGAAATACACCGTTCATGGAGACGGTAGGTCGTACGTACGCATGAACGTTGTTTTCGTTTCCACATTGAATTGAATGGAATTAATTGGATGACATACATATATATATAAATAAATCCAATATAATTATTATGTAATATATTTCATGACTACTTATTATATATAATTTATAATCATTCATGAATGGTTAATTATTGAGAATTAATCTCATCGCGTCGTGGAGACGGTAGTCCGTACGTACACACGAGCGATGATATTGTTCCCGTAATTATTGAATTGAATTGGAGTGGATGATACAGTATATCAGAATCATTATGATGTTATAATAACTATGTATAGTAATTCTTTACACCATTATACCCATCCACGTAAGGTGGTGTTGGAAAAACAGATTACACCACGGCGTGGAGACGGTATTCCGTACGTACACACGCGTGGTGATTTCATTTTCCATAGGATGGATAGAAGGTAAAATTGCATTGTTTCATATTTATAATAGAATATAAGTATATTAGTGATACTGATGTTATTACTTTATAATGAAACAACTAAAGAAGAAGAAGTTGAAGAAGAAATAAGCTTGAAATAATCGGTAGAAGAGATTACCTCTTCTTCGATGCACCTCCTTTAAACTTCTTGCTAGGGCACTAGGGTTGGTTTTTTGAGAAGAAAATTACCTTTATAAGGTTTCTATGGAAGTGGGGAAGTGAAATGGGCATAGGTTGGCCGAGCTTCAAGGCTCAAAATGGTGTGAGGAAGAGAGGGAGGAGGTGCCCTTTTATAAGGGAGGAGAGGGGCACCTTTGGAATCCTCAAAAATATTAGTTTAATATAAATTCAATCCCCGCATGAAAACCTCCAAAAATGACTCAATTCAAAGATTATATGATATAGGGTTGTAATCTCATCAACCAATAAAATTTAGACTTGTTTTGAGCTTATTTTGAACCTTATCATTTTGATTTATCCTTATTTAATCTATTTAAGTTTATTTGTGGTAATAAAATTCTAAATTCTAAATGGTTATAAATAATCACTTATGTGTTGTTAATTTTCCATAATTTGATACATTATGACATTGTAGACTATATAAATATCAATTTATAATTTTTAAATATTTCTTTTATTTTGAAGCAATTTTATAATATGTTATTTTTATAAAATAACAATAGTGTCAATTTTGACACTATTCATTTATTTGAATTTAAATAAAATATACACATAGGATTTACTCGAACTAAAATTTTAAATATATTTCTAACATGTCAAATATGTATATAAAATTCTTGGAGAACATTAAATAGTTCATATAATATTTAGTTTAATATTTTTAAAACCATTTATTTGGTATATCTCTTAATAAAATAATTAGTAAAACATTTTTGTATAATTATTTAATATACTTATTTGTTGAATAAAATTAATAATAATTTTTTTTGATGAAGATAAATATCATAGATTTTATAATAATAATTTTACTAGAATTTATCATCTTAAAATAACAACATGTAAATTGTTATCTTTATTAAATTATAAAGGTAACAACTTTGGAATCATTTAAAATAAAATATTATATGTGTCATAATTGCCTAAATAAGGATCCAAATGGTCACACATTCTGCCAGTGGATGATTAGGGTTTATATATACACTATAAATAAGTTTGATGCAGATTTTTGGGCCTTATTATATGTATTACTATTTCAATAAAAACTATATTATTGATTTTTTACTAAATAAATAATTTCTGCATCATTAACGTATAAGATAATAAGGTAATTAAATAAATCTTAAAAATTACAAATAAATTACCATGATAAAGAAAAAAAATTTATCTTTAAAATGATTATTTTAACCGAATTTATATTTTGTATAGACTTATATTAAAAATACTTTAATTATTAAAGTTGAGTGAGACATATTTCACTTTCCTTTAAATAAAATAAACTAAAGGTCTTAATCACCTCCAAATGAGTTCTAATGGATTCCATTTCGACCCAAATATGACTTAAGATGAATTATAATTATCCAATTGTATTAAGAAAAGTATTAGGATAATTTTATAATATTATATTTACCCTTAATTACCCAATTTACCTTTTATTATGGTAAATAAAATTTACCTTTGTTACTATTAATAAAGCCCAAAAATAAAAAGTAGCTTATTAACATAATTTGGACCCACTAATTTCAAATATGGAATCCATTTTTCTAAATTCAATACACAAAAGTTGCAGAAATTAATTTAAAATTAATCCCGATGTTAAGAAAAAGTGTTTTAAAAGTAAAAACATTGCAAAAGATTGAAATGTTTTTACCTATGAATTCAATGTAAAATTAATGTTAATGACATAAATTATATTAAATGGTAAAAATATATTCTATTTATTCTTTAAAACCATTAAATATTATAATTTAACCATATAAATTATTACGATGAAAAAAGTTGTTTTTAATTAAAATATAGCGTGTTTTTACTATTCATCAAAATATGAAAGTTACCAGAATAATATGAAAAACTTATGCAAAGTAAATTTTTATTTTCTGATTACAAAGAAGAATTTTATTTTTTCAAATTAAACTTATAAACATTTCAAAAACTAGATTTAAAGTGGGTGCGCCATCAAAAGGCGGCAAAACTCTATTTTTTGAAAAATACTTATTTTACCCGAAAAATTTATTTTGTTCTTATACCATGTTCTAGAAAATGTGTAAGATGAATAATAATGTTATAAAAATAAAAATTTAGTTAATACTATTCATAAAGGCTAGTTCATAATAATATTATAATAATATATCGTTGTTTAGTAAAACCCGGTATTGCGTACAACACACGCTATCGAGGAAGGTCGTGATTGCGTGTAATGTAAGCCAAGTCAGGGTTGCGTGTAGTGCATGACTCCTTTGTTGTTGCGTATAACAAAATACATTGAATATATATATATATACTCAATGTTTCATAGAATAACTACTATCAAACAAATATGAAATTATGTGTAACATGATCCAAGATTAGTGTTGCGTATACTGCAAGCTAATACTGTGTTGCGTATAGTACAAGATAATCTTGTTGTAGCGTACAACAAAAGATATGAAAGAAATTAAAATGAATATATCTTATAAAATATCTGGTTGTTACATTCTACCCCCTTAAAATGAATTTCTCGCTCGAAATTCATCGGGGTTATAAATTGTTTACTATTCATAGAAACCCACATTGTAAAAAGGAATACTAAAACATTATTTTAAAAACTAAACTAAGGAATGTAACTATTACCCAAAGTAACTTATCACTGGGGTTCCATATAGGAGAACATAGGTTAAAATATGGATATGGAAGAAAAATATAACCATCAAGTTATTATAGAGAGTGGTAGAGAACATGGCTATGAAAAATCCATTAATCACAAAGCCATAGATTTATGATGATCTAAGGTACCATCTGATTCATCGGATATAAGGGCACTAGGACAACATTTTTGGGTTTCAAGATCATTTTCCTAAAGTTGAAGAATTTGAATTAGAAGAAATACTTACTTTATTTTGGTAAAATCGTTGTTCGTGCCTTGAACAATTTCCACTTCATCTCTTTAAGAAATGAAGTTGAATTTTTCTTTCGCGAAGTTTTAGTAGATCATGCGATAGAATGATAGGTCATTCCATCTGTCTCAAACATAAGTTAGGAAAAGTTATATACATAAGTCCATCTATGGTGAGATTAATCAGATATGGTTCCTAACATGGACTTATACTTCATATTTCATACTACTTAATATAATAAAATTGGTTTCTACTAAATATGGACTTCCTCCAGGCCAGTGGTAGGCGATAAAGGCTTGTCGCACTTCATTTGTGGGTTCAATTCCCACATCCTTGTCCGACGTGATGGGCTGTTGCCCGTCCAGCAGGTTGTCCCTTTTTTTTCTAAAAATACATTATTATAACATTCCATCAATAATATCAAAAAAGTTCTAACCTTAAACAATACTAACTTATGTCCAACATAATCCATTCCAATCTTTAGGCTTATCCAAAATACTGCTATCCAATCTCATATTATAGTGAAAACGATTACCAAAGAGTTCATATAACAAGCATGATAATACCATCGCTGATCCCCATATATCATAAGATATTTCTTTTTGGTCACATTCCAAACATTCGAAGGCCTTAATCATGTATTATTTTGAAAAAAAATGAATACCCATTGAAGCTTAGTAAAAAAATGAATGCAGTTAAAAGTTAACACTTTTCACATACCAAAATCCTCAAAGTTCTATATACTCAAACCATGATATCACTTAGTCCTTATATCAATCATGAGCTCATGAATACTGTCAAACATTTCATTTTATCCTTATCCCTTCATTATGTGCATATCATCTGCTTTCCAAAATATTTTAATCAGTTTTCATGGTTACCGGTACCGTAAAATTATTGAAAGCCTCAATAGAATAATACAAAAATATTCTAATACACCATAAAAGTACCTCAACAACATTATTCTTGAATACCAATACATAAACACTTCAATCCATCCTCTTCAATGATTGTCCTGGAATAAGTCCTTCCTTGATTTAGAAGTATCTTTTTAGGTCAGGGCATTGAGTTGGGTAATGCCCATGTTCTCCACAAATAAGACATTGAACTCCATAACAGTCTATCACTCAATGACCCTTTTCTCCACATAGATAACATCTGTCCCTCCATTTGAGGTATTCCTCAAGGTTCTTCTTCCCTTCTTTAGATATCTCAATCTTTCTTTCTTTATGGTCCTCAACATGAGAACATGTATAAAAGTCTATCTTCCTCTTATTTGATGAATTAGGCATACCACTAAATTTCACCTTGTTAATCATATATCGCGATGACTGATTCGGCATAATCACAATATATTTCTCTCTAGGAATTACGCAATTTTTTTTCTCAGTCACCAATTTTTCCATTGGATTCAATGTTAACCGAATTCCTTCTGGTTCCCTCCATTGACTAAAACACAAAAAGAATTCTGTGAGAGGCAAAAATCATACAAGGAAAATAATATAATCAAGGGGTAGTACCTTCGACATCGAACATCTTAGGTTTAATTATAATATCGTTACCGTAATTCTATGACTATAACCTATACTTATACTTAACCTTAGTGACATCCCTATACATACCTTAGAAATATCTCTCGGGATCTCACTATAGTTTTCACATCCTAGTTTTCAAATGTTGACTAAACCATTCCTCTGATACCAACTGCAGTGGTCTGGAATTACTTCTAGTGGACTATAATTAATACCTATTAGGGCACTCCATGGGCAGCTACACCCCCTGGGAAGGACACACCACCATCCCCAGTGGTAACCATTTCCTCATGAAGCCCTTGGGCGGAGATCCATGCTTCTTCCAATGCTCACATGTGAGAGTTCCCAAGGATCAGATTCATTCCTACCTCCTTTGCCTCTAATACCAACTGTCGAGACCCAAAGAATGATGTACATAAACATTACATTACTTTTGCGGAATAATTTATACATAAAAATCACAAACACAAAAGGACCGTAATAGTTTAGTGTCTTTGGAAACTTGAAATATTATCTTCTAATCATGGTGAAAGATCTTTAACATCTCCATTAATGATATTCCTCTTTTTTTTTCTTACGTAAAACCTATGTTTAAATCCTTGGGAAGAGAAAAAATATAAAGGGTGAGCTCAAATGCTCAGTAAGGGTAATCATTGAGAACAGAAAACAATCCTTAGACATTTGAATGTAAAAAAACATGAGCATAAAATCTAAACATCAAAATCTTGAGCAATGACATAAAACTTGGTAGTACGTAAGGAATAAATCATGAAGAAACATTAATCATGACAAATTAGCATGGGAATAAAACATGTAATTGTGGAAAACCATTAATCACATGATATGACTTCCATAGAAGCCAAGGCATTACTGCAAAGACCATCTTAGTAGACATAGTCCCTTTCTGAATCGAGTTCACTCCTCATTCCAGTCCTGTATTACTGAACTAGTTTAACTTGCCGTTCCAGCCATGTCTATCTCATGAGATATAAATCTTTACCCAATGCATTGGAGGGAGATATAGGTCCCACCCATCTCATATTGAAATCATTCTTACTTGTGACACAAAATAAACATAAATCATTCATCATAACCCAAAGAATAAAATAGGTTTCATAAACATCAACCAATCATAACATAATCCATATAAAAAAATGGATATTGCATCATAAGAAAAGTGAAACCATGTAAATCATAGAAACATTATACGTGAAACATACACATATGAAATAATGTCATCTTAGATGGAAAATGATTTTTATAAAATACTTGAAATGAATTCTTGAGGAAAATATCATTTCTTCTTCAAAATCATTTTCTTTTCAAAAAAATCCATGAAATTTTAAAAGAAAAGTATTTTGATGAAAATATTCATAAAATTTTGTAGAGTAAGCTTTATGAAAATGAGGCATTATGAAACCGTAAAAATCCGTCCACGCCGTATAAGTTAAAAATAACATTCTTCTCATACTTTTGTCGAAAAAGTCAAAAAGTTCCTCGTGTGGTAAAAAAAGTAAGATTCCATTCATAACATGTGGTAAATTCCAAAAATTGGTAAAAAGGACTTTAAAAATACATGAAACCATTTTTAGAATACATGGTCAGGGATGAAAACAATAACCCCAGTAAATACTTACGAATAACAATCTCGGATAAGAACGAGATTAGAATTGTTATCCCTTACCTTAGGTCTGATATGCTTCGTACATATCCAAACCTCCTGTATAATTATTTAAATAATTTCATTGACTTATTAAATAATCATATTCATTGGTATGATATCATATACGGTTCACTTATGACTTTATATTACCCGTTCTTTTGTAAATTCCATGTTAAAGAGCGTTTTGGGTAAAATCGTTTCATTTATAGTCAGTGTTTTGACTTGTAATTATTCATATGAGTACTTAGATCATGATTAATTAATACCAGAATATAAAACATGATTTATATATAATATATATTCATAATATACATATATATAATATATCGATAAATGGAAAGAAATACACCATTCATGGAGACGGTAGGCCGTACATACGCATGAACGTTGTTTTCGTTTCCTCATTGAATTGAATGGAATTAATTGGATGAAATACATATATATATATATATATATACATAAATCCAGTATCATTATTATGTCATATATTTCATGATTACATATTATATATACTTTATAATCATTCATGAATGGTTAATTATTGAGAATGAATCTCATCGCGTCGTGGAGACGGTAGTCCATACATACGCAGGAGTGATGATATCGTTCCCATAATTATTGAATTGAATTGGAGTAGATGATACAATATATCATAATCAGTATGATTTTATAATAACTATGTATATTAATTCTTTACACCATTATACCCATCCAAGTAAGGTGGTGTTGGAAAAACAGATTACACCACGGTGTGGAGACGGTATTCCATACGTACGCACAGGCGGTGATTTTGTTTTCCTTAAGATGGATAGAAGGTGAAATGGGGTTGTTTCATATTTATAATAACATATAAGTATATTAGTGATACTGATGTTATTACTTTATAATGAAACAGCTAAAGAAGAAGAAGTTGAAGAAGAAATAAGCTATAAATAATTGGTAGAAGAGATTACCTCTTCTTCGACGCACCTCCTTTAAACTTCTTCTTAGGGCACTAGGGTTGGTGTTTTGAGAAGACCAGTACCTTTATAAGGTTTCTAGGGAAGTGGGGAAGTGAAATATTCAGATTTTGGCCGAGATTCAAGGCTAAAAATGGTTTGAGGAAGAGAGGGAGGAGGTGGCCTTTTATAAGGGAGGAGAAGGGCACCTTTGGAATCCTCAAAAATATTAGTTTAATATAAATTCAAACCCCACATAAGAACCTCAAAAAATAACTCAATTTGAATATTAGCTGATATAGGGTTGTAATATAAGCACCCAATAAAATTTATACATGTTTTGATCATATTTTAAACCTTATCATTTTGATTTATCCTTATTTAATCTATTTAAGTTTATTTGTGGTAATAAAATTATAAATTATAAATGGTTATAAATAATCACTTATGTGTTGTAAATTTTTCATAATTGGATACGTTATGACATTTTAGACTATATAAATTTTTATTTATAATTTTTAAATATTTTTGTGATTTTTAAACAATTTAATAATATGTTATGTTTATAAAATAACAATAGTGTCAATTTTGGAACTATTCATTTATTTGAATTTATATAAAATATAAAAAGAGTATATATTCGAAATGAAATATTTAATAGATTCCTAACATGTCAAATGTGTCTATAAAATTCGTGGAGAACATTAAATAGTTCATATAATATTGATTTTAATATTTTTAAAACCATTTACTTGGTATATCTCTTAATAAAATAAATAGTACAACATTTTTGTATAATTATTTAATATACTTATTTTTTTGCATAAAAATTAAAAATAAAATTCTTTAATGAAGATACATATCAAAGATTTTATAATAATAATTTTACTCTAATTTATCATCTTAAAATAACAACATGTAAATTGTTATCGTTATTAAATAATGAAGGTGAAAACTTTGGAATCATTTAAATTAAAATATTATAAGTGTCATAATCGCGTTAATAAAGATCCAAATGGTCAAAAATTCGGCCAGTGGATTATTAGGGATTTTATATATACACTACTAATAAGTTTTTTGAAAAATATTTGGCCTTTTGATATGTATTACTATTTCAATAAAAACTATATTATTGATTTTTCACGAAATAAATAATTTCTGCATCATTAATGTATAAGATAATAAGATAATTAAATAAATCTTAAAAATTACAAATAAATTACCATGATAAAAGAAAAAATTTTATCTTTCAAATGAGTATTTATAACCAAATTTATATTCTGTATAAACTTATATTGAAAATACTTTAATTATTAAAGTTGAGTGAGACATATTTCACTTTCCTTTAAATAAAATAATCTAAAGGTCTTAATCACCTCAAAGTGGATTCTAATGGATTCCATTTCGACCCAAATATGACTTAGGACGAATTATAATAATACAATTGTATTAATAAAAGTATTAGGATAATTTTATAATATTATATTTACCCTTAATTACCCAATTTACCTTTTACTATGGTAAATACAATTTACCGTTGTTACTATTTATAAAGCCCAAAAATAAAAATTAGCTTATTAACATAATTTGGACCCACTGATTCCAAATATGGAATCCATTTTTCTAAATTCAATACAAAAAAGTTTCAGAAATTAATTTAAAATTAATCCCGTAGTTAAGAAAACGTGTTTTAAAAGTAAAAACATTGCAAAAGATTGAAGTGTTTTTACCTATGAATTCAATGTAAAATTAATGTTAATGACATAAATTATATTAAATAGTAAAAAATATATTCTATTTATACTTTAAAACCATTAAATATTATAATTTAACCATATAAATTATTGCGATGAAAAAGTTTTTAATTAAAATATAGAGTGTTTTTACTATTCATCAAAATATGAAAGTTACCAGAATAATATGAAAAATTTATCCAAAGTAAATTTTTATTTCATGATTCCAAATAAGAATTTTATTTTGTCAAATTGAACTTATAAACATGTCAGAAACTGGATTTAAAGTGCTTGTGCCATCAAAAGGCGGCAAAACTGCATTTTTTGAAAAATACTTATTTTACCCAAAAATTTTATTTTGTTATTATACCATGTTCTAAAAAATGTGTAATATGAATAATAATGTTATAAAATTCAAAATTTAGTTAATACTATTCATAAAGTCTAGTTCATAATAATATTATAATAATATATCGTTGTTTAGTAAAACCCGGTATTGCGTACAACACACTCTATCGAGGAAGGTCGTGATTGCGTGTAATGCAAGCCAAGTTAGGGTTGCGTGTAGTGAACGACTCCTTTTTTGTTGTGCATAAAAAAATAAATTGAATATATATATATATATATACACAAAATGTTTCGTAGAATAAATACTATCAAACAAACATGAAATTGTGTGTAACACGATCCAAGATTAGTGTTGCGTATACTGCAAGCTAATACGGTGTAGCGTATAGTGCAATATAATCTTGGTGTAGCGTACAACAGAAGATATGAAAGAAATTAAAACGAATATATCTTATAAAATCTCGGGTTTTTACAAAAATAATCCATGCAGTATAAAAATAATAATAACAATTTTGGAAAATTAATATAAACTCACCAATCAAGAAAGAGTCTCAAATAAAGACTAAGAACTTTACCTAAACCTCTAATTAAAAATTCATTACCAAGATTATACTGACCAATGTGGGGTCCATAAGCTCCTATCCCATCAATAAACATCATTAAATTAACAAATTATATATTTAAAATTAAAAAACCCAAACCCATATAACTGGTGCAAAAATAACTGGGGAATATCACAGCAGTGAAACCATAAGTAATTGGTACTATACACTCTTGACACACACCCAGACCTATTTCACAAAAAATCAACAAATAAATTACCTAAATCAATAAAAAATTTCAAATAAATTAAAAAAAAAATCCCTATGTAAATACTCTGGAAAAAATTACTCTTGAAAAATGATTAATAATGGTTTGACTAAATCTTTTCAGGATCTCCTTTATGAGCATCAAATGAAATCTCGATTAAGTGAAATAATTTCAAAATGCTTCTATGAAATCATCTCTATAAAACCCTAACAAAAAAATTAGGATCATAGAAGTACAAGGGGGTAATGAGATATATGGAGAGAAGATATCATAGAAAGAAAAGGTATAATGAAACACCATAATAATAATATATATATAATAGAAACTAATGGGGTGAAAAGGAAGAGACAATATGGGATCTCACCACTCATTTTAGTGGCTACAACTGAGGGATACCAAGAAGGTTCCAAATATAATTCCCTATAAAAGACAAAATATCTCCTAAAAAATCTAAATAGAGGCCCTTGTGTCAGGTTATCTTTGGAAAACTAGAGAAATTCTCTCCTCACGAGGGATTAATTACAGTGCAAGGGACCCACCATTGCCTTTGGATACACTATTGAGTAGATCTATGTAATGAATTATTCATTAGGTGGGAATCCTAACACCCTTCCCATAAAGGTGCCTCCAAATCACAATCTCTAGGTTGTGTCATGACTTCCCGACCTGCAAGTACTACGACGTGAAATTTTAGTAAATGACATATCTAGGCTTGGGGAGGAATCCTTAGTGTCCTATCTCGTAGGGCCCATCTATAGTGTATCCCAAAGTTTTCAGCATAGAACTTCCCCCATTACAACACCATAGTTCTTTAGTTCACCACTGCCTCGTTGCATTACTTTTCTATGAGCCACTATATTTCATCACGTAGTGTTACACAATGTTTCCCTAACTAAATCATAATGTTTGTCTGTAGGCCACCAAACCATTCTATTATGATCTCCTGAATTCCCAAACCACCAACCATTACTTCTATCATGTCTAAAACCACTAACATAAATGAAAAAACACATTAAAATCCAATATGATTCTAGATTAATTAATTATACCCTCTCAATGAAGAAAAAATAAAATTCCCAATGAATATAAAAACCATGATAATGCATGTCGTTACAATCAATCCACTGTAACTCTTTTCATCCTTAAGAAACATCAATAGTAATTACAACTTCGTCATATGTGCATTTAATTTTGATCTAGGTTTAAATCTTTTGAGGTTTGAGAATCTTTTAGTATTTGGCTATTTAAATTTTGAGTTTCAAGAAAAAACTATCTGGGTAAAAAAATATTTTTTCATAGTTAGTGGTAACAATTTGATAACCATATGATATGGTTTTATGAATTTCAGTGCTTATTTTTAAGTTTTTTGTATGGTTTATGAAACTATGAATGTCACCATGAAAACCTTGTACAAGGTTGGGTTCCCTATTAATCATATCCCATGTCTTGAGCATTCAACTTTGATCCATGTAAAAATTCATAGGAAATCATGCAATTTTGTTTGTCAATAGGCATTGGATAATTCATAGTTGTTATATGGTTTTTCTAACCATTTAACTAAATCTAAACATCCGAAAATGGAAAATTACCCATATAAACTTCATAATTTTTAACTCTAAACCCTACCCTATAATTCATTATCTCAATATAGGTCATCAATTATGCAATATAGGAATGTACCCTTGATTCCTTGGTTATCCTTGGTAATTTTGGGTGGATCTCATCAATTTATGTTCATGTTTTCTCTCATTTACCCTCTTTTCCATTGACCCGTCAATGATCTGTCTTCCCATTGACTCATTTGAATGAATTTGACATGTTATTTTAGGATTTATGGTTGTGTATAGAGAATTTATTATCTTATTTTTCGATATGGGATTATGGAGACAAAATATCGTTGTTTATCATCACTAATTTTATAGTCAATGAGGTTTTCATCGTTGTTGAGTTAGGTTACTCTATTCAATTATCTATCCCAAAGAATTTTCTTTACATAATTTGTTTTTGATATATGAAAGTAATGATTTAATATCCATGAGTTGTGAAATAGATCTTTGTCAGGTAGAGAATTGATTTCAAAAAAGGGGTTTCTTTGAGTCCATTTTTTTAATGTTAGTTATGGATTTGATGGAATTAGTCAATGATTAAATGAAATTGAAATGTTTTTTAAGTGTAAAAGTAGTATGGATCTATATAGAAAATATTTTATAAAAATTTGGTATGGTTGTAAAAGGGTATTTCACTTGGAAATATTTTTCTGAAACATGGTTTTGGTATCATGGATTCCATAATGATTTATTATCACATATGGAAGACCTTATGTTATGGTAAAAAAAATCATGCGAGTCATAGAGGGGTTAGCTATATATGGGTAGGTGACTATGATTCCATTTTATCTAGTGGGTAGACATTCTAATAAAATCAGGTTCCCAAATATTGGAGTTCTAATAAATTGAATAATGGTTATTTAGTCTTAGTTGTGTACACGCTTATATTGTGATTAACCCTTAGTGATTTTTATATATATTAAATTCATGGTTATTTAATATTTTTATTTTACCACTAGATTTTGAAATAGATATTGATTATTTTTTTTATTTAATCCTTTTATGCCTTTTAGATCAATTTTATTTCATATACCTTTGTTTTTTGAAGATGGTATGTTTCTGGAAATAAACCTAATAGATAATTTTATATGGAAAATGTTTTCTTATGGATGTTTTTCATTATTTTTTTTATAAAATAATTAATATAATCTTGTTGAAAAAAATTGTATATATTATTGGTAGTATCCTACTAAACCAAATGTCTCACAACATAATTCTTCATCTATGTGTTTTTAGACTAGGTTTTAAAGGATACAAGTTAAGGGAATAACATTCTGTTGATGATGAATCTCCTAGTTGTTTATGTCTTTTTAGCGGTTTAGGATGTTAGTGAGTTATGTTCACATGAAGGTAGAACCATGGCTTACATAAAGTTCCATGTTTATGGTATTATGTTGGTTATTTTAGGCCTTGTTATCTATATCATTGACATTACCTTAGTGGTTTTGGTTGCTTTTGATATGTGATTTTTTTGACATCCACTATGATGATCTATTTTTTTATATCATTTCTAGGTTCATTGAGTGTGAAATCATCATCATATTTATTGTTATGTTATTATGGTGATTTTTACCAACCCATGGTAATTGGGAAGGATCTTTGGGCCTTGTGGTAGGTCAATTTGGGAAACATTATTTATACACCGAGGCTGGTCTATTATAAATAGGTATCAAACAGTCAGGTTATTGTAAGGTCCTAAAATCATGGTTATGGATTACACACTGGTGTCTAGGGGGTATTGATAGAGTGGATATAGGATTGTAAAAACTTTACAGGTAGTGTGAGAGTTCTCCTAGACATCCCATTTTCATGATAATCCTAGAGTAACTATGAGAAGTATGAGGTAATCTAGTAACCTTGTTTATAGTTTTAAAATTTTTTCTTTAGTTTTATTAATTAATCTTTAGAGAATAGAATTTAATTCTATTATAAATGGTATCTATACTCCTGTACTATATATTATGGATCCTGGAAAATTATAATCGTTGAATGTTAGATAAGATGTTGTGGTTAAATCACCATCAATGAATCCTATAGTTGGCTCAGATTTAGTGGAAACTACAGTTTGGATGATCAACCACATGTTCCATATCTTCAATAGTGAAATGGAATATTCGTTAAAACATTGTTCTGAAATAACTATTCAAAATCGACTAATATTTCATGGTGACAAAATAACTATGGAATCCGAATAATCGATTGAGATGATTGAGATGATTTTATACTTTTTGAGAATTCCAAAAGACTCCATGGTTGGTCTAACAACATCTATTACTAAATAGATAAGAAGTATGTGGAATGAATTTTATGTGGAATCCATGTTTCATGAAGATATATCTTAGATTTATTTCAAGAAATCATTTAATAAGTTGTTATATCTAGATTCATAAAAATATAAGAAGGTGTGGGAGATGTTTTCATTGGACCAAGGAGATCATTATGTCATGGAGTATGCCACTAGGTTTTTTGAGTTTGTGCACCTATCTCTAGAATTTTTATTTCTAATGTATATATGAAGAAAATAAGGTTAAATGGGGGATTTGAATCATCATATTAATTCATTGATAATTTTTTTTGTTCATACACACCTTTTTAGAGGTTGTAGATAAGGATGATATTACTATGGTCGATATAGCTGGGAAGACATGACTTTTCAGAGTATCTGTGATAGTAAGAGGTATCCGGAGTTCATTTCATGGTAAAAAGAATAAAATGGGTGATCATTGATAAGGTGAATATTGGAGTTCATAGAAAAAATTAGTGTAGAGTGTTGTGGTATATTATTACTGTGGGATAAATAAAAGGAAACCCGAAACCTATTTATATAGTGACACCTAGGGCATGTCACACATGTGGGAAATATGTTCATCTTAAATTTTTTAGATGGAATCCCTAAGATATAGAGATAGATACACATTAACTATAGGATCTTATCTTGAGGTACACACAAAAATATGTTTTTATTGTTTTATACACAATACTGAGTTCTATTGGTAGATTTCATTACACACAAGGCAGTGTTTTACCAAACTATAGTATACTATTAATAGTATTACTAAAATTTTATGATAGTTATCACCTATGCATTAGAATTAAGAATATAAAAAGAATTAAATAAATTATGAAATATGGTTTATTGATATTTATAAAAATAATTCTTTGGTAGTCAATTAATTATAAATGAATGTTAGAAATATTTGAAAATAAAGAAATTCTTTTTTTTTTCAAAAACTATTTTTCTATGTACAATTAATTTTTTTATAAATAAATTTAAAAACATATTTGATAAAATTTTTTAATGAAATTTATATATAATTTATTAAATAAAATGTTTTTACATGTATAAAGTCCATTTTATATGAATAATGTAAGAATAAATCCAATTTATATATAAAATACTGTAATTTTATAAAGGCAATTTTTCCATCTTTTAACGGTGCACTTTTTTTTCAAATATTTTGAAATTTTAATAAATTTTATCTAAAAATTTACAAATAATTTTTATAATTTTATTTTATTAACTATCTTATTGTGAATTTATTATATTTTTCTAAAATATTTCATTTTTGATGAATAGTGAAAAATACTAAATTTTAAATGAAAACTATATTTTTTGATTAATTTACTTATATATCTAAATTATATTTTAATTAGTATTTAAATTATATTTAAGTATATTATATATATAATAATCAAATTTAGTTCATCATAATCAATTTCAAATATAAATTGGATATATAATCATTTCAAACTTTTGAACATTTTCTATATAAAAACCCTTTGTCTCATACCATATGCGAGATGAAATTTTAAATTAATTTCATCCAATTGAGTGATTTAAATTTTTAAATATTGATTGAATTTTTGGAATCATAATAATTTTAATAAGTTCAAAATAATTTTTACTGAAATGATTAGTGATTTTTTTAAAATTAATCACAACGATTAAGAGAAAATCGAGTTTACCAAGGGAAGAAAATTTAGACATACGAAAAAATGACCTATAAACTTTTCCAGAAACTATTGATTGGATATATTTTGATAATAACTCATCATGGATAAATTTTTTTGCATCTTTGAAGCCTTTTTAGGAAACACACATTGTTACACCTAACAACCTTTTCAAAAAAACCTATCGTGTCCTTTCCCACACTTATAAAAGTCCACCACCTCTTCCCCTATCTTCACCCATTCAAAAAAATTGTTTTAGACAATAAATTTCCAAATCACTATTTCACTTCCCTAAATCCATCCTATAAAAAATAGCTTTATCCAAAATAATACCAATGAGTTCCTTTGGTGAAAACAAAAATAAGATACTCGAAGAAGATATAATGTCTATCAACAAACATTTTTCTTTTATTTCTTACCCAAACCCCATTAATTATTTTCATATGATTCTTATATAATATCCAAATTATATTAAAATATACTGAGTTTTTGTTATGTTATGATTAATAACTATAACTTCACATACTTCCATAAATTGGGATACAAAATCATCATTCGTGTGTACGACATACAATCGTCTCACAAACCGATGTTGTTTGTTCTTCGATTATGTCACGACCCGTCCTCGGGACCCGTGCTGTGACTATCCCAAGCACGCCTCCCATAGGCCAGGGGCTGGTGACTAGCACCAAGGTGTAAAACTCGACAAAAAAGGGTAAGGAATTTCCTTTATAAAGTAAAAAAACACCACAGAGTAAGAAATAAGAAGTAACCACTATGTAAAATTGGGTAAAATAGTAAGTACGGAAAGTGAATGGGACAGAATACAAACACAAACTGAAAGTAAAGTACAACTGGAAAGAAAGTACAACAACTGAAAGTAAAGCAGCAATGTTGAGATGTCCACTGGAAGTCCCACCTGAAGGGTGGGTACATATAGCCTCCTCATCTCCTCGGGTCCAGCCGTCCGCTCCGTGTACGTCTCGCCCAGTGGTCCATTTCCAGGTACCGACTTGGTCCACAAGCCTCAACCACGATCAACATTGTCCGTTATATGTATCGAACACAACATAGTGTGCGCATAACCCGTGTAGGGGTGAGTATACTCTACTCAGTAGGGACCCCGAGTCCCCCGAAGGTCTCCCAGAATCCACAAAGGATAATCCACAAAGGAAAGATACAATCACGAAGTAACATCCAACACTACTTAGTTATATGCCCATACATATAACTAAGTCATCAATTCTAGTTAGGCTCCAACATCCTAGCCCAAGTTCGATCATGTCCACAAAGGATAGCACAAATCAATCCACACAGGATAACACAACCCAATCCACATAGGAAACAAGTTAAACATATTGAAGATAATGATTGGAAGCCAAGACTCATCTCACATAGGTATGCTTCTTCGTAAGGTGATAGAGATGATCAGATGTAGCCACTGGTTCATCTAAGCTGGGACCCACGTATGATACTAGACCAGCTAAGCTGTCGGACCCACATAGGATACAAACAAGCTACTCTGCCAGACCCACGTAGGATACAAGAATAGAGTCAAACATTGTCGGACCCACGTAGGATACAAGAACAGTAGTCATCGCCGTCTAACCCACAGAGGATTTTAGTACGATCGTCATCGCTGTAGAACCCATGGAGGATTTTAGTGCAGTCATCATCGCTGCCGAACACATAGAGGATTTCAGTGCAGTCGTCATCGCTGCCAAACACTAGGAGGATTTCAGTGCAGTCGTCATCGTCGTCGTAGTAGCAGCCAGCTCTAGGGTTCCCGCACACAGCATGCTCGATTCCGGGAGGATTCGCTCCACAATCCAAGGGGGTCGATACCTCAACTGACACGTAGTCTGGAGTTGATGTATCCCAAAGTTCCGTCTCGAGAAAAGGAACTCAATGTGACAAACGGCGCGTCAATCGGACACCCGGTTTGAGAGTTATTGGATTTTTCGTTCAGGGGGCCCGGTTGGTTTTTAAGTCAAAACGAACCCGACCGCACTCCAACTGCGTCCAAACCTTGAGCGGAATAAGACAAAAGGTCTGTATTACTAATAGGAATCCAACAAAGTCGATGACACATCAATCAGACGTCCGAAGCTTAAGTTATAATCTATTCCGATCTGAGGGCCCGGTTGGTTTCGTGCTCGAACCAACATGGTCGTACCCAAAGTTCTCCGAAACCTTGAGTTTAATATACCTAAATGCCTGCCTCAATTCAAGGATCTCATCACAACTGGTGGTGCGTCGATTAGAGGTCCGTAGCCCATGTTATGAGCATTTAAACGAACCTGTTCGGTTTTAGGTGGTTTTGGGCCTGGACCGACCTGGCCCAAGACCCCCTGGGTCGGCCCGAACTGAGTCTAGGTCCAGCCCAGTAGGGAGCGGCCTGGCCCGCCCTGGGCGACCGGTTGGCCTAGCACGGGTGCGGCCCGCATGGCCAGCTCGGCGCTAGTCGAGCTATCGCAGAAGGGGGGGGGGGGGGGGGGGGGGGGGGCGCTGCCCTTGTTTTGAAATGGAGACCCCCCATGTAGGGGCCACTCCTTTTGCCAGCCGGGGGTTACGAATCCCGGTTTTTGGATCTGGATAGCCGTATCGGCCATCCAGGGTGTCACGCGGGACCAGCCAGTCTCGCCCCCTGTGCACCGGCGGCTCCGGCCGCCCTCTCCTGCTCCGCTGCAGCCTTGGTCCGACCGGCACGGTGTGATGGAGACACGCCCCTTTTCCACGGCCCGACTCCGGCCGTGGCTTCTTTTGGCTTGAACGGCGCGATGTGACGGCGCCGTGCTTCTTCGCCGCATTCCTCCATGTTTCTGCGCGGTGTCGTTGCACCGCTCCGCCTTCTTTCGAGCCGCAACAAACACAACAAAAAAGGGGGAGGAGGGCCGGCCGTGTTCGTGCAGTCTGACCTCCTCCCGTTAAGTTGATAACAAGCGGCCCAAAATAATAGACGAAGAATGGAAAAGAATATTCCACAAACAAAATTCCAAACCACTACCTCAAGGAGTTGTCGAACGAAGGTCGTCGCGGAACAACAATGTCGCAGAAGACAGATTCGCGGAAGATGGCGTTGAAGATCGATACTTTTTATGTGTCGTCGGCGTTAGCCCGATGAAGGATGCGGCATGTCATCGTTCTTCGAAGAAGGCGTCTCTCACTGGCTATGGAGAGGGAAGAAGAAGGTACGGAGAACTCCCCTTTCAGGGACGGAGTTCTTCATCATAAACTCGGCGTTCTTCGTGTTCTTCGATGAGGAAGAAGACATCCAATACTTGAGCTCTCCTCTTCCAAATATCTCACACAACGATTCAACAAATAATAAAATAAGGATTTGCCTTATTTTAGTACTCATTCCATCCCCTTTCCAAAATTCACACGATTACAATCAATTAATTGACTTTAATTGATGCGCGTTTAATAATCCAAATTAAATTCGAGGGTTGACTTGCCATTTAATTAGGGTGTGGGTGAGTTACAAATTAAATGCACGAGAGGGAGGTTAAAGGGATTTGAAGGGGTGGGGCTCGTGCGGGCCCCACTTCATTAATATCCTATATAGAGAAGTTAAGATGTAGTGGGTACCACTCCAACCTCCATGCATAGGTTTAAACTAATTATAATAGAAATAAAAAATTGTAGCACAATATTTTATTTCATTCTTTAGTTAACCCATTTATTTAATAACCTCACCCGAGAAAACGCAACTCCAGAAAAGGTGTTCCTACGCAATTACCGGCGCTGCGATTACATCTATGTCCTCAAATTTTGATTCCGAGCATCGGTTAAAAATTTAGAAAAACCCGCTCGTTCGTTCACTGACCGTACCCAAGCTAAACTTCTGAAAATGATTCCAGGCACAATGGGCCTCGGAATCCGGTGCCATCAGAAACTGCGTAATTGTAAAATCCCAAAAAAAATTAAGAAAAAATTTCCCTTGAAATTTACGGGTCTTTACATTACTCCCACCTCATTCCTTAACATCCCCGTAAAGATGCAACATAAACTAGAGGAACAAATGAGGGTATTGAGCACGCATCTGAGCCTCCCACTCCCAAGTGCTCTCCTGGAGGTTTCTGTGCTGCCATCTGATGCGAACTAGAGGAATCGACCGCCCACGTAGGACCCTCTCCTATCGATCCTCGATCTCCACCGAGACTTCCGCAAAAGTCGCCTCATCGTCAACGTCCAACTCCCCATGGACGATGATATGTTTCGGGTCATGCACGTATCTCCTCAGCTAAGATACGTAGAAGACGTCGTGCACCCGGTGCAACTGGGGTGGTAGAGCCATGCGATAAGCCACCTCGCCTATCCTCCTGAGAACCGGGAATGGTCCGATGAAGCGTGGAGATAACATGTCACCCCGGCCAAATCTCTGTAATCCACGTCGAGGTGAGACCCGCAAGAAAACATGGTCACCATCCTCGAACTCCAGTGGTCTCCGCCTCCTGTCAGCATAAGAATTATGCCGGCTCTGAGCTGTCCTCATCCGCTCCTGAATGACCTGGACCTTCTCTGTCATGGCCTGGACCATCTCTGCTCCCACAAGTGCTGACTCCCCTGGGTATGTCCAGCACAAAGGTGATCTACAAGGTCGGCCGTACAATGCCTCGTATAGTTCCACCCCGTTGGTGGAGTGGTAGTTGTTGTACGCGAACTCCACCAAGGGTAGGTGGTCCTCCCAGCTGCGACCAAAGTCGAGGACACATGCACGGAGCATGTCCTCAAGAGTCTGAATGGTCCCCTCTGTTTGACCATCCATTTGAGGGTGAAAGGCAGTGCTCATATGTAGCTGTGTCCCGAATGCTTCCTGAAACCCCTTCCAAAGATAGGAAGTAAAGCGAGCATCTCGATCGGAGATGATAGATGATGGAACACCATGAATCCGTACAATCTACTGAATGTAGAGGCGTCCCACGATCTCCACTGAGACCTTCTCTCTGATGGGTAAGAAGTGGGTCGACCTGGTGAGTCCATCGACAATCACCCAAATGGAGTCATGACCTCTGGAAGTACGTGGAAGTCCAGTCACGAAGTCCATAGATATCCCGTCCCACTTCCACTCCAGGACCTCCAAGGGATGTACCAAGCCTGCTGCTACCTGGTACTTTTCCTTCACCTGCTGATAGGTGAGGCATCGAGAAACGAACTCAGCTACAACCTTCTTTATACCCGGCCACCAGTGCTGTCATCTGAGATCCTAGTACATCTTCGCCACTCTTGAATGTACCGCTAAAGAGGAAGTGTGAAACATCCTCAGCAACTCCTCCTGTAAAGCAGCTGGTACTATGGTACGTCCTCTGAAAAGGATGTCGTGCTCTCCTCCTATAGAGAATCCATCAGGTTCCTGTCCTGAGGATATCTGTGCACGCCACGTCTCACATTCAATGTCCCCACGCTGTGCCTCTCTGACTCGCTGAAGAAGTGGAGTTGTGACAATGAGTACTGAAGAAAGGCTGCTCCATCTCTATCCATGAAGGATATATACAAAGCGGCTAGCTGCTATGTCACCTCCCCGAGTAGCTAAATGCCCATCCTCCTACTGAGAGCATCGACTACTACATTCCCCTTTCCAGGAGTATAGACTATCTCAAAGTCGTAGACCTGGAGGAACTCGAGCCATCGCCGCTATCTCAGGTTCATGTCCTTCTGTAAGAAGATGTATCTAAGACACTGATGGTCAGTGTAGACAGTAAAGTTCTCACCTATCAGATAGTGTCATCACATCTTGAGAACAATGACCACTGCTTCCAACTCCAGAACCTGGGTAGCGTAGTTCTACTCATGTTTCCTCAACTGACATGATCCATAGGCAATCACTGCCTGCTCCTGCATCAGGACACATCCGAGTCCGGTCCCTGATGTATCGCAGTAGACTACATACCCTACTCCCTCCTCCGGTAACCTTAAGATAGGTGCGCTAGTCAACCTCTGTCTCAGCTCCTGGAATCTCTGCTGACATCTGTCTGACCACACGAAGGGATTCACCATCTTTGTCAAAGCTGAGAGCGGTGCCACAACTCTGGATAATTCTGGCACAAATCTCCAGTAGTACCCAGCTAGACCCAAGAAACTCCGCACCTCCGTCACGCAACTGGGTGGCTCCCAAGATAGCACTGCCTCAATCTTCACAGGGTCCACTACAAATCCCGCCTGAGAGATGACATGTCCCATGAAATGGATCTCACGTAACCAGAATTAACCCTTAGAGAGATTACCATAAAGCTGGTGCTCTCGGAGAGTGTCCAGTACAACCCAAAAGTGGTAGGCGTGCTCCTCCTCAGTGGTCGAGTAAATCAAAATTTCTTCGATGAAGACCACGAAAAATCGATTGAGGTATGGATGAAATATTCTATTAATGAGAATCATGAACACCGCTGGATCGTTGGTTATGCCAAAATTCATAACCAAGAACTCATAGTGGCCATACCGACATCTGAAGGTCATCTTCTACACGTCCTCGTCCAGAACTCTGAGCTGATGATAGCCTGACCAGAGGTCTATCTTCAAGAACCACCGTGATCCCTTGAGCTGATCGAAGAGGTATTCAATCCTCGGTAGCGGATACTTGTTCCTCACGGTCACCTGGTTCAGGCGACGATAGTCGACACACAGTCAGAAGGTCCCGTCCGCCTTCTTGGCGAACAAAATCAGGGAAGCCCATGGTGAAACACTAGGTCGGATGAATCCCTTTCTCTTCAAGTCCTCTAGCGATACCCGCAGTTCTTGAAGCTCAACAGGATCCATCCGATATGCTGGAGTGGATATCGGGGCTGTCCCGAGGTATAGGTCAATACAAAAGTCTACCTCTCTACGAGGATGTAGTCCTGGAACATCGTCAGGAAAAACGTCCGCAAAAAGATCCACCACTATAGGAAAAATCGGACTCTGCAAGTCAACTCCTCCTAGGAATGAGGCTAGACAAATGATGAGTGATGGGCTATCCTCTCCTCTGCGTGAGTCTATCCTGTGCTACAAATCCCCCCTTCTCACTAGTGAAGGTGAACCTTCTCCTATCGGTGCGAACACACCGCACTTTCTGCCTAATACAGTCGATCTGAGCATGGACTGTATATAACCAATCCATGCCCAAGATGGATTCATAAGGCCTCGACGCCGCTACAAGAATATCCCAGCCGAAGCTCTCTCCTCCTAGAGTAAGATCACACTACCGGCACCAGTGCGTAATCGTCGAGTCTGGTCCCGTAAGAGTCTCTAGCTGTAAGGATCGAGCCAACGGATCCGTCAAAATCTCCGAGCTCCAAACAAGGGCAGCGGAAATAAAAGAATGACTCGTTCCTATGTCTATAAGAATAGAAGCAAGGGTGGAGTAGACACGGATAGTACCTCGAATCATCTCTGGTGTGCTGTGGTCGTAGGCCTCCGCTTCCTGAAGCTGAGCCTGTCTCTGCTCGCCAGCTCCCTGTGGTCGGGGTGGACCTCCTGGTGGTGGTGGTGGTAAAGCCTCAAAGCGTCGCCCACCACCTGATGCTCTGCCAGCTCCCCTTCCTCATCCACCTGCTCTCTGCAGACCACCATGGTCGACCCTATGCCTCTTCCGGGGTTTCCCCTCAACATTCAGCTGCTCCTCTACACGGCGGGTCGGGTAGTCACGAGCCAAGTGGCCCTGCCCGCCGCATGCATAACACTGTCTGCTCCTCGGAAGGCTGGCTCTGCGCCGTGTTCCCCGCACCTCTGAGACAATTTATTGAGGTCATCCGCCTGAGAGTCTGGTCTTCCTGGACCCCTATGATGTCCTTCGACTACCAACTGCAGATGACTCTACTACGTGCCACCCTGCGGTATGTCTCTCTACTGGTGTAGGCTCAGCAAGAAATCTCTCTATGAGAAGGGCTCGCTCTCGTAATTTTGCCTACGTCGGAATACTGAGGGAGACCATCGATGCCCTGATCTCATGCCTCAGTCCCTGCTCGAAGGTCTAAGCCTGAAAGAATGGGTCCCGTACCATGTCCGTCGAATAGCGCGAGAGATCGGTAAATATCTCCGAGTACTGGGCGACTGTCATGCTGCCCTGCCGCAGTTATAGTAGCTCCTGGATGCGCACCACACGGAGGGTTTTTGGGATGAACTCCGAGAAGAAGAGGCTCTCAAAGTCCGTACAAGGGAGAGATGTCTCGTCGTGAACCTAGAGCATCAAGCTCCACCATCGTCCTGCTGCCTCGTGCAGGAGGCTCGCTGCAAGGATCACCATGAGGTCGGCTGGTGTACCCACTAACCTGAAAACTCGAGAAACCACCTCTAGACAATCCTCGGCTGCCTGAGGGTCCGTCTCCCCGAGGAACCTGGGCGGTCTCTGACGCTGAAACTTGTGCAGTGCACTAAGGCGACGTGCACTCTCAGCGGTTGGGGCTGGTGGCATCGATGGCTCGGCGGGTAGTGGTACCACCAGTTCCTCCGCTGAGAAAGGGCCCTGCACCGAGGCCTCGTCGCTCGATGGACTATCGTCTCTCACAAAGCTCTGAACCCTAGCTGTATTCTGTCATGGGGCCATCCTAAAATGAAACATGTGAGCCATGGTCAAAACAGTATACCTGGTGAGATGACACAATGTAATCACAAATAAAGCTTTTGAAACACACATGCAATCAATGTTTTCGTGAATTGAGTCAGAAATCAGAAGTCAGGGTCCTGGTGTATGGATACATCTGCCACCGCACCAACACTGGACTCCCTGAACTGATAACCACACTCAATACCCTTAACACTATTTCATCACACAAAAGAAAGATCAGAGTCCTGAGTTCTGCGGTAGAACCGACCACCTCTAATACCAATTTGTCACGACTCGTCCTCGGGACCCGTGCCGTGACTATCCCAAGCCCGCCTCCCATAGGCCAGAGGCTGGCGACTAGTACCAAGGCGTAAAACTCGACAAAAAATGGGAAGGAATTGCCTTTATAAATTAAACAAACACCACAGAGTAAGTAAGAAGAAGTAAAAAATAAGTAAAACTGGGTACAATAGTAATTGCGGAAAGTAAATGGGCCAGAATACAAACCCAAACTGAAAGTAAAGTACAATTGGAAAGAAAGTACAACAACTGAAAGTAAATCAGCAACGTCAAGCCATCCACTAGAATTCCCACCTGAATGGTGCGTATAGATAGCCTCCTCAGTTCCTCGGGTCTAGTCGTCCGCTCCGTGTACGTCCCCCCAGTGGTCCACCTCCAGGTACCAACTTGCTCCACAAGCCTCAACCACGATCAACGCTATCAATCGTCTGCATCCAACACAACATAGTTCAAGCATAGCCCATGTAGGGGTGAGTATACGCTACTCAGTAGGGCCCCCGAGACCCCGAAGGTCTCCCAGAATCCACAAAGGATAATACAGAAAAAAAAGATACAATCACGAAGTAACATCCAACACTACTTAGGTATATGCCCATACATATACCTAAGTCATCAATTCCAGTTTGACTCTAACATCCGAGCCCAAGTTAGATCATGTCCACACAGGATAGCAGAAACCAATCCACAAAGGATAACACAACCCAATCCAGATAAGAAGCAAGTCAAACATATCAAAGATAACGATTGGAAGTCAAGACTCAGCTCATACAGGTATACTTCTTCGTAAGGTGATATAGATGATCAGATGTAGCCACTGATTCATCTAAGCTGGGACCCACGTAGGATACTAGACCAGCTAAGCTGTCGAACCCACATAGGATACAGACCAACTACTCTGCTAGACCCACGTAAGATACAAGAACAGAGTCAAACACTGCCAGACCCACGCAGGATACAAGAACAATAGTCATCTCCGTCAAACCCACAGAGGATTTTAGTATGGTCATCATCACTGCTGAACCCATGGAGGATTTCAGTGTAGTCGTCATCACTGCCGAACCCACGTAGGATTTCAGTGCAGTCGTCATCGCTGCCGAACCCACGGAGGATTTTAGTGCAGTCGTCATCGTCGTCGCAGTCACAGCCAGCTCTAGGGTTCCCGCACACAGCATGCTCGATTCTGGGAGGATCTGCTCCATGAGCCCGGGGGGAGATACATCAACTGACACGTAGTCCGGAGTTGATGTATCTCAAAGTTCTATCTCGACAAAAGGAACTCAACGCGACAGATGACGCGTCAATTGGACGCCCGGTCTGAGAGTTATTGGCCTTTTCGTTCCGGGGGCCCTGTTGGTTTTTAAGTCAAAACCAACCCGACCACACTCCAACTACATCCAAAACTCGAGTGGAATAATCCAAAAGGTCCGTCTCACTAAGAGGAATCCAACAAAGTCGAGGGCACGTCAATCGGACGTCTGGAGCTTAACTTATAATATTTTCCGCTCCGAGGGCCCGATTGGCTTCGTGCTCGAACCAACCCAGCCATACCCAAAGTTCTCCAAAACCTTGAGTGTAATATTCCAAAACGACCGCCTCGATCCAAGGATCACATCGCAACTGACGGTGCATCAATCGGAGGTCTGTATCCCATGTTACGGGCATTTAAACGAACCTATCCGGTTTTAGGGGGTTTTGGGTCTGGATCAACCCAGCCCAAGGCCCCCTAGGTCGGCCCGAACCGGGTCGACCTGACCCGGGACTGGGTCCGGCCCACTAGGGCACGGCTCGGCCCAGTGGGCGTGTTTTGGCCTGGCCTGGGCGGCCGGTTGGCCTGGCGCGGGCGCGACCCGCGTAGCCACCTCGACGATGGTCGAGTTGTCGCGGAGGGGGGGGGGGGGGGGGGGTGCTTCCCCCCTATTTTGAAACGGTGGCCCCCATGTGGGGGCCACTCCTTTTGCCAGCTGGGGGTTACGACCCCTGGTTTTCGGATCTGTCTTGCCGTATCGGTCGACCAGGGTGTCTCGCGGGACCAGCCGACCCCGCCCCCTGTGCACCGGCGACCGGCAGCTTCGGCCGCCCTCTCCTGCTCCGCCACGACGTGACGTCGTCGCGCCCCTCCACTGCGGCCCCACTCCGGCCGCAGTCTCTTCGTAGTTCTCTGGAGCGGCGCGATGGCGCCGCACCCCTTTGCTGCGGCCCGACTCCGGCCGCGACTTTGTTGGCCTCAACAGCGCGGCGTGACAGCGTCGTGCTTCTTTGCCGCATTCTCTAATGTTTCCGTGCGGTGTCGTTGCACCACACCACCTTCTTTCGAGCCTAAACAAACACAAAAAAAAAGGGGAAGGAGGGTCGGCCGTGTTCTTGCGGTCTGACCTCCTCCAATTAAGTTGATAACAAGCGGCCCAAAATAAAAGATGAAGAACGGCAAAGAATATTCCACGAACAAAATTCCAAACCCCTACCTCAAGGAGTTTTCGAACGATGGTCGTCGCATAACAACAGCGTCATGGAAGATGGTGTCGTGGAAGAAGGCTTTGAAGATCGATGCTTCTTAAGCGTCATCGGCATTCACCCGATGAAGGATGCGGCCCGTCGGTCTTATTTGAAGAAGGCATCTCTCACCGGCTGCGGAGAGGGAAGAAGACGGTACGGAGAACTCCCCTTGCGGTGATGGAGTTCTTCGTTGTAGACTAGACGTTCTTCGTGTTCTTTCACGAGGAAGAATATGTGCAATACTTGAGCTCTCCTCTTCAAAATATCTCACACAATGATTCAACAAATAATAAAGTAAGGATTTGCCTTATTTTATTACTCATACCAACCCCTTTCGAAAATTCAAAAGATTACAATCAATTAATTGACTTTAATTGATGAGCGTTTAATAATCCAAATTAAATTTGAGGGTTGACTTGCCATTTAATTAGGGTGTGGGTGAGTTACCAATTAAATGCAGGAGAGGGAGGTTAAAGGGATTTGAAGGGGTGGGGATCGTGTGGGCCCCACTTCACTAATATCATACATAGAGAAGTTAGGATGTAGTGGGTGCCACTCCAACCTCTATGCATAGGTTTAAACTACTTAGAATAGAAATAAAAAATTGTAGCACAATATTTTATTTCATTCTTTAGTTAACCCATTTATTTAATAACCTCACCTAAGAAAACCCAACTCCGGAAAAGGTGTTCCTAAGCAATTACCGGCACTGCGATTCCATCGGTGTCCTCGGATTTTGATTCCAAGCACCGGTTAAATTTTTTGAAAAACCCGCTCGTTCGTTCACTGAACATACCCGAGCTAAACTTTGGAAAATGACTCCGGGAACACCGGGTCACGAAATCAGGTGCCGTCAGAAACTGCGTACTCATAAAACTCCAAAGAAAATTAAGAAAAAATTTCCCTTGAAATTTACGGGTCTTTACACATTACCACATTTCAATGGTGTAAATAATGAGGGATTTGTATTTTATATATGATATATATTATTTTTATGATTTTATTATTATTCTATTATTTTTATATCACACATAGCTTTGTGACATCAATTTTTTTCGGAGTACGATAATTTCATTTGTGTGTACGGTGGACTACCGCCTCACGAAGCAATGTGATTCATTCACGTATTACAAGAAAAGTATTAAGGACGGGTTGAATTAACATATGTGATATAAATAAAATAAAAATTATTCTTTAATGATAATATCTCATATAATTTTATTTCTTCAATCCAACAAGATAATGGAAACAACATTCATGCATACGTATGACCTACCGTCTCCATGAATTGTGTATATCATTTCCTATTTATACCTTTTATAGTTTAATATAAATAAATATATAAATAAAAAATATGTTAAATTTATATAATATTTATAATTATAGAGACAATTAAATCATGATTAAATTAAGAGGACAAAAAATATGAGAAATTAAAATGCATATAAAAAACAACATAGTTATTACCCGAAACATAACATTAACATGGAATTATTAGTAAACAGATTATAAATGGTCATAAGAAAACCATATATTGTATGATATAAAATTTTATGTTTACGTAAGAGATTTATAATAAATATATATATATATATATATATTATAAATGAGTATTTATCCTGTATAATGGAAGTCAATATTTAAGGTAAGATGATTTTTTTCTCACTTTTACTTATGCGAGGCTGATTCCTTATTCACCACTTATATCATTTGTGTGGTGTATATAATTCCATATGAAATTTTATATCATGAATTAAATTTATTTAAAAATGTTAAATGTTTTATTTTATGTTATTATTTCACGATATTGAATATTTAAAAGTTACTCAAGTAGTAAGGGATTTTATTTTCAATTTTTTTCCATGAGACAAAATACATGATCACCAGTTATTTATTTTATGTAATGTATATTATTACCATAGATTTATTTTATTATTATTTTATTGATAATTATTGGGATTTTAAAATCCATTTTATGATCTTTCTTTATGGGGTTTATGGTTAAAAATTTACCAAAGAAGTAAGGGAATGTTGTCTCAATTTTCCTTCCTTAAGACACATGTTATGTGATGCACCTATACTCATTTATGAGGTGTATATACTTCCCCTTTGACATTTTATACCATTAATATCTTTAGTTTCATAATATAATAATCTTAATTCGATATTATTATTTCATGGGTATTATAATTCAATGCTTCCAAGGTGGTAAGAGTTTATTACTACAATCTAATAGTTTATCAGGATTGTTTGTAATTATGCTTCCATTGATTGAATATCTCAATAATTCTCATGAATGTTATTCTCCTATAGTTATTAATGATATATTCATATAATGGTAACATTTTTCCAGTAATTGGTTGTTAATAAAATTAATAAAAATATTTATAAGAAAATGTTACCTTATTTATCTTCTCGATCTGAAATATTTTTTCTTTATAAACTGTGTTTTCTAAAAATATTTTCCAAATTGATGTTAAAATTTTTAAAAATGATTTATTAAATAAATTTCAATAAATTTTTTCATTTTTTATATAATTTTTTTAAAATAATCATCATATAATTTTACGATCAAAGAACTTTTTTAACCATGTTATTGTATAAAATAAATGTTCTTTTATCACATACGAAATATATGGATTTACCCACCATCATGGACATAATTTATTTGAAGATTAATTTTCAAGATTAAAAGGTTCTTTTTTATAATGGAAATTTTCAAATACTCTAGAAATTAATTTTTTTTATAGTTCTTTTCAAAGAAACAGTTTTCAAAATGTTTTGCGTTTAATCATTTTTAAAAGTATAATATATATTTTCCTCATGATATGTTTTAAATGATATTTCCAAATTAATTTTCATCTAAGATGACGTACTTTAATATAGTTTATTCTTTACTAGGGATATTATAAATGGAAACCATTCTTATAATTGTTTTAATGTTTTTTTATGATAGCAGGTTGTTTATGAAACCCATTTCTCTTCTATGGGTTATACCATGATAAAATGATTTTGAAACCCATTTCTTTTGAAAATGTAAGATATGATTATAAAACTTGTCCTATTTATACAAGCTATGATATTTTTCATGTTTATGAACTTGGGGAACACATATGTATGATTTCAATATGTGAATAGTGGGTCCTATATCTGCATCCAATTCATCGGGGAATGATAAATGTTATATGAGCTTAACGGGTGAACTTGTTTTCGTCCCATTACCATAATAAGAGGGTACATGAGAGGTCATCCCAAGCACACACCATGAGGGTACATAGGAGGTCATCCAAATCCCATAACAAGAGTGTACACAAGAGGTCATCCAAATCCTAAAACAAGAGGGTACAAGGGAGGTCATCCCTAGACCGAAGTAGGTACACATGTGATTATCCCTTGAACAAACATGTTATGAATACATTTGTATGTGTCCTTAACATATTATTTTCTAATATTATGCGCATACCACAAATTTCATGTCTTATGCCATTTTTATACTTATATGGCTAATGTTTTTTGGTTATCTTATGATTTACTTTTTATGATCTTCCAAAATTTATTCCACGATTCATGATTATGATCATTGGTATACACGATATTCTTTTCAAATGTTATCCTCATGTTTTCATACCCTTATTACAATGTTAAGATTATATATCTCCATATTTTACCCATTTTGAGCATCTAAAATCACCATTTCTTTTGTTTACCTTCCCTAAGTTAAGAAGAATATTGTTTATAAAGTATTATAGAAGGGGAAGAACCTAATTGGAGACATTGAAGATATTTAAAAAAATTCAAAGAACCTGTTCCAAGATTCAAATGGCATTAAATTATTATGGTCCTAATGTTTTTGTCTTTATAATATCATGAATATTCCTTCAAAAAGAACTAATATCCATGTATTCTAAGAATAGGTCACTGTAGTTGGTACAAAAGGAATGTATTAGTAAAACTTTGGAAAATATAATGAGAATACATTAGTGAGATTTTTAAGGATATTTCTAATGATATGTATAGGGATTTATCTAAGGATAAGTCTAATGATGTGTCCAATTATTTAAAAATTTCCATGAATTTTGGAGATGTATAGAGTGAGTGGTTTACTATAAATACACCCATGTATGTATACTAAAAGTCTATGTGGATCTCAAATAAATGTACATATGGTTAACATCCCTGAAAACACTACATTGAGAGAGACTCAATCAGGAATTGGTGCATTACCAAAGGCCTTTTATCAAACCCGGTTTGACACTCTTAATGGATTTGTCTTGGAAATTCATAAACTCTTTATGAATCATCATGAAGGATGTAAATTGTATATAAATATTAATATCCTAGTATAAAAAATAGTGTAATAGATTAAATAATAATCTATTATGATTTAAAAACACTATAAGTTAATTTTAATGATTATGTGGTTACCCAAATTGATTAGTTTTGCTCACATGATGATTTTGGATTTAGTCGATGGATGGAACCCAAAGGAATTGTGTTAAAGTCAAGTGTGAAAGACAATGAAATGGTTATCCTCCTAATAAACCATATGATATAGAATCTTAAATTGAAAACATGCTGATATTATCAAACAAATTTCTTAAGCCATGAATCATTTTGAACTGTGAAACGATAAAAGGAGGAAACAACATTATATTGAGTCCTTTATGAGGTAACATCCACCTTATTTTAGTTTTACAATGATACAATATTTTATGAGGAATGGGCTAGTACCACTGAAAATATATTTTCCATTCTTCAATGTTTAGATCATGAAAATTTTATTTTGGCTATTTATCATTTAGAAGGTGAATTAGATCAGTGGTGGAATATTTTTAAGAACAGATGGGAATAAGAATAAATTTAAACTGTGGAATGAGAATAGTTTAAGAGGATATTTTTCAGTACTTACTCCCCAAATATTCTAAAAACATTATGGAGAATAATTTACTTGAGCTTATGAAAAATAATGAATAATGTACTGTAACACCCGAGACTTTTATGTTATATAAATCATCAAAAGAATCTTTTTCTACACAAAACTTTCTTGGCTTTCTTTACACAAAATCGTGACCTTCCTCGATAGCTTGCGTCGTACGCAATACCGAGTTTCACTAAACAATGATATGCTATTAAAATATTATTAAAACTAGCCATTATGAATAGTAATAACCACTTTGTGAAATTTTATAATTTTTATTTTTCAAAATGGACTTCATTTTTGGATTCGGAATGTCTAAATTAGCCTAGGGTGAAATTTTGGTATTTTTCTAAAAACTTTCAATTTTTGATGAATAGTGAAACCACTAAGTGGTAGTTAAAAAAAACTGAATTTTTCATAAAACATAATTCTACCGCTTCTGTGAGTGGAATTTCGAAAATCCGAGAGACACGGTTAATATCAAGGACTAAAATTTGGTTCAATGAGATGAAAATAATTTTTGGTTAGTAACTTTTTACTTTTATTTACCACGGTTAAAAGTAAATAGGGTAATTAAGGGTAACAATGATATTATTATTACCCTAACACATGTCCTAATTCTATTGGACAAGTGTAATTCGACCAAAAACAACCTTAGGAATAAAATATGACCATTTAGGCCCACTTGGATTAGATTAGGACATTTATTATTATTTTATTTAAAGAAGGGTTAAATAGTTAAAATCAAAGTTTAATAAGTAAATAATTTTTAATATGGGGTTATACATAAGCTAAAATCGACTATAAATATTCATTAGAAAGATAAAAATATTTCCTACATAATGGTATTTTATTTGTAATTTTTATACTTTAGATAATTTAATTTATTTATGACACAACGATGATGCAGTAATTATCTTATTAATGAAATATTGACATAATTGATGTTATAAATACTCAAATAAATGTAATTCGAGACTTTTATGAATTACACTAATTTTCTAGGTTAATATGAAATGTTAGTATTGATTTAATTAACTTTGTTAGAATTAATCATTCTGTTATGATTTTCACAAAAATCAATTACTAAATAGTGTCAAAATTGACATAAAATAGTTTTTAAAACAAATATTATATTATTAATTTTTATTTTATTCCTAAAAATATAAGGTTCGGCAAAATGACTTAGATAAGGTTATAGATATTAATAATAAACAACTTGGGGTTCTTTTGGCTTTATATAGTAAGTTTATTAACCTTATAGTATAAGAAAACAAGAAGACACGGTAAAAGTTAAATTATCTAACT
Organism: Viscum album; assembly: GCA_963277665.1. Taxonomy (NCBI): domain Eukaryota; kingdom Viridiplantae; phylum Streptophyta; class Magnoliopsida; order Santalales; family Viscaceae; genus Viscum; species Viscum album. The sequence goes on along the minus strand of OY728128.1, from coordinate 1,145,717,625 downwards.
TAAAGTTAAATCTAAATGATAAGGCTAAAATTGATACCTAAACTTTTCTAAATTCTATTTTATGAGAGGATTTATACCCATACCCACCTTATCTTCAATATATATCAATTTGGAGCTATTAAAAACCGAATTTGACTTTATAATAAAATAATATTTTTAGTTATTCCAAAGGTTCCCCTCTCATCCCTTATAAAAGGGCACCTCCTCCCCCTCTTCCTCACACCACTTTGAGCATTCAAGCTCGGCCCACCCCTGCCAATTTCTTCTCTCCACTTCCCTAGAAACATTCTAGATGTTCTGGTCTTCTTAAAAGACCCATTTTAGTGCCCTAAAAGGAGGTCTCAAAGAAGCACATCAAAGAAGAGGTAATGTCCGTTACCGATTCTTTCATCTTTATTTCTTTTTCCACTTCTTCTTATTTAGTTGTTTCATTATGAAGTAATAACATAATTATCACTCATATACTTATATATTATTATAAGTATTAACCAACCCTATTTCACCATCTATCAATCCTACGGAAAAAGAAATCACCGCGTGTGCGTACGTACGGAATACCGTCTCCACGTCGTGGTGTAATCTATTTTCCACCACCACCTTACTTGGATGGGTATAATGGTGTAAATAATGACTGTATATGACTTTTATAAAGTGATACTGATTCTTAAATAGTATACATACACTCTAATACAATTCCACGATCATAGGAATGATATCATCACTCGTGCGTACGTACGGAATACCGTCTCCACGATGTGATGCGACTCGTTCTACATGATCTTCATTTAATAATGATTATATAATTGAATTTAATGAATGAATATGATATATATTACACTAATACCATTCTGGAAATGAGGTATCTATATCCTAAAGAGAAGAATACGAATTTATTCAACAAAACACGCATAAGAACAAAAAGTTATAAACACCCGAATAACAAGTAGCAATGAAATGTTAATACTAAGAAGCTAAGAATATGACCATATATGATATCATAAAAATAAGTATGATTCTGGAATAAGTCAATAACATTATTTAAATCATTATACAGGAGGTTCGGACACTTACGAAGGAAATCGGACCTAAGGTAGGGGAAATATCATAATCTCATTTTTATCCGAGATTGTTTATACTTTGGTATTTACTGGGGTGTATTTTATCATCCACATCCATGTTTCTTCAATATGTAATATTATTTCCATCCACCTAAAATTTTTAAATTCAATTCTACCCTTTAGTGAGATTTTAGTAAAATATATGAAAGGAATCTTTTGTCGTTTTTCGTACGAGGTACTTTTTGACTTTCCGACAAAAGTACGAGAAGAATGTTTTTTAAATTATACGGCATGAATGGATTTTTAAAACATTATTTCCAAGAAGCTTCCTTTACATGTTTTCAAGTTTATTTTTAATAAACTTATTTTAGTTCAAAATTTTATGACATTTTACGAAAGGAAAATGTTTTTAAAGTAGAAAGGATATTTTCCTCAAGAATGGAGTTCAAGTGTTTTATCAAAATTATTTTCCATCTAAGATAATATAGGGTTCTATTTCTATCCCTATTATTACATTGATTTGATAATGTTGTGATGGAATTATTTTTATGAATTCCTTTATCTTATATGAATTGTTTTATGATGTCATGATGTTTAAGAATCCCATTTTTATTACATGGGTTATGCTATGATGTATGGTTTATGATTTTGTGGCACACATAAGAATGGAATCATTATGAGATGGGTGTGACCTATATCTCCCACTAATTCATTGGGTAAAGATTTTATATCTCATGAGATAGACATGGCTGGAACGGTAGGTTATACCGGTTCAGTGAAACAGGACTGAAACGAGGAGTGAACTTGGTTCAGAAAGGGACTTTGTCAACTAAGATAGTCTTAGAAATGAGTCTTGACTAATAAGAAATGATTCTCTATGATTATGTGTGTATGCCACAATGTTTTATGTTTTATGTTATGATTATTGGGATTACATTTCACTATTATGATATATCCCATGTTATGAAATTATGATCTCTTTTGTAGGTTAAGATTTCCAAAAGATATGTTCTTATGAATATGACGTGATTGATATTTCTTTTATTTACCCTTACTGAGCATTTAAGCTCACCCTTTTTTATGTTTTATTTCCCCAGGTCAGGAAGAAGGTTATTAAGTAGAATATTCCAAAAAGGGACTCTAGATATGATGAAATATATGGGCGGCAAAGTAGATTCTTTATGAACCGGTTGTTTATGTTTCCCAGTTTCTAAAGACACTATACCTATACGGTCCTTTCGTGGTTTTGTTATATGATGTAATAAGTATGCTTAAATTTTGAAGTATTAACAATTTATGTAAAGTATGGGTCGTTATAGTTGGTATCAGAGTAAAGGTATAGTCAACCTTTGGAAACTAGGATATGAAAGCCTTAGTAAGAACCATAAGGATAAGTCTAAGCATAGAACACAATCTTTGTGTTTTAGAAATGGCCATGAATAACCTAGGATAAGACATTAAGTGTGAAATTTTATTCTTGATTATGTGGTTTTCCTATTATAATTAGTGTTGCTCACACTATTCTTCTTGGTTTTAGTCAATGGATGGAACCCGAAGGAACCGTGTTAATGCGGAATGCGATGGGCAATGCAATGATTGTCCCCCTGAGCAACTAAACGTTATGGGAGCTGGAATGAAAAATCTTGTAGCCATGCTCACACAACTTTCTCAAGCTATGAATCATGCAGGACTTCCAAACGAGCAAAAGAAGGAGAAACATTCTGTTGAATCCTTCATGAGATAGCGTCCACCTTCATTCAATGGGTCTATTGATCCATTAGTTTCTAAACAATGGATTAGTACTACTGAAAAGATATTTTCAGTTCTTCAATCTTCTGAGCATGATAAAGTTATCTCAGCAGTGTATCGTTTGGAAGGTGATGATGATCAATGGTGTAATCTTATTAAGAATACGAGGCAAAGGGATGAAATTGAGTCCATGGAATGGGATGAGTTCAAGAACTTATTTTTCAATAAGTATTTCCCTCTTATTCTCCGAACAAAGATGGAGAAAGAGTTTCCAGAACTGAAGCAAAATAATGATGAATCTGTTGGTACTTATGAAGAAAATTTTACAAGACTTTCAAGGTACACTTCTGGGATTATTATCCAACCTGAGAGTAAGATCGATCAATTCTTTAGAGGCTTAAAACCAAGTCTTCGAAGGGCCTTAGCCATAAGGGACTTCAATAGCTACGAGGAAATCGTTCGATGTACTCTCAAAGTTGAGATGGAGATTGGAGTAACCCATCAGTCATATGGGTTTGATAAGAAAAGGAAAATGGAATTCAAAGGAAAATCTAAAGAGCACACTGAAAAGAATATGAGCTTTCCCTTATGCTCAATGTGTGGAAAGAAACATGGAGGGAGTTGTCTTAAAGGGACAAGTAAATGTTTCAAATTTGGAAAGCAAGGTCATCAGGCATTTGAATGCCACGATGATGGGAAGAAGATGTCTAATGATGAAAACAAAGGAAGGGATAAACAGAATGAAACAACTACACTTCAATGTTACAAGGGCAAGGATATGGGGCATTATGCCAATAAATTCCCTAATACAAGGGTTGATGATGATGGTCGACCTCAATAAACTCTTAAGGATAAAGACAAAGGAAAGTCACATGCAATTTCTATTAGCGATGTGGAGTACGATAACAATGTGGTGAAAGGTACACTAACCATCCACTCTAAAGTAGCAAATGTTTTATTTGATTATGGATCCACCCACTATTTTATTTCTGAAGAATTTTCTAAGGGTATCACCGTATTACCTCAACAATTAGATGTTGAGTTAGCTGTGACAACACCTAATGGTACAACAGTCGCATCAAAAGTTTATAATTTTTCTCCGATTGAAGTTTGTGGGAAAGTGCTTCCTGCAAATCTTGTGATCCTTCCTATAGTGGAATTTGATGTGATTCTTAGCATGGTTTGTCTTTCTCTACATGGATCTCATATCAATTCCCAAAGAAGGGAAGTCACATTTCATTTTCCAGATCAATCTATGATCGTCTATCGATGCAAGGATGAACATAACCTTCCAGTGGAAATTTCTTCCATTTTATGGGTATTGATTCCACTAAATGAAGGTTATTTATCTCAAATGGCTGGTGAGAAACTCATGATTAAGAATATGCCCATTGTACGGGAGTTTGATGATGTCTTTACGGAGGAATTACCAGGTCTTCCACCGAATAGTGAAGTTGAGTTTTCAATAGAACTCGTACCAGGTGCTTTTCCTATTTCAAAGACACCTTATAGAATGGCCCCAATTGAGTTGCAGGAATTGAAGAAGCAACTCCAAGTGAATCTTGATAAGGGATTCATATGCCCTAGTGAGTCACCTTGGGGAGCACCTGTTCTATTTGTTAAGATGAAAGATGGATCAATGAGACTCTGCATTGATTATCAAGAACTTAACAAGATCACTATCAAGAACAAATATCCTCCCCCACGCATTGATGACTTATTTGACCAACTAAGCGGAGCACAATACTTTTCCAAGATTGATCTTCATTCAGGGTATCATCAAAAAAGGTTCAAAAGGGAGGATATACCAAATACGACTTTCCGTACAAGGTATGGACACTATGAATTTATAGTGATGCCATTTGGTCTTACTAATGCCCATGCTATCTTCATGGATCTGATGAATAGAGTCTTTAGAGACTATCTTGATCAATTTGTGGTAGTCTTTATAGACAATATTCTTGTCTATTCAAAGAGCAAGGAAGAACATGAAGATCACTTGTGAATTATATTGAAGACCCTGAGAAAGGAGAAGCTTTATGCCAAATTTACCAAGTGTGAATTTTGGCTTCAAAAAGTTTCATTTTTTGGGTCACATAATCTCAAAAGAGGGGATATCTGTGGATCCAGCAAAAAATAGAGGTTATCGAAAGATGGTCGAGACCAACAATAGTAACTGAGATCTGAAGTTTTCTTGGTTTGGCTTGATATTATCGACGTTTTGTGAAAGATTTTTCATGATTGTATAATCCAATCACCAAGTTGACTCGGAAAGGAGTTAAGTTTTTCTGGACGGAAGAATGTGAAGAGAATTTCAAGGAGTTGAAAAGAAGGTTATCCAGTGCACCTGTTCTCACACTACCTTGTAGTGGAGAAAGGTTTGTGATCTACAGTGATGCATCCAAGAAGGTATTGGGGTGTGTTCTTATGAAAAATGATATGGTCATAGCTTATGCCGCACGACAGTTGAAAATCCGTGAGAAAAATTACCTAACTCATGATTTGGAGTTAGCTGCGGTAAACATTGCATTAAAGATTTGGAGGCATTACCTTTATGGTGAAAGGTGTGATATTTATACTGATCATAAAAGTTTAAAGTATATTTTTCACACAAAAGGAGCTGAATATGCGCCAAAGAAGATGGTTGGAGCTGATTAAGGATTATGACTGCTCAATCCATTATCACCCTGGGAAAGCAAACAAGGTGGAATATGAATTAAGTCGACAAGACCATGCTAGTTTATCCATGATGAGGATCAAAAAAGATCCAATATTTATGGATTTACAAAGGATAGATCTTGGAATTATAATGAAAGGGGAAAAATCGTATCTTTCTCAAATGAATGTTCAACTATCTATACATGTAAAGATTAAAGAGGCACAGAAAGAAGATTTCGAGTTACAAAAGAAGGTGAGAAATTTTCCTGAATTCAACCTTGATTGTGATGGGATAATAAAGTTCAGGAATCGGGTTTGTGTTCCTCCCATCCCCGAATTAAAGAAGGAGCTGCTGGATGAGGCTCATAGTTCTTCATTCTCTATTCATCCTGGAAGCACGAAGATGTATACAGACCTGAAAGAGTACTTCTGGTGGGATGGCATGAAAAGAGATGTTGCTGAATATGTCTCTCGATGCTTGGTTTGTCAGCAAGTTAAAGCTGAGAGACAGAAGTCTAAGGTGATGTTACAACCATTACCCATACCCAAATGGAAATGGGAAAACATCACTATGGACTTTGTCACAGGACTTCCTAAAACATCGAAAGGTAATAATGCTATCTGGGTCATAGTTGATCGTCTTACAAAGTCTGCACACTTCATTGCTATTATAGAGGATTTCTCTCTAGATCATCTTGCCAGGATATATGTAAAGGAAGTGGTAAGATTGCATGGAGTACCACTTTCTATTATATCTGATCGGGATCCGAGATTTACCTCGATGTTCTGGAGAAGTCTTCAGCATACTCTGGATACAGAGTTGAGTTTCAGCACTTCTTATCATCCTCAGATAGACGGTCAGTCTGAGAGAACAATTCAAACTCTAGAAGATATGTTGAGAGCTTGCTCTATAGATTTAAAAGGTGGTTGGGATCAACACTTACCTTTGGTGGAATTTTCTTATAATAATATCTTTCACTCCAGTATTCAGATGGCTCCTTATGGAGCTCTCTATGGAATGAAATGCAGGACTCCAACTTGCTGGGATGAAGTTGGGGAAAGAAAGCTATTAGGACCTGATCTCATTGATGAAATGGCAGAAAAGGTCAGATCTATTCAACAACACATAAGAGAAACTCAGAGTCGACAGAAAAGTTATGCCGACAACCGAAGAAAAGACCTAGAGTTTGAAGTGGGTGATAAAGCGTTCTTACTAATATCTCCCTGGAATAGGGTTATGAGATTTTGAAAGAAGGGGAAGTTGAGCCCTAAATATATTGGTCCTTTCGAAATACTGGATCATGTTGGGAAGGTATCTTACCGATTGGCACTTCCACCGAATCTCTCTCAAGTTCATGATGTGTTCCATGTATCTTTCCTGAGAAAGTACATACCTGATCCTTCACATGTACTCAGCTCAGAAGTTGTACCGCTGGAGAAAGATCTTTCTTATGAAGAACAACCGATAGAGATTCTGGATCGTAGCGAAAAAGTCCTATGAAACAAGACCACTCGATTGGTGAAAGTTTTATGGAGGAACCACCAATTAGAAGAAGCTACATGGGAGCTTGAGGATATGATGAGGGAGAGGTATCCTCATCTGTTTGTTACAAAGTGACGAATTTCGAGGGTGAAATTCATTTTAAGGGGGGTAGAATGTAACACCCAAGACTTTTATGTTATATAAATCATCAAAGGAATCTTTTTCTACACAACACTTTATTGTCTTGATTTACACGAAGTCGCGACCTTCCTCGATAGCTTGCGTCGTACGCAATACCGAGTTTCACTAAAAAACGATATGCTATTAAAATATTATTAAAACTAGCTGTTATGAATATTAATAACCACTTTTTGAAATTTTATAATTTTTATTTTTCAAAATGGACTTCATTTTTGGATTTGGAATGTCGAAATTAGCCTAGGGTGAAATTTTGGTATTTTTCTAAAAACTTTCAATTTTTGATGAATAGTGAAACCACAAAGTGTTAGTTAAAAAAAACTGAATTTTTCATAAAACATAATTTTACCACTTCTGTGAGTGGAATTTCGAAAATCTGAGAGACACGGTTAATATGAAGGACTAAAATTTGGTTCAATGAGATGAAAATAATTTTTGGTGAATAGTAACTTTTTACTTTTATTTACCACGGTTAAAAGTAAATAGAGTAATTAAGGGTAACAATGTTATTATTATTACCCTAACACATGTCCTAATTCTATTAGACAAGTGAAATTCGAACAAAAACAACCTTAGGAATAAAATATGACCATTTAGGCCCACTTGGATTAGATTAGGACATTTATTATTAATTTATTTAAAGAAGGGTTAAATAGTTAAAATCAAAGTTTAATAAGTAAATCATTTTTAATATGGGGTTATACATAAGATAAATTCGACTATAAATATTCCTTATAAAGCTAAAAATATTTCCTACATAATTTTATTTTATTTGTAATTTTTAGACATTAAATAATTTAATTTATTTATGACACAACAATGATGCATTAATTATCTTATTAATGAAATATTGACATAATTGATGTTATAAATCCCCAAATAAATGTAATTCGAGACTTTTTATAAATTATACTAATTTTATAGGTTAATATGACATGTTAGTATTGATTTAATTAACTTGGTTAGAACTAATCATTCTTTTATGATTTTCACAAAAATCAATTACTAAATAGTGTCAAAATTGACATAAAATAGTTTTTAAAACAAATATTATATTATTAATTATTATTTTATTCCTAAAAATCCAAGGTTCAGACAAACGACATAGATAAGGTTATATATATTAATAATAAACATCTTCGGGTTCGTTTGGCTTGATATAGTAAGTTTATTAACCTTATAGTATAAGAAAACAAGAAGACACGGTAAAAGTTAAATTATCTAACTTAAAGATAAATCTAAATGATAAGGTTCAAATTGATACCTAAACATGTTTAAATTCTATTGGATGAGAGGATTTAGACCCTTACCCACCTTATCTTCTAAATATATCAATTTGGAGATATTAAAAACCGAATTTGACTTTATAATAAAATAATATTTTTAGTTATTCCAAAGGTGCCCCTCTCCTCCCTTATAAAAGGGAACCTCCTCCCCCTCTTCCTCACACCACATTGAGCCTTCATGCTTAGAAAAAACCTGCCAATTTCTTCTCTCCACTTCCCTAGAAACATCCTAGAGGTTCTGGTCTTCTTCAAAGACCCATTTTAGTGCCCTAAAAGGAGGTCTCAAAGAAGCACTTCAAAGAAGAGGTAATGTCCGTTACCGATTCTTTAATCTTTATTTCTTCTTCCACTTATTATTATTTAGTTGTTTCATTATGAAGTAATAACATAATTATCACTCATATAATGATATGTTATTATTAGTATGAAACAACCCTATTTCACCATCTATCCATCCTATGGAAAAAGAGATCACTGCGCGTGCGTACGTACGGAATACCGTCTCCACGCCGTTGTGTAATCTATTTTCCACCACCACCTTACTTGGATGGGTATAGTGGTGTAAATAATGACTATATTTGAATATTATAAAGTTATAATGAATCTGAAATAGTATACATACACTCCAATACAATTCCATGATCATAGGAATGATATCATCACTCGTGCGTATGTACGGAATACCGTCTCCACGATTTGATGCGACTCGTTCTACATGATCTTAATTTCATAATGATTATATAAATGAATTTAATGAATGAATATGATATATATTACACTAATACCATTCTGGAAATGAGGTATCTATAACTTAAAGATATGAATAAGAATTTATTCGACAAAACACGCATAAGAACAAAAAGTTATAAACACCTTAATAACAAGTAGTAATGAAATATTACTACTAAGAAGCTAAGAATATGACCATATATGATATCATAAAAATAAGTATGATTCTGGAATAAGTCAATAACATTATTTAAATCATTATACAGGAGGTTCGGACACTTACGAAGCAAATCGGACCTAAGGTATGGGAATTATCACAATCTCATTTTTATCCGAGAATGTATATACTTTGGTATTTACTGGGGTGTATTTTATCATCCACATCCATGTTTCTTCAATATATAATATTATTTCCATCCACCTAAAACTGTTTAAATCCAATTCTACCTTTCGGTGAGATTTTAGTAAAAGATATGAAAGGAATCTTTTGTCATTTTTCGTACGAGGTGCTTTTTGACTTTCCAACAAAAGTATGAGAAGAATGTTTTTTTAACTTATACGACATGAATGGATTTTTAAAACATTATTTCCAAGAAGCTTCCTTTACATGTTTTCATTTTTATTTTTAATCAACTTCTTTTAGTTCAAAATTGTATGACATGTTAAGAACGGAAAATTTTTTTGAAGTAGAAAGGATATTTTCCTCAAGAATGTAGTTGAAGTGTTTTATCAAAATTATTTTCCATCTAAGATAATATAGGGTTCTGTTTCTATCCCTATTATTACATTGATTTGATTATGATGTGATGGAATTATTTTTATGAATTCCTTTATCTAATATGAATTGTTTTATGATGTCATGATGTTTAAGAATCCCACTTTTATTACATGGGTTATGCTATGATGTATGGTTTATGATTTTGTGGCACACATAAGAATAGTATTATTATCAGATGGGTGGGACCTATATCTTCCTCCAATGCATTGGTTAAAGATTTAATATCTAATGAGATAGACATGGATGGAACGGTAGGTTATACCGGTTCAGTGAAACAGGACTGAAATGAGGAGTGAACTCGGTTCAGAAAGGGACTTTGTCCACTAAGAAAGTCTTGGCAATGAGTCTTGACTTATAAGAAATGATTCTCTATGATTATATGTGTATTCCACAAAGTTTCATGTTTTAAGTTATGATTATTTGGATTACATTTCACTACTTTCATTTATCCCATGTCATGAAATTATGATCTCTTTTGCAGGTTAATATTTCCAAAAGATATGTTCTTATGAATATGACGTGATTGATATTTCTTTTATTTACCCTTACTAAGCATTTTAGATCACACTTTTGTATGTTTTATTTCCCCAGGTCAGGAAGAATGTTATTAAGTAGAATATGCCAAAAATGGACTCTAGATATGATGAAATAAATGGGAGGCAAAGTAGATGCTTTATGAACCAGTTGTTTATGTTTCTTAGTTTCTAAAGACACTATACCTATACGGTCCTTTCGTGGTTTTGTTATATGTTGTAATAAGTATGCTTCAATTTTGATATATTAACAATGTATGTAAAGTATGGGTCGTTATATGTACTATTAATTATTAAGATATTTTATAAGACCTACGTTGAATGATTTTGGGTTAATCATCAACCATGATTGAAAAATTGACAAATTATTTAGTGGCATGAAACCATGTTTTCTAATGGACTTGGATATAAGTGACATTAACTGTTATAAATAAGTCAATTGTTTTCACTAAAGGTAGACATAGAAATTGTATATTTCCATATTTCCTCTATTTTTGATATGAAAAGGAAGATTGTGTCTCATGAAAACTTAAGTGATGGAATTAAATTCTAGGTATCATTATGCTAGATATGTGGAAAGAATAACTCTGGTGAATTCTTGGAAGGGAATAGAGGGTGTTACACAAGTATAAAGGAATGTCATATAGTGGTTGGATACTAATGTTTTGGAAAGAAGTTATATAATGATGTTAATAATAATAAATATCCACAAAATGCACCTACGAGACTTCAATGTTTCAATTTCAACGAGTTTGGGAATTGTGCTAACAAGATACTCAATCGAAGGACTGATGTGGGTAATAATACAAAAAAAACCTCTTAGGAAAAAAGAGAGACAAAATTATTATGCTATCATAATAGATTAAGTGAACTATATTAATTAGGTAATACATATACACCTATCCTTAGCTGAGAATTTTTTGTTTGATTTTGTATGAATGATCCCTATGAAAATTTTATTGTTTATCCGTTAGTGAAATTTCATGTGATTATATAACTGGATTCAGAAATAATGAAATCACATATTCAATCGATACTAGGATGAACCCAAGATTCCCATGAAAATGTTTCTATATAATATAAGAGCTTATACAAGGACTGAAGAAGCATGTATGTATTAAATGTTGTTTTACAGTAAATCAGGTTATTACCATGTCTCGTGAGAATACATGATGAAGGTATTAACATATTTTCTATATAAAAATAAAGAGATACATTATTATATTTGGGGGATTAATTTTATGTCTATTTTGAGAAATTTAGTAACCATATTTAAAAGTTTTAATTATTGAAAGGGTTATAAGGTTAACCATTTATGAAAATGTTTATATTGTGCTTTGGTTGAGGATTTAGATATTAATGAAGAAATTAACTATAAAAATATTAATGAATATTGGATGACACATGATGACCATTTTTTTGTGATTATAATAGAAGATATACATGACTTATCATCTTATTTATGGATTTTATTATCCATTAGTACTTAAGACACAAAAAAATAACCATTATTGTTGGTGTAAGAGATGACATGAAAATTGATCAAGGAACAACTTAATGACGAGATTGTGCTTATGTAATGGAATAAAATCAAGTATATCTCAGTGTGAAAATTCTTCAACATTATGATAATTATCTTGGAACAAAAATGTTATCCTAGTACCTTCATTTTCAATAAATAAAACAGTCCATTAGATCATCACATATTCGTGGTTTTGTGATAGTTGAATTTATATGGATCACTAACATTATTATGATTAGTGATCTATATAACTCTATAAGTACTTATATTTTTCTTCTATGTACACATATTCACTTTCCACCTATATTATCCTTTTTGGAAACCTATTTATGAGTTTTTTCGGTTAACTATCATGTTTCTAACTTTCCATTTTTAAAGGATGTTTTATTATTCATTCTTATGATGTGGGTTTCTATGAAAGTAACATTAAATTATTAAAATATTGATATACCAAAAAAAATTAAAGGTTTCAATTCATTTTATGGGGGGTAGAATGCAATAAACATATTTTTTATGATTTTTTTTCAAATATATTTAAATTCTTTGATGTCTTGCATTGCACGCTACACCAATTTAATATTTCATTATATGCAACACCAAGTTAATATTTTTCTAAAAAAAACTTATATTATATTACAGTATATAAAAACTTTGTTTGTCTTGTGTTATAGATAATTCCATGTTCATTTAAGATATTTTTCTACATGCAAGACTGAGTTTTACCAAACAACTATATACTATTAATAATATCATTAAAATATTATTATAGTTCCCACCTATCAATTTGAATGGTGGGTATGAAAAGATATAACTAAATTATGAAAATGTGGTTTATTAATGTTTATAAAATGAATATTTAGAAACAAATTAATTATAAATTAATGTAAGAACACTTTGAAATTAAATAAAATCATTTTATGAACTACTATTTTTTATGTACAAAGGTGTTTTATATCAAAAAATTAAACTAACCAATTTTGATGAATGTTTTTAATTAAATTTATATACTATATAAAAAATCAAATGTTTCTAAATTAATATAATAGATTTTATACGCATAATATATTAACTAATCCAATTTCACAAAAAAAAGATGTATTTTTAAAGGTAGTTTTGCCGCATTTTAATAGCATAGTTGTTCTAAAACCAAATTTTGAAAATTTTATAAATTTTATTTGAAAAAATAAACTTTATTTTTGAAATAATAATGTCAAAATTATCTTAGATTCAATTTTTTACATTTTTCCAAAATATTTCATTTTAGGATAATAGTGAATAATACTAAATTTTAAATGAAAATTGCCTTTTCATATAATTTTTTTTAGTTAAATTATTTTTTAATTTGGTTTTATGGTATATCAGGGTCAATAGTATATTTATTAATCCAATTTAGGTCATTGCAATAATGTTCAAATTGAAATTGAATATAAAAACATTTCAATATTTTAATAATTTTCACTTTAAAACCAATTATCTTATCCCGTCCATGAAATTGAATTTTAAAATAATATCTACCACTTTTGGGATTTGAATTTGAAAAAATAAATTCATTATTTGTAATAATAATAATTTACAATTTATAATAAGTTAAACATAAATTTTTACCTATATTATTAGTGAAAGTAGTTTAAATTAATCACAATGATTTAGAGAAAAACGAGTTTACCAAGAAAGTAAACTTTAATCATAAGTGGAAAAATGGCATAGAAACATGTAAAACACTCATTTAATGGAAATATTTCTACCATAACTGTTCATGTATATTATTTTTTAAAATATTTTTAAAGATTATTCAAACAATTCTATAAAAACATGAGAAAAAAATACATTTCTCTTGACAAATTTTTAACTAAAAATTTCCAAAATATTATATTAATGTTTTTTATTGAAATATATGAGGAAAATTTTAAATTATATCTCAATAAAAATATTTTTCATGAATTTGGTAAAATATGTTCATGACTTATATGTTAAAATATAACATTCCTTTAACAATTTTGTAGAATATTAAAATAAAATTGTTCGAAAAAAATTTAAAAAGATTATTTTTAAAACTATTTAAATATTCTTATTTTAAGTGAAAATAAACATTAAAAAACATTTCATGAATATGTAAAAACTTTAATAAAACAATTCTTTAGTTCATTTGAATGGAATAAAAAAGCAATCGATGAATGAGGAAATATGGTGATATTTTCATTAGTTAAATTATTTTGATCAATTTATATACGAAATAGATAAATATGGTACCAAATCATAAAAATTATTGTAATAAATATAGGTGAATAATAATTATTTTTTTAAAATGAAATGATTTTAATGAATTTCCATCATTGGAAATTTTTCATAGAAAATTATGAATAAAAATGATATTTTAACAAAAAATATTACTTCAAGTCTCATATTGCATTTAAGTCATTCAAAAATTCTATATAGTGAAAATAAATTTATTAAAATAATATATCATAGATTCCTAATAATATATATCATACAACATATAATTTTCTTATAACATCTCAACATCGAATTATTAATAATTCATTATAAAAATCAATATTCTATGTGATAACTACTTTGTTTTTCATTCTTGTTTCAGGTAGGAAGTCCTGATAATTATACTTTTATCGAGGTTCCCTCATATATATAATTTTAATAATGTTATTAATATCTAATTTAATTATTATATTCACTTTTTTTATTTCTTATATAATTCATTGATGAAAAATTAAGTAAATCACTTCATGGAGACGTCAGTCCGTATACACGGATGAGTGATGTTTCCACTTTTAGTGAATGGATCAAAAGAAATGTAGATAATAATTCACCTTTAAAGAAAAATAATAACATCATATATATAATATATAATTATTAATTAGATGATTATAATTATTAATGGTAATTGGAGTCGAAAAACGAATAATAACACAATGTTGAGGTGGTAGCCCACACAAATGCACGTGCAATGTTTTGTTTTCTAATAAGATGGAATAGTGGTGGATATTGACTATTACATATTCATAATTGAAACTAACTATATTTAAGACAAAAAATTATTTATTTTATAATGGATAACATATGTTCAAAGGACGCATAAGTACAAATATAATTGATAGTTCTCAGTTAATAGTTATATATATTTGTTGAGAAAACTCATTCAGATTACCCCATAATACATGACTAAATGGCATTTTCATATAAAAAGGATCTATGATGTGGGGAATTAATTTAAGATGTTAATAGGGTAGTTCTTGGCCAATATATATGGTTAAAACATTATAAATAAGGAATAAGAGGAGGATACCATTTATAATAAAGGGAAATGAGACACTTAGAATTAATGAGTCATAAAGAATACATTAAGGTAAATAATTGAACCAAATTATATTTAATATATAACATGATATTAACATATCTTTAAGAAAACATGATCAAATCATTATATTTAAATAATCACACGAGATTCAGACTTGACAACATATATTCTGACTTGTCAAATAATCATATAAAATGTCAATAATTGAATTCATAATGATGGAATGCATAATTCTAGAAATCTAAATCTTATCATAGATGCTTTATACAAGAAATATAATACCATAAAGTCATGTTCCAAGTTTCCTAATTTCATTTATGTTATCACCAAGGCATTTGTATAAATTGTTATGGCCTTGGCCAAAACCATATCAAGTTTGTCTCATGAGACCTATCGAGGCGTCAATGAGATATAGAAGACCACACACAAAAAATTCATAGTCCAATGAATTCATAATATGAAAGGGGTGATGAATTATCAATATAATACTTAATATTGAGAAAATAATATATTAAATGTTAATATTTACCCCAATCAATAAAAATAATAAAAAACAATTCAGTGTAAAATGGAGAATGATAATAAAATTGTGCATCCTCAATTTAATTAACCAAATTTTATCCAATGAAAGAATAATGATCATATCAGTAAAACATATCACTATAAGACCATAATTACATTAAAGATTTTATTTTATTAATAAAATAAATACCATAAAAATATCATTAAAACATTATTAAGGAAATTATTCTTTTAATTTTGAAAATTACATTTTAAAAAAATTCATAAAACATTTGTAAAAAACGTTTATTTGAAAATAAATTTTAAAACTTATAAAAAATGATTTTTAACATTTAATAGTCATGAAATAAGGAAATTATATACATTACATGTACATTAAAACAGTGATTCCTTTCAAATTTTTAGTAAAATCCAAACATACATGTTTTAAAAACAACCTGATGATTTCTTTAAGTTTTTTGAAAAAATAAAAACATTTTCATAATGTTAGTTTGTAAATCGTTTTAAAAAAAGTACAAATATTTTTAATTTTTTTGGAAACATTTGTATAAAATATTTGTTTTTATTAAAACATATCTTTGACTAAATATTGAATTAAAGATTGATTTTCTTATAAACAGTTTCACATTTTTAAGTACTAATCAGTGGAAATGGTTATATTACATGAAAAAGTTCATGAATAACAATATTTTATGGATATATTTTTATTTTAATATATAAATATCAAATAATTCCCCCAAGGGAGATGTAAACAAAAATAATCTAGTATAATGATGAGATAGTGAAATAATACCATACCAAATTAGTAACATTGGAATAATAATCCCAATGAAAGAAATAATTTAAAATTAATATTTAAACTACATTAATATAAATTAATGTATGATATAACATACCAAAATGGTAGTATATACATCACACAGAAGAAATAATTATATTTTTAGTTAAACGTCTATATATATATATATATATATATATCCATTTTTACCTTAAACACTTTAATTAATATTTACTATTTTCAATATTCATTTCAATAAAAAATCGAGTCAAATTTATATTAAATATTTATTATTATTATTAAAAATATTTAATCCAATTTTCAAAATTACATTCACATATGTGGTAAAAATATAATTTAAAATTAATTCCACATACGTGACACGAAAGCAGGTTTCAAAGTGAAAATGTTCAAAAGTTTACAAAGTTATTATATAAAAATTAAAAATGAAAATGATTAAAAATAAATAAATTTTATTAATAGATATATAATTTAAATAATTTTACTTAATAAAAATTCAACATGTGGTTTTACTTTGCAAATAATATAAACAAAAAGAAAGTTTTCAATTAAAAATTATATTTTTCACTATTCATTGAAAAATGAATCTTTTAGAAAAATACAAAAAAGCCACCCAAATATATTTTTGATATTATGATTTAAAAAATTATTTTTAATTTTTCAAATAAATTTTATAAATGTAGAAAAAATAGATTTTAAGTTATGTATGCAAAGCGCGACTAAACTGTCTTTTATAAAAAATATAGTTTTTTTAGAAAATATTAATTTTTCTTTTAAATAAATATTTTTTTATTTATAGTAAATAGATAACCATAATTTTTTAATTTATCTTTTAATATTCATACCCATCAACTTAATGTTTTAGTTATAATGATATACTATATTATGGTTGATTTCAACTCGAGTTTGTGAGTTCTACAAGCAGTCAAAGAGATTAAATTTATTTAAAAACAAATATTTCATAGTGTATTAGGTGTTATATTTTCTTATAATAATTGTGTTACATGTAGTACATGAAATAATATTTTTTTATTCTTTCAAAATATGGGTTTTTTACATTCTACACACCTTAAATAAATTATATCCTTGAAAATTAAATTGATCTCAATAATAAATGTTTTGGAAATTGGAAATACCATTGTCGAAAAACACACATAAAAAGGGGTTAAAAAGTATCCACTAATAAGAGATTAAATGTTGTACGAATTTCAATAGGAATAACACATAACTATATTTCCATGAAAGAGAAAATATGTGAGAAATCAAAACACAGACATGGAATAAAAGAGTAAATAATTAAAGTGAGTGATAGAGGTAATTGATAATAAGAAAGTAAGTCATCAATGGAAAGTTAAGGAACTCAAAATAATAAATATATTATGATTTAAAATACCACATGATTTATCATGTATTAATGTAATTTGATAACATTTTCATTTTAAGATCCTTTTTAAAAGTTAAGGTATTATTTTACTATATATGATTATTTGGAAATATAAATAATTGATACATTTCTAATTCATAAAAATAGTTGCATCATTTGGTTCTGATTTGAACAATTTCTAGTTCATCATTTACCCTAAGAAATGAATACCAAAAATTTATTTTCATTCTTGAAGATATTAAATTCACATATTACTAATCATAATGTCTACAAAAGAGTTAATGTTCTTTCTATCTATCTCTAACTACCTTTTAAAACCATTATGGTTAGCATAAGTTATCTAATATGCATAAATATATATATGGTGAAATAATAAATTAATCTCGATAACCTACTCCAAATTCAAACTTAAACCATTTCATAAATAGTTAAACTTATTACCCTTCCAAAATATAAGGATCCAAAAAATTATAAATAATGTAACTAAATTTCAAATATGAACTTATTATAAATCTATCAGACAACATGAATTAGATCTTAATCATTAAATAAAAAAATGTTATTACCTTCATCATTTATTTTCATGAAATATGGTAATAAACTAAAATAAAATAATAACTAATTGAATAAATTAATTATTCCTTATTCATTAAAAAAATTTTTATCAGTAATATTCCATAAAGTAGAAGATATTGTAAAATCCATAAATTATAGTATAAACTACTTTTTAAACAAATCATTAATTGGCCTCAAGGTTGTCAGAACTGTTTAATTTACTGTATCCATATCAATCATTTTCTTATCCCATAATCACGATCCCAACATCTGGAAAATATTAAATGTTATATTTCCTAAAATCATTTATTTTCTATGAGGTTGAACATGACAGTAAGCCAATTTTCATGGTTATTGGTTCTGGTCAACATAATCTTTCAAATCATTTATGATAAATTAATATAGTAAAATCATTATATATTTTCCAAATTTTTATAACTTAGATATCATTGTGAAAATACTAAAATTACATTATTCTTGAATCCAAAAATAATAACATTAATTAATCAACTTCTTTAATCGTAATGACATAAGCTTGATCATGATCCATTATCTTCTTTTGAGGTATATTCCTTGATGCCTGAGATTTTGATTTAATTGTTTCCTTATATATTTATTGTTGAATCATTGTACATTGAAAAAATTATTCATACCATTCTAATCACAAGAATGGTGGAATTTACCTCCACACTTATAGAAAAAACCCATTACTTTTAAGAATGTACGTGGGTGTTTCATTCCACAATTAACTTGTGTGGAGAAATCATTATTTACCTTATTCCCTTTATCTATATTTTTCACTACCATCATCTTCTTCTTGTGCTTACATTCCAATTATGAATACTTATATAATTCTTTCTTTTCCTTGCAATTAAATGATACAATTTCCTCAAATGATTTTAATTCATTGAAGATAAGTTACCTTTAGAGGATTGGATTAATCCTATCCAAGAAAGAACTATTCTTACTATTTAGATTAAATGCACTGATAAAATTCCCATTCCTTTTTCTAAGAACAATTTATAAAGAATGGAAAACAATATATTATATCATATCATTACCAAATATAATTTATAATCCCAAAACAAGTGAAATATTTTAAATATATGAAAAAATTGATTCCTAGAAAATATCATAATAAAAAAACATGTATTATTGGAAGATATCTCTTCTTTAAATCCTTCATAATAGTTTGTCAAGAAAATATGAATTATCCAAAACCATATCCCCAAAGAGTTTCAAATCACGCGCACAATATTCCTTGTTATCATGCAACATCTAGGATCTAGTTAAGCCCAATGTGACCTTTTCCGAGTTATTACCCATAGGTACATCTATTCCAGAATAATGTCCACTTATAAAATCTATACATGGATGTATTTCTAGGAAAAACCACATAATATATTTTTTACCAAAAAATTATATATTATTTTATAATTATCCTCAATGTTTATCATAGGGTTATGTACCCTATTATATGTTTTCCAAAATCTAGTTCCTATGGTTTATAATAAAAATATTAAGATACCAAATGTAGTAGCCCCAACCCTAGTAGTCCATAGACAATGTATGCTTCATTACATGGGCATAAGATACAAGGAATCATATCCTGATGGACCAAAAAGTTTAGACATATTGGTAAAATAGATACATACTTCAAATTAGAATTACTTTTTAAAACATTAAATTAAAAATTTAATTTTAATTGTGAATGTCATTATTAACCTTACTGTATCCTTTATATAAATCATAAAATACATCCTAG
The DNA here is from genome assembly GCA_963277665.1 of Viscum album. Lineage (NCBI taxonomy): Eukaryota > Viridiplantae > Streptophyta > Magnoliopsida > Santalales > Viscaceae > Viscum > Viscum album. The sequence goes on along the minus strand of OY728128.1, from coordinate 1,145,697,293 downwards.
AATCCTAGAGAAAATAAAAAATAATAAAGGGGTGATTTTAGATTCTCAATAAGGGTAGATGTATAATATATGTGATGAATAAATGAGGCATACTAAGTATGGAATGGTAAATAACTGAAACACATTCCATTTATGAAATAAATTGATCATAATATGGTAACAATAAAAGGTGATAAAACAATTTTGTATTAATAATCACATGAGCTTTAAAATTAACCTTGGATATTATAACTAATCTAATTTCACATGGAATATGAATAACTAAATTCATAATGATGGAATGAATAATACTATACATTTTAAAAAAATAATTGAGTATTGCACCAAAACATTTAATACCATTTGGGATTGTGATAATAAATCTAATATCATTGAGGCTCATGTTAATACATCTATATTAATGGGTAAAGCCTCAGCCAAAACCATATCTTGTTTGTCTCTTGAGTCTTACTGGTAGATCTAGGTGATATAACATGAACCTTCCATCAACTAAATAGAACAATTCCTTCTTAATATGAATGAGGTAAAACATAATCAATATAAAATGTTTTATTGAAAAACTAACTTATGAAATGTTAATATTTACCCCAATCAATAAACACAATCATAAACCATTCAGATTGAAATAGTGGATGGTATTAAAATTATACATTATCAATTTAACTGATCATAAATCATCCAAATAAAGAATTATGGGTGACCCAAATACAACTTATAAAATTGGTGATCTTGATATAGATTATATGACAGTTGAGCCTGATATAGATTTTTCGATAAGTGCCCAAGATAATGCTCTAATGTCTTTGGTAATGTTCTATATCATTATAGGAAATATAGTGGGAGTAAACTAGGGAGTTTTATTCCATGGATTTAACTAGGATTTAATTATTTTTTATATAGGTTATGAATATAAAGATCTACATTTCCAAAAAAATGTTTTTATTTTCTTGCTATTTTTTTAGAAAGAGTAGTATGTTTACTATGTAATAATGATTTATTTTATACAGTCAAATAATTTTGTGATAAATATAAAAAAAATTATGGGTATTCACATTTTTTATTAGATTAACATATTTATTCTTTTTATTTCCCTTACTGAGATAGTTTTCCTTCACATCCCATATTTTAAAATGTTTTTCATTGGATTTTGTTATGGGTAATAAAAATTAGAATTCCTATTTAAATCTAGGAATATTTTTCATGAAAATAATAAGTGATCATTTTTTAATATTTTATATTTTGAAAAAATAGATATTGATAATAAGTGTCTAGTTTGTTTGATATATTTTTTATATAAAATTTACAACAAAAGTATCTAAAACTGTTAATGGTAAATAATGATTCAGTACAATAGAAAATGAATCCTTGAATAAATACTCAAGATTATGTAATTTTTAAGGACCTGTCGTTAAATGATTTAAATCTGTATGATTGTGACTTGGAGGAATTTCCATTAGAGTATTTTTATACTATCTTGATATCATATGAAAAGAAAAAATGTAACCAGATGAAGAAGTATATAAAATATAAAATATAAATATATTTTGAATCTATAAATCATGTAAAGAGTTAAGAAGTGATAAAAAATAAGATATTTATAATTTAAATGAATACGATATTGATGTGATATTTGAAAAGATTATATCACTTATACAATGTAATGTATAAAATTTCTTGTGTAATTACCAAGGTAAATTTCATTTGAGTGTTTCAATTATGTTTTGATCTAATAATTAACTAAAAATTGTACCATATAAAGGGAAGGAAACATTAATAATTTTTATGACTACATAATAATATTTTTTCGGTATAAATCAAATAATTTAATAATTTAAGATTATATTTAAAAAAAATGGAATAAATTATTTGAAAATAAAATTAATAAATTTCGTGTCTTATCTTGAAGAATAATAAATGGAAAATATTGAAAGTGAATCTGATACTTTATGTAAAAAAGTACTAACAATTAAATTGAATAAATAAATGAATATTATTTTTCAATTATATCAATGAATAAAGTGGCATATAGAAAAAAAGATTATTATATAGAATCATTATGAAGAAAAAAAATCCAATATATAAATGTTTGGAAAGAGAATAAGAACATAACGAAATTATATAAAATATAAAATTATGATGATGTTTTTCTTAAAAAAAGGAAATGAATTCATTGAATTAGATTTAAAAAATAAAGGATTTGATTATGATGTAAAAAAATAATAAAAAGGTACTATAATATTTTGGTCCCTGATAAGGAAAATTCTTTGAGAGGAGGGGGGATATTAGTATGCTAATTATTCTTACAAGTCCCTTTACAAAAATCTTGTTCTAGTATTAGTAGGAAATATTCTAACCAACATAAAAAACATTGTTATAAATCAATAAAATAGGGTTACCAATAATTTTTTACCCGGTTCTCCAACACTATGTTGTATTTAAATATTGTACACCAATGATATTTTGATACACTATATTCAATAATAACACTATTTGTTTCTTTTTAATTTAGAGTGACTGCACTGCCACTCCATGTTTACAACCCTGATAATATAGATAACTATATATAATCAATTAGATCAAAAGATGGTTTCTTCTATAAGAGTAAACATAATGATCTTACTAACACCAATAATGAGATTACACTAGTGATGGTGTATAAATCTGCTACTTCATCAACCATGTGATGAAACACCTAAAACATCTATTGATATAGGTTCATTAATCATCCTCTTTTGACAATTTTTCCAACAAAAATATGGTTTGACAACAATTCCCTATTCCCACTTCAAAATATCTGGTTTATTTTATAATTTGGTAGAGAAATATATCTCTTCAATATTGAGAGTATCTCTAAGTTTCCCCATTTATAAAATTTTATTTCAACATATTTTGGATTGAAAATGTTATTTAAAATATAACATTGATTTTGAGTTAACCTTCCATAATTCAAGTAATATAAAATCCATAAAATATTAAAATTTGAATTTAAGATATTCTACTTGAATGTTCCATTTTGTTACATGGACAACTACTTCATGATAAAACACTATAAATCACTCAAAAACACCATGTTAGGATTATGGAAAACTAAAATTTACTATGGAATGATCAAATACATCATGATGAATTATAACTATTCTTAGAGTTACATTACTCTGAAACTTATATTAGTGGCTGTGAAAAATAATAAGAACCCATATTTTACTAGACCTTCATGGATTGAGCTTCATTCCACAACGAATACCATATATTTTGAGAAGATCACCAAATCTCTGCTTCTTATACTTCATAATTGATTATCATCCATTGTTCCATGGTTATACTTATAATTCTTGACTAAGATGCAATATTTTTACAAAGGGATACCACAAGGGCCTGAATCATTTTCCACAATACTTACCTTTAGAAAAGTTTAATCTCATGTACCCTGGTTATAACATAACATATACCATTATTAAATTATCGGTTATTAGCTAATATTTAATGGATACGTAGCATTAATCCTATCTCACATAGTTAATAATTTATACCCACTTAACTTCATTGTGGCTCAACATCAATCCTCATAGAAAATCACTCTTTCATCTAAAATAATTTAATTTTAAATGGAAATTGTTAGAATGTGGTCCATATAGTTATAGTGTTCTTTCAATATTATAGAAAAAAGTTTATCTCCTACAAAATCTCTTCACGTAACTATATTATAATTTCATAATGAGTCATTAATCCACATTGTATGTCTATTCAATAAAATATTTAATAAATACAACCAAAAAATTCTATAAGGGTATTTTTTTGACCATAAATCCCTTTTGGATTTGTTGAAAGCCCATAAAAGAATCATTATATAAAATATTTATTCATGAAATCTAACATAATTTGAATCTTTATTCTATCATATAGTATATGAATAATTCAATAATCCATGAATATAATATGAAATTATTTATGCTTGACATGAGAAATAAGAGTTATTGGAAAGTTCCACATGAAAACACTTCCTTTACCCTAATTATCTTCAAATAAACACCCTTTAAGAATTAATTCAAACATTTTTATGTATTATATATCTTTTCAATTAGATAAATAACCTTTTTCTGCTATAGAGAATATTTTCATCTATCTCCAAACCATGGATATCTTCTCCCCCATTGGAAATAAACCCCAAGAATGATTCAATAAAATATTATAAAAAAGATAATAAACATATATATACAATACCAAAGAAAATTCATACCTTTTATGAATAAAAAACTCCCAATGGGATTATTTATCCCTTATACAAATCATCTAGTTCGACAGAGATGGTTGGAATCCAAAAATTAATCGATGCATTTTAAACCCGTCCTTTAATAGTTCCCTTTTCATGATGTTTGATACTCGATTTTATGGAGACATGTTATCTAACTTCACAAATCTTCGTTCACCCTTCAAATTGATGAAGTGATAATTTAATATTGAAATAATTTTTTCTTGAGTGACAGATAATATATTTGTTTTAAAAAATAACAGCATTGATGATATCACACATGATTGAAATAAGATATTTCACATTATATATGAAATCTACAATCTATTTTATTATTAGTAGAAACTGAGTACATTCCTAAGTAGCTATAATATAATAAAATTAAATAATACTTAATAAAATAATGACATACTTTTTTTCTTAAGTAATAAGTAAAAAATTCTTTATGATTGAAAAAATTCCATATAATGACTTTTAATCATCCACTGATCCAGCCCATTCTGCAACAATAAATCCCAATTAATCTTGTTATGAACTATCATTATAAAATAGTTTGAAATTTATCACTCCATTGGAATTGTGAACAATCATTTTCATTTATAGAATATACCACTCATTTTTATTTCCTTGGTGTATTATTTCTTTAAAAATGAGAAATATAATATTGGGTCGTAAAGCTATTAAGTATAATAAGCTTCCATGGATTTCCCTATACTCCATAACAACACCATATTTTCCATCATCATCCATTACAAACATCAATTTGGTTGATATTGGTTTTTTTATTTCTATAGAATCCACTATTCCAAATATTTTAGTACCTCTATGGAATACTTTTATAATGAAATAGAGGTTCTATTACTTCATTTTATTACAAAAAACCAAGGGAAAATATTTACTCACTAATTAGTAACATTTTTATCTCGAGCCTCATGGATTTGACAAAACAATTTTGTTGTGACTTATTCAATCATATATATATTATTTGATCAACAAAATTGGGATATAAACACTTTTATTAATCTCTTTTATTTAAAAATGATTATGAACAACTCTTGTTTTCAAAAAAAAAAATGATTTTTTGTCATGTATAGATCTACCTTGGATATCCATGATCTTGGTTCTTGTTTTATATCATACAATATTTTAGTCAACCAAAAAACATTTATTTCATCCACATGAAGAATAAAATCATCTAACATCTCAATATAAACATATATTTTAAGAAATAGATTATGAAATAATGGTTAAATTTCTATTTGGAATACCTTTATTCTTATTTATACTTATATGTCCTAGAATAGTAGAATTTTTTGTTGACATTCTGTTGTAGAAAATTCCACATCAATAAAAATATGCTAAAAATTAGGAAAATAACTTTCATAACGGCCCCACTTTATTATAAACTAAATTTATATCATAATTCAGTTTTATATAGAACACCCACTCTAATCCCATAAATTTGTTGTCTTCTAGCCTGGAACAAAATACCATATGTTAGATTCTTCTTATTTTGATCAAGATATTCATGTATCTCATTTATATTTTTTTATCATTAATAGCTTCCTAAAAATTGATTATTTCTACTCAAGATATCAATAATATTTTTTTATTATCATCAAACATTTTGTTTTTATAGGGTTTGTATGGTTACCAATCCTATTTTTTCATTTTTTATCTATATTTATCTTCATATTTATAGCTTCTAGGGATGCTTCAATATCTTAATAATTAGTATCTTTATGAAAATAATCTAAAACACCTTATTATTCGCTATATTTTCTCATTTCATTATGAAATTATAATGAAAAATATTCATTAGTTTTATTATTATGCTCATTTTATAGAATAATGTCATCTTGAATTTCGATAAAATTTCCCTTCTTTATATTTTATAAGTTGTACAACTTTTTCTTTAATGGGTATCCCTAAAATACAACTTTATAATCATGTGATTCAAAATTTGTATTTTATTTATTATTAAGAATAAAAAAAAAATTTCTAAGATTTATATAGTACATTAACATTAGATTATTTACATAACACAACTCATAAGGGGTTTTCTCTTCATCAATACATAACAATACCATGTTGGTAATATATATTGATGGTTTTTTTCATTTCATTATCTTTTAAGTATTTTTATTTTCAATGATGACTACCCATGACATGTAGTTAACTATCTGGTTTATCCTCTCAATGATACAATTTTATTGAGGATTCTTTAATCTAACTAAATGATGGATTTTCCCATGTATTTTATGATAATAATACATTTGGATATTGAAAAAATAAGATTCATTATCGGTTTTCAACATCAAAATATTTTATTCAAGTATCTTTCCCACCATTTTTTGTTAACAAGTAATGCATTTAAATAATTTAGACCTATGGGTAATCACATGAAACCATTCCATCCTTCTAATATCAGTATTGAAAAAAATACCTTTCCCCGTTGATATTTTTTATTGATATAGAGAATAACTTTTACCTAAACTAATTGAATCATACTTGTTGACTTATTTTCATTCATATTATATGTCTTCCTAATTTTTTACCTCGTAAAAAATTCTATACAAGTAATACTAATAAAAAAAAATTTGGGATATCATGTGTTCCATATTTCTTCAATAAATATTCAATGTACTTTGGGCTCAAAGGTCAAGGTATTTCAGGTGATAAATTTCTTCCATATTCCCTAGTTAAAATGATCATCTCTTATTATCCACTAATGAGGTAAGGATTTCCCATTATTTATTAATATTGTATGAAAGATATACCATATATTCCTTCAACAATGCATGTTAGTATGGTGAAATTAATATCATTCCTTATGTCACATATTGGACTAGAACTTATAAAATTGTAACAAAGGCCTTTGAATATTAAGACATCACTGAGTATTAATTATTTACCTCTAATTTTGGATTTCCGAAATCTGATTATTTTAAACCCATTATCCTTATAGTGAAGAACAACACCTTCTTTTGGGTACTTTATTCCTATGATAATATTTAATGATCTATACTTTGTTTAAACGAAATTTTTTCCCTGAACAAATTTATATTACATATTATATAATATTATATACATTCAAAATAAATAGAAAAAAAAATATTATATATCTCTACCAATGATCATTACATTAGTCAATTATGAAACCAATTAAACATCCCAACATTACAACTGGAAAAAATATAAAACAGATTATCTAAAATGGGAAAGTATGGATTCCCCCATTCTACTAGAATCAACACCCCTTCTTAAAATTATATTAAAATAAAACAAAATGTTAGTAAACCAATAAAAATATTAAGAAATAAAAATATAACCTTAGGGAAATATTGTTGTTATTTTTTGAGTGAAATAATTATGTGGTATGTATAATGTATAAAGGGAAATGCGATTGTTAGAATTCAGCTGTTATATGACAGTTGGAAAATTTGATCATTGGTCAATATTAAAATTGGAAACTATACCCATGGTTTATAATGTCATGATTATAGTTATTGTTTATAAGTATTAATTAAAAATAACAATTGATATAAAAATGATAATCGAAGACCTAAAACAGTAGAGTCATGCAATTTGAAGCTCATGTGTCATAAAATGGGAGGGAGGTATCTCCACTAGGATTTTACCTTGACTAATACCAAGCTGAAATTCAGCCGGTGAGGACTGAATGAAATTTCCTATAGGATAAGTTCATGTTAGTGGACATTTCTACTCCATCGATGTTATCCAAGACATCCCACAAAACAACAACCATCACACACCTTACCCTTAGGGAATATGTATGTGTAATAAGGGGTAACATGTACATTCCTTATTTACATAACGTGTAAATTAATTTTTATAAATAAAATTTTTATTTAATAGATTTTATTTAATTTTTTTTCTTAATAAAATATATTTTTAATTGAGATGAATTTGATAATTTTATTTTTGGACAAAACAAAACATAAATGTATTTTTTTATCAAATATATATATAATTTTTATAATAAACTGTGGTATTAATAATAGTATTTTTAGGAAATATTATTTTTAAAAAACATTTATTTAAATAATAAAAGAAAAAATAAAGTTTTTAAGGCCAAGGAAATTTTTTATAAGTGTCATAAATTTGACTTTGCCTTAAAAAATACTATTTTTAAATAAATATTTTTTTTATATTTAATAGTAATAATTATATTATTTAGATAATTATTCTAGAAAAATAAACTCTTTATTTGAAATGATAATGTCAAAATTATGTTAGGGTGATTTTTTGATAATTTTATAAAATAATTTTTTTTCTATGAATAGTAAAAAATACAGTTTTGGGTTTTCAGTACGTTTAATGACTTATTATTTATTTAATAATTATTTAATAATTAATAAAACACAATATATTTAATAAAATATCTTATTTTATTAATATTATTTATTTTAATAAATTTTAAATAATTTCTAAAATACAAGAGACTTTCCAAATTCTAAAAAAAAAAATTTAATTTTTTAAAATATTACATTGTGGAATATTTACTTTTCCATGTAAATATAATTAATAAAAAATATTTTTGGTTTTGGAGGATTAAAATAACATAAAATTTGTCCTAATTTTCCAAAACCAGGAGCAAAAACCATGGGGAAATTAATGGTTTTTCATTTTCCACGACCTTGTTTTCCAAGACCTTTATTTTGAAATTATTAAATAAATCCTCCAGTTTTTCTATAAATAACCACCAATTTCTCCATTTAATTTCACTCCCAATCCATCATCCAAAAATTTCTAGTTTTTTACTCTATAGTAATCCCCATAAGGTTTCCTCAATCCCCCAAGGTTCTATACTCATGTTCTCTGAACAACTCTTCAAGGTAAGGGAAATCTTCTGTTCTCTTTTCCATTCAAGAGTCCTTTTGTGGTTTGTATTCCAATTACCATGATAATTTTTTTATCTAATAATATCATCCCATTTCTAGCATACATATATTTTATCAATGGGATCCCCTTTCCCTCTCATTTAACCCTTTTTTCCATGTTTTTTACCCGTCATGTTGCAAGATTTTCTTCTCAAATTTTCCACTTTCAAATGATAAATTCCCATTTCTTTTTTATTTGAATACCCAAGCCTCTATTTTTCAATGGTTATTCAAATTGGTTTAAAAAGGACTTTTTTATCTCGATATTTATATTTATAAAATCCACATGTCTTTTTGTGGGTTAAAAATGATGTAATAATCATGTCTTTAAGATAATTTTATGCTAGTATTTTTAATAAGAAACCCATTATTTATTATCCATAGGTTTTTCATAAAATAATTTATTATGATCTATGTGGATCAAATGAAATTAAAAAATATGAAGGGTGAACCCTGATAGTTTTCCACTACATTGGGTAAATCATTTAATCTCTAGAAATGACATGTTCTATGATACCTTGGTGAATAACCTTTTTAATTTTTATTTATAATATATTGGTGATAAAGAATTTTGATCTGATTCTGAATGTATCCTTTAAATATTATAGACAAATTTACATGTTATGATCCATGATCTTATCCTTAGGATATGTCTCTTTCTCATGCATTATCATTATATCCCACGTTATTATTGATATATCTCAAGATCAATTGCTAAATGTTTTCCTTTATTATTTTCTTAATGGGCCTCATGATCTTCCTTTCATTTGATGTACGTACCTAGGTAATGATATATAGTAAATGTAACCTAGGTTAAACCCATGAAGATATATTTCAACTGGGTTTATAAGAATTTTTATGTTTCCTTTTATTATGTACCTTGTTTCAAAGAGGCTAATATTTAAAAGTTCTTTTGTTTTGTACTATATAATGAAACGTTATGTAATAAAATGCGAATTTCCATAGTTTGTATCAAAGGATGGTTTAGTTGTTTTTGGAATTTAGGGCTTGAAAACACTATTTATAACCCTAGGTACAAGTCAAAATATAATGAATCATCATGGTATTTTGGTGATGTTTCAAGTGATTGGTTTCTGAGAAACATAATCAGTATTTGGATATGAACAAGTGGATATTGAACTGGAACTAATGTACCTAGGGGTAGCACCCGAAAACACTACTTTAATCTAGGCACAAATAAAAACTGGTGCATGAAAATATTCCATATTGCACCCCTAGTCTGACAATCCCAGGGGAAATGTTTGGTTAATAAAAATATATTTATGAACTATTATAAAATATATATATAGAAAATATAAATTTTATCAGAAGATATTAATAAAATATTTTAGCATTAATTTTTATTAAATTAAATCCTTAAAGAATTATAGGGTTCATAAAATCAACATGTTTCTCACTAAGTTTTTATTCTTTTATAAAAATGGTTATAAATATGAGGAGCCTTATAAATGATGAGAATAATATATGATGCACCAATAGAGTTTCGATGGAAGTATTAATTGAAAACATCATGAGGATGATGAATCAAATATCTCCAGTTATGAAAAATAACTTGAATTAAGTTGAGACACAAGATTCTAATTGAAGGGGACAAATATACGTAGAGTCCTTAATGCGTCAATGTAAACCTTCATTCAGTGGATCTACCAACCCATTGATAGACGAAAATAGATATTCTCTATAGAAAAGATCTATTCTATATTCCATTTTTAGAGAAATATAATGTCACTATAGATGTATTTCTCTTAGAATAATAAGATGATCAATTGTAGAAATAGATTAAAAACTTTATGGAAATAAGGGATATCGATGTTATAGAGTGGGAAGAGTTCATGGGAATATATTTTAATAGATATTTTACCAATTTGATGCAAATGAAAATGGAGAAGGAATTACTAGAGCAGAATTAGAAGGAAATGGATTTGGTGGTAATGTATGGGAAAATAATTACAAAACTTGCTTGATATATCTCTATATTTTTTATGGAGCCTAAGGGAAAAGTTGATAGATTCATTGGTGGATTGAGACTCCATCTGTAGAGGAATCTATAAAATCGATAATATGAAATCCATAAGGAGATAATGTGAAGTGATATGAAGGTTGAATTAAATTTCTGAGAGATTAAGTGGGCAAATAGATTGAATGAGAAGAAAAGAGTAATGGACCCAAACTCTAGAAAAAAAATGATCATGGAAGAGTATGAATTAAAGTGATACTTCCCACATGCAAAAAATGTGGTAAGAGGTATTCAGGGAACTACTTACCTTTGAGTGGAAAGTGGTACAAGTGTTTAAGATATGTCAATATAGCTTGAAACTATCACGGTGAGGTGAATTTTCAAATTATTAAAACTAATGAAAAATGTAAGATAGTGCAATCCCATCTAAAAGTTCAATTCTTCAAGTGTGGATAGATGGGAAAATTTTCCAATCAATTTCAAAATCATAATAAAATATATGAGAACCACCATTAACCATAGAATATTCAACGGGGGAAAGGTCTGACATTTTATATTACGGTGGTTAATGTGGAGGCTCATAATGATGTGGTTGTAGATACACTCGTTGTGATCTCAAAGATAAAAAGCACATTGTTTGTTTATGTTTCTACACAATCCTTTATTTTATCTATGTTTTAAAAGAATATAGAATAAATCCTTAAACTTATAGAAGTAGAGTTATTAGTGAATACATTTAGAAAAATTATCCTAGCATCAATAGTGTATAGAAGCACTAATATTAGCTTTGGCGAGTACAGTCTCATTGTAAAATGAGCAGTCATTCTCATGGGGGAGTTTGACACTAAAGTAGCGATAGAATGGATCCCAAGTTATAATTCTTATATTATCATTAGAATAAATTATTTTTTTTTAGTCTTGAATGATATACCTATAGTCATTTTTAAAGGGGGGATATCCTGATCTAAAATTTTCCTAGAAGTACCTACCATATCCTTATTTATTGAGATGATCAGTGAATATGGAGAAGGAAATGAGTGTAAAAAGATAGATAATGTTCCTATCATTCATAAATACATTGATATATTTTTTAAGAGTTATAAATACCTCCCCTAGAAATATAGATTTATCTATCTATTGATCGTATACCTGGATATAATCCAATATGAAATACCCCATATAGAATGAAAAATATAAAGTTATTTTAATTAAAGAAAAAAAATCAAGATATTTTATAGAATTGATTTATATGACCAAGTGTGTTAACTTGGTTAGAACCTATTCAGTTTTAAAAAAAGAGGGATAGATCAATTTGTATTTTCATTGACTATAGAGAACTTAACATTATCATGGTAACTAAAAAGTCCCATCTCCTATGGATTGATGATTTATTTGAAAATCAATGTGCGGCTCAATTATTCTCCAAAATTTAAAAAAATATGGTACCATAAATTAAGGGTTAAGAAATAAGATATTCCAAATACTTATTTCCTAATGATGTATGTGTATAATGACTTTTTTGTTATTCCATTAATCTTGCATAATGATCCTAATATATTTATCAATTTGATGAATAGAGTCTTTAAGGATGACTTTGATAAATTAATAGCAGTTTTTATTGATGAAATTATAATATACTCCAAAAGTCACAAGGAACATGAGGGTCATGTATGGTTTATCTTGGGAACTATGAGTAAGGTGTATATTTTGGGAAAATTTAGAAAATGTGAATTCTGGTTATAACAAGTTTCATTATTGGGTCAAATTTTAACCATTGATGGAATATTAGTTATCCCTCAGTAGACAAAGGTTGTAGATGAGTGGCCTCATCCTATAATAGTAATTAAGATTCATTGTATCTCTAGTTTAGTAGGATAGTATTAGTCGTTTGTGAATAAATTTTCATAAATTTCTAATCCACTAACAATGTTAACTCAAAAAAGGGAAAAGTATATTAAGACAAAGGAGTGTTTAAAATTTTCCAACAATAGAAGAATAGATTAGTTACTACACATATATTAACTCAAACCTATATTGGAGAAGTATTTTTTATTTATAGAGATGAATCTCTGAGAGGTATTATGTTATTTATCATAATGAATGAAAATTTGATTTCTGAGGCATCTCAGTAGTTAATTCATAATGAACATAATTATCCTATTCATGACCTGGAGCTAGATGTGATTTGTTTCCTCTAAAAATATTAAGGAATTATCTAATCAGGAGAAATCAGATATATACAAAGACAACCAAATTTTTAATTATATTTTCACATAAAAGGAATTGAATATGAGAAAAAAGGAGATGGTTGGAACTTATTAAAGAATACAACTATTAAATTCATAATCACCCCAAAATAGAACACAAAGTCACTGATGTATTAAGTAGGAAAGACACTATTGAGTTAGTAATGATGAGGATTCAAGGAGATCATTTGATCAAGGGATGAGAAAAATTAGACATAGTAATCATTAGGGAAGGGTCATGATTAGCCCTATCCCAAATTATTTCTCATCTATCATTACTAGTGAATGATAAGAGAGCTCAAAGATAAGACCTTTGTTACAAAAGAATAAATAGGTTATGAAGAATGGGAAATTTCCAGAGTTCAATATTGATCCATAAGGTATACTGAAATTGCATACAAGTCTATGTGTCCCACATATCCTAGATACAATGAACCAGATAATGGATGAATCTCATATCTCTATGTTCTCTATAAATCATAGAAGCACTAAAATTTATAGGGACATTTATTAACATTATTAGTAGGATAACATAAAAATGATATTGTTGGACATACTATAAGGTTCTTGGTGTATAATAAAGTGAAGCGAAGCATCAACTTCTTAAAAGTACATTGAAAACACTACCAATACCAACATGGAAGTGGGACAATATCACTATGGACTTCATCACAGGACTCCTAAGAACATTCCATAGAAACAATTTCATATGGGTTATAGTGGATTGACTTAGTAAGACTTACCATTTATCTTTATTTGGGAATAATTCTCTCTTAAAAAACTTTCAATGATACACTTACAAGAATTTGTGAGGTTTCATTGGGTTCCTCTTTCTATCATTTTTTATCATGATCCAAGGTTCGCTTCAAAATTCTGGATAAGTCTTCAACATGATATGAATACTCAATTAAATTTTAGTATAGAATTCCAGCCCTAAACTTATATAGAATATAAAAAGACTATTTATATACTCAAGTGCATGTTGAGAGAATGATGGATGGAATTTAAAGGTAGATGGGATTAAAACCTCCCTTTAGTTAAGTTCTCATAAAATAATATCATCTACTTTAGTATTTAAATAGAACTATATGATGATCTATATGGGAATAGATGTAGAACACCTACTTATTGGGTTGAATTTTGTGAGAAGAAATTTCATTGGCATGATATTATACAATCGATGACAGAAAACGTTTGTGCCATCCAACAACATATAAAGGTGGATTAGATTCGGAAGAATGGATATGCTGACAACAATAGAAGGGAATTGAAGTTTGATGCTAGAGAAATGTTTTTTCTTAGGATATTTATATGGAATATAGTCATGTGGTTTGGTAATAAAGGGAATATTATCCCGAGGTATATTATCAATTATGAAATTCTTGATCGCATAGGAGAAGTGGCCTATCAGCTAAAATTTCAACTAAACATTTCTCAAGTTTAGGACTTATTCCATGTATATATCTTTAAGAAGTACATACTTAATCCCTCACATGCACTAAATACAGATATGGTTTAACTGAAACATTGCCTCTCATATGAGGATAATCTGATGAAGATATTGGAATATAGAGAAATTGTTCTATGAAAAATACCACCCACCTCATCCAAGTGTTGTGGGGGAACCGTAAATATGAAGAAGAAATGTGGGAAGTAGAGGATACAGTGAGAAAAAAGTAACCTCACCTTTTATTGACTAATAAAATGAGTTGAAATTTTAGGGAAGCAATTTGTTACAGGGGAAAAATGTAATGACCCCAAATTTTTTTAAATGATATTTTCTTCCTGATTAAATGTTTGTTACATACTATATAATATTATTCACAAAAAAATAAGGATAAACCACATTTTTTTTATCCCATTAACAATGATATTTACATTATTCATCTATGAAACCAATTAAAATTCAAATCATTACAACTGGACAAAAAATATAAAATAGAACAACTAAAATGAGAATGTATGGACCACCACAATATACTAGAATCATCACCCCACATAAAATTCTATATAAATAAAAAAATATTAACAAACTAATCAACATATTATGAAATGAAAATATAACCTTAGTGTGAAATTATAGTGAATTTGTGAGTTAAATAATAAAGTGGTATTTATAGGGTATAAAGGGAAATGTTACCATTGGGGTTTGAACATTATATAACAATTGGTCTATATAAAAATTATTCAATATTACTATTGGAAACTACACCGTTAGTTGATAAATTTAACATTAAAATTTAGTGTTTATAAATAGTAATGAAAAAAGGGTAGTTGATACAAAAATATGTATCGATGACCTCAACCAGTAGAGTCATGCCATCTAAATCCAATTTTTAGAACTTGGGAGGGAGTTATCTTTATTGAGGTTGTCCCATGAACAATCCCAATCTGAGTTTCAATAAGTGAATCTTTAATGAAATTTCTTGTAGGAGAAGTTAATGTTAGTTGAGATTACCACTTAATCAATGTTATATGAGGAACCCCAATAAACTACCACCATCACACACCTTACCCTTATGGAGTATGTGTGTGTAATAATGGGTAACATGTATATACCTTAATTAAATAAATTGATAATTAATTTGAGTAAATAAAATATTTATTCCATCAAATACTCCTAAGAATTAATTTTCTTAACAAAATATATATTTAATTGAGATGGATTTTATTATTTGATTTTTCGATTTAAAAAAAAGTATTTTTCTAGAAAATTTATATAATTTTAATAATAAACCAAGTTATAATAAATAGTATTTTAAATTAATTTAGTTGAATCATGTTAATTTAAATAATAAATTATAAAATAAATATGTAAATTCCTAGGATTTTTTTAAATTTCATAAGTCTTACTATGAAATAAGAACTACTATTTTTAAATAAAAAATTATAATTATATTTAAAAGTTAAAATTATCTTATTTAGAGAATTATTCTATAAAAAAATATTTATATTTGAAATCTGCACATCAAATTTATGTTAGGGTGAATTGATATTAATTTTCTGAAATATATTATTTTTTTGTGAAGAGTGAAAAATACAATTTTGGGTTTTTAGTATGTTTTATGACTTCATATTTAGGTCATAATGATGTAATAATTAATTAAACAAAATCTCAGACCTACAAAATGTTATTTTATTAATATTAAATATTTTAATATATTTTAATCTATTTATGAAGTATAAGAGAATTTACAAATTCTGAAAAGGAAATTTTAATTTTTAAAAACATTACTTTGTAGAATCATTAATTTTACATTCCCAAATAAGTAATAAAAATTATTTTCGGTTCTGGTGGATTAAAATAAAATAACATGTATCCCAAATTTCCAAAACTACGAGAAATAACCCTAGGTAAGCCAATTGATTTTCATTTCCCACAACATAGTTTTCTAAGACATTTGTTTGGAAATTATTAAATAAATCCTCCACTTTTGTGATAAATACCCACCCATTTCTCAATTTCCATTCAATTACAATCCATAATTCACGATGTTCTAGTGATTTTTCTTCTCAAGGAGTCCCCCAAGGTGTCTCTAATCCCACAAGGTTCCATCCTCACGTTTTAGGAACAACTCTTCAATGTAAGGGAAATCTTATCTTATCTTTTCCATTCAAGTGTCCGTTTTGTGGTATGTCGTTTAATTGCTAAGAAAATTACATTTTTTACCTTTATATTATCCAATTAATATAATAATTGTCTTATATAAATGGTATACCCTTTTAACCTCTCATTTTACCCTTTTTGAAAACCATGTTTTATACCCTTTATGCTGGCGAACTTTCATCTCAAATTTTCCTCTTTTAAATGGTGGATTACCTTTTCCTTTTTATTTGAATACACAAACCTCTTTTATTTTTAATTGGTATTAAAATATATTTTAAAAATACTTTTTTATTATGGTTTTTACATATAAAAATCCCAAATTTCCTTTCATGGTTTAAAAATCACATAAGGATAATGAATTTAAACTCTTCTGTATGCCATGAATTTTGATAAAAATCTCAATATTTATTCCCCATGGGTTGTTAATGAAATGATTTATTATGATCTTTGTGGATGAAATTAAATTAATACATATAAAGGTTGGACCTTGATTGTGATTTAATTAATTGGGTAATGAATTTAATCTCTAGAGATGATATGTTTTTTGATACCATAGTAAATAACCTTGGTACTTTTTATTTATGAATCCTTGGTGACATTATAATAAATTTATAATTTAAATGTCATAGACACATTTGGATGTTATGATTCATGATCTTATTTTTATGATATATCTATTTCTCATTCTTTATCTTTATTCCTGATGTTCTTATTAACATGTCTCAATATCACATAATAAATGTTTCTCTATCTTATTCCATCAATGGGAATCATTCTCACCCCTTTAATTTTATG
Organism: Viscum album; assembly: GCA_963277665.1. Lineage (NCBI taxonomy): Eukaryota > Viridiplantae > Streptophyta > Magnoliopsida > Santalales > Viscaceae > Viscum > Viscum album. Next base: position 1,145,679,514 of record OY728128.1, on the reverse strand, counting down.
TATATCCCCAGGATATGTGATATAGTAAATGTAACTTAGGGTGAACTGCTGAATATATCATTAATGTAGATTTAGAAAAATTCTTTATCTTTTCATGGATTATATACAATATTTCCAAGAAACTAAACATTAAAATCTCATATGTTTTATACTAAGTAATGAAAAGTTATTTAACAAAAAATAAAGGTTTCTATATAAGATTTCTATTTCTAGTCATCTGGGATGTGAGAATTCGTTTATTGATCCATACTTTATCACAATCCACTACTCCCAAAGAAATATCCATGAAATTCACCTTCTCCTCACTTCCACCATTGATCATTTTTTTGTTGCCTCACCTCATTAGGTCATAAATACGTTTGTTCCTCTTCAATATATGATGAATCACTTTCCTCTTATAGGGATCAATTTTTATTGTATTTTTACCGCACTTAATGATTATTCTAGATAAATGGAATTTTTTATTGAGTTCCTATTTTCAAATTCATTTATATTATTGATGAATAATTCATAGCTTTGTATTTATAAGCTTCAAACCTAAAATAAAAGTCATTTAAAACATATAGAGTGCATTTTTTTTAAAACAATCTATTTTTTTATCATTTTTGTTAATTGGTGGGGTTTCTATAGAATAGATGTGTTAATTGTGTCATATATTTATGAAATAATGACACTGAACTTACATAATATTTTTACATGCCTCCTTTAAGAATACAAAAATAATTATATCTTTCGCAAGTCACACATGTTTATTTTCCTCTATGGTGTGAGTGTTTGTATATTTTCATCAAACAACACTATTTTTTCAATGGTACAACCCCAAATAATATTAAATATTAGTTTTAAAATGATTTGTTTATGTGAAAACATCAAAATTATCATTTATATCATAATATATTACACCAAAATTATCTGTATTTCATAGAATCCAGTTTTTTAAGGTCTCATTGGGAGTCAAAATCATTTCTTCATGTTTAACCATTCATTGTAAAAAAATTATTTGTTTCAATTTATCGATTACAATATTAGTAAAAATATATATGACTTAGGCCAAATCTTCAATATTTAATTTTAAATATATCTTCTTCTCCAAGATTTATTTGTTTTTATATTTCATCTATTGAAGTTTAACCTTCAACATGGATTTAACATCTTCATTCTCTTTTAGATAGAGTTTAGAATCTTAAACAACACTATTTGACTTATTTTTTCTCCCTTTATACATCAATTTCATTTTTATAGACTCTAGTTCTACATTGAGGTCACATTTTCCATTAAAATCATTATTTTTAACATTATTTTTCTCTATTTATGGAATTTATATGAATGTAATACATCATTATAGATTGATGTTTTTGTAGTTCTCAATTTCTATCATTTCCATATCATTCTAGCCAGCATCCTTTATAAAAATAAAAATTGACTTCTTGAAATATTTTTACTATGAAATCATATTTCCTATCAAATCATTAGATGATTTATTCATGAGTAATTCATCATCATCATCAACTCAGATTTTCTTAGGAAAAATTATATAAAGGTTCCTAACCATTATATAACAAAAACAAGTGAGTGGAAGAATCATTTTAATATCACCTTTTCATCAATTCATATTTGAGGAGATATATAACCACAAAAAATTCATTATATTTTAGATTAACTTCCAATGTGAGTTTATTAGAGTCATTGAAAACCACTTCCTATGATTTATCCTTTTCTAAACACTCATTGTCATTATTACCGATCTTATATTCTACGAGAGTTCTATGAATATTATCCTTTGTAATTTCTTTGTAACCTTGTTTTCATACACTAATACATTCACATTGAATCACAATGTAAATATTCTTTGGATACCATTTATGATTTTGATTGGGTTTCTTTGAGTTTAGGCATGTTATTCACAACAAAATTCACTAGAGAAAATAATTTATCCACGAATTGATTTGGGTGTATCTCCACACCATAATACTTATTAATCAGAATCTATATGTTATCTTATCATCCCTTAAAATATCATTTTTAGACGTTAAATATTATTCAAACATGTTGAGAGAGGAATTACATGATATCACCTTCTTGAATATTATATCAGATAAACCCCCCTAATTCATTGATTTCATTGGTGTAGTCAACTATCGCCCTTTAATATTTCATAGATAATGACCAAATTTATATGTTAGCTGAGGTAATGTCTATGAGAAACATATATACATCCACATAAAATGATTAGAAATAGTTTCTAAACTAATTATTACAAAATTTAAAACTATTTCCATAGATGATCGCATTTCTCTTACGATTGAAATTTTATTATAGGACATCAAAGAGAAAACTTATTCTAATAATCTTTTTTATGATATAAAAATAGGGTCCCAAATAAGATGAATAACCTTAGGAGATAAGGTGAATATGGGTTTTATAAATCTACTCAATTTTCCTTAGAGAGTGATCTTGGTTCACCATTAGTGAGATCACTTCTCCCCCTCATAAAGAACATGAAGGGAAAAAAAGAAAAAGAAAAGATGGACTCAATTGTTTTTAATTAGTTAACTCATATTAGGATATATCTAAGGTAACTAAAATGAAGATTTGTTGATGTACCAAATTTAATAAGAGAACTATTTTTTTATTTATAATTTATAGTGATTGAAAAACCCCTTAATGTTTGAAACCATATAAATTAAAGAACTAGCCTCTCCCAATAAACTAAAAAATTCACTACTCCCCCAACAGATAAATTATCAATCATACATAGACCAAGGAAGAGATTACACTGATTAGGGGGCATCGATATTCTCCTTTTTGTCCATTTAATGAATGTCCTTGGACACATAATAAATAATCCTCTTGTATCGTCCACTTTTAACACCTTTTATATTCATCATAGATTTAGAATTTACATACATATCCCTTACATCATTTAAATCCACGCTCCTACACTATTTTATAAATAATAATACCACTTTAATATTGAGATAGTCCAAAATATTTTCATGCGATTTATCATTAATTATTGAAAATTTTGATAAGCAATTTCAAATAAAATATATCATTAATTTCAATTTAACCTTCCATAAACCAATCAAAGAAACATATAAAAGATAGGAAGTTTGCTTTTTGATATTCTTATTTATTAAAACCTATTTATGTGTGGACAACTACTTAATTACCCAATTACTTACTACACATAAAAATGACAAGTCAGGCTTATGTTAAATTATATATAACTATAGTGTGATCACATATTTCATTGAATAATGAAATTAGTCTATGAGTCTCTCAACTCATACTCAAATATTTTTTGTCTAAAGAAATAATAGTAACACTTAAATAACTAACCAATCATTGGGTAAGCTTATTTATATTTAATACAATACATTTTATTTATAGATCACATGATCTCAATTAAATATTCTTTATTGAGAAATATTATCCATTGAAATTTGATTCTCTTTATATATTCTGATATAGTTTTTATAATTCTCTATCTCATATCACCTAAGAAACACCCAAGTAGGGGTGTTGGGTGACTTCTGAAACACCTCCGATTATGAAAGGGGCTTCCATCTAGTAGTCAGGGAATAACCAAGTCTTTGGGACACTATTTTCTATAAAATAATCCACAATGATAATTCTTGAGTATAATAAAAAAAATTCATGAATTGTTCATATAACACACATCACCGACACTAGTAGACATAAAATATATGTCAAAATAGTCCCAAATAGTCTAGAATATAAATAAATTAGACCATTTATATGATAAATCAAACATAATAGAGTAGTAGTTAAAACAAAAAAAAGATAATTTTACAATATGTAACATATTAAAATAAAACAATAGAACACTATACATTACACATGCCTAATGAAAACAAAAAATATAGACCATTTGGCCTCTCTCATAACTCACATAATGAAAAATTGTAAATTCATGGACTCTCTGACATGTTGGACTATACCATATTTACATCTCCAAGATGTACCTATGACCTAAGAGAAAATAGGAAGGTCTACCAATGTAAATCAAAACCCATGTCATGTATGTAGGTAGGGGATGAGTCTGATGACCTACAATTAATGTCACATGACTCAAGTATTAAGAGTTCTATTATGACCAGGAATAAGATATGTAAATACATATATAAAATCATACATTTAATGTCATCTTGTGACACAGAAAACACCATAATGCTTTCCCATAACTACTTTTACATTATGATAAAAGGAAGATAGTCACCTCATTCTAGAACTGGATCCATGCCTGATGTTTAAAGGCATGGTTTTATACCAAGTATTAAACACTATCCAATAGTGCTGGGTTAGGTGTCCTCATTTCCTAAACCTTTTCTTCTAAATAAATTTAGGAAAGACACCAAGAATCCAAATTATCCCCTCATAGTCGAGGAACGAAAAAAATTAAATTCCATAGAGGATCCTTGTTATTGAAGGGATTATTTACAACTTTTATCAAGACATACTCTATCAATCAGGGTTGTACCATCTATTACACCCAACTAGGACCCCATATCTCCCATTTATGTCCCATCAGTGCCTTTTTAAATAATTACGGGCTTGATATTAGGATCCACACAACATTGGGATCTACACTAAAACATTGGTATCCACCACCAATCTTATCACATCTCTTATAAAAATAGGAAACAAAAAACAAACATGTATATATTCTCACATTAGGACTAGATCATCATGAGGGAACTAGTATCTAGAAACCTCATCCCACACATAAGGGGATCTTCTAGGGTCCTTTAGAACTATCTATACCTTTTATGAGGTTTTTCATATCCACTAGAATCAGTCTGTCTCTTTTATAAGAAAATATAATGCAATTAGTATCCAAACCTAACATGAACAATCATGTATCATCACATATACTAGGAAACCAAAATTGGGAATCATGAAAATAACACAAACTTTGGAAAATATGGAATTTCTCTCATGGGTTCAAACATACTAAAACTACTCAACTAAACCCTACAGAATTCCTTTATAAAAAAAATGAAAATATTCTTTATGAACCACTTCAAAATTAATCACATGATATATTACTCTATAATAATCCTTGTATTTATAAGTTGTGTTATAATTTTGTTTAAATTTTTTATCTTATCTTTTGGGGTTTGAGATATTATTTTTATCGTTTAGTCGTTAATAGTTTCTTAGTAGTTATGAAGATGTTTTGGAATTAGTATAGAGTGTGAATAGTCAGTTCATGGTTAGGGAAAATATAGAGGACTTCCTAGGTAACTGTGTGAATTGTGACCTGTGAGACATTGGGGTTTTCAGAGTTTTCCAAACCATACAGGATAACTATGCAACCTGACCAATCATTGAATAGTGAATTCTCCATGGTTGGTGCACATTTTCCCAAATGTTACAACCAAACAATTCCTTTAGCATTAATCAATGAAATAAATATTATCTCTACATAAAAATTTCCATAAAACCCACATGATTCGTCTTATATCTAGGGATCTGGAACTAGGAGAGTCTTTTTAGAAACCATAGAGATTCCTTTCAATCTAAGAGATATTTTTATTGGATCTTGGATCATTAGATCTATAAATTAGAGATATATATTTTTATTCTTTTTCTCCATTATCTATAGAATATATTTAAAGGAACACTATATTAGTTTTTTCATGCATGAATATAAGTTATCGATCGTGATATAATTAGTTTTCTTTGCATAATTGAAAGAGAGGAACCAACATCTACCATAATTACGTCAATTCCTATAAATGATTTTAGATACATTCATTTAATAAATTTATATTTGGTATCTCTAATCTTAATTTAACCCCAGATGTTTTCTTCTTCTTGGATCCTAATTATAAAATCCCCATGATATAAATTTTAGCCTAATTTTAGGGATTTGTTTCATCGATATTGATTTAGTTGGTGGTTCTAAAATTTTGGGATCCATTATACTTGAGGTTGGATGTTCTTATCATGTTATGAATTCTATATAAATATGTAATTTTGATTATCATGGGAGTGTGTGTACCCCATCATAACTATGATATATGATTTTATGTGATTATGGGTGTATGTGTGGCCCTATGAGAACTCTTATATGTGGTTTTTCTTGCATATAAATTCTGATTATATGGTGGTTATCAATTGAGGATATGATTGACTAATGGAATAAATTATTTTATATATATTGTTTATATAGTGGTTATCAATTTTTAGATTTTTATGCCACAGAATAAATTTTGTTATTGTGATGATTGCTGTTGGCTATCCACTATGAGAAGGATGAGTCTTCTGAGAAATTATATGTCTTTTTTCAGATTGTGAAACTAATTAGATAATATTTATATGTCCATATGGATTTGAAGTATATAGGATCAGGGTTCATGGTAGCATGGTTAGCACATGATGACCCAACTAATCCTATGTTTATTTAGGATATTATAACCAATAATTTTGTACACCATTATATACACATGGTACAGATATGTTAAGGATTTATTCATGGTTTCCTATTTGGTTTTATACTCGTACCCTATATGGGTATCTCAATGATCATGCATAGTTATTGGTTAGGGTTCTAATGAAGGGAAATGTGCTTATATTAGTAAGTGGAGGATAAGAAGTGGGATTGACTGAGGATATATCGAGACATAATCTTGGATATTTTTTAGGAATCATTTATCAATATGTATTTTTAATGCATTCATCTACTACATATAGGGATCCTTTTTAATATTTTAACTATTATATTCTAGTTTTTTCAACATATATGTTGTTATTTTTTTATTTAATTATATTTATGTTGGTTTTGTGGGTTATTTATTTATTTTATGAATCTTATATATTTATTATTGTGGGATATCTACTACTAAGGAAATTTTCTCCCCATATACCCTAAGAACATTCACAGTAGTTGGAATCCTATTATGTATGGAGAGAGGCACCTGAGGTCACGTGACCCTCCAACATGGACCGTGTTATTTGAGTCAAGGTGTTACAAACACACACAAGGACCTTTCCAAAAATCATAACAAAAAAATTCACTAAAAAATCCACTTACATTTTGAATTAAAAATTTCAAGATGCATTCTATACCCCCCCCCCCAATTTACTTGATAACATAATTTAAAATAAATCCCACTTATAAAATATAATTTTAAAAAGAAAAAATTTTCTATTTGAAATCCACTAATGAAACCATGCAATACAAATAGAGGTCCATCAACGGTTATTCAACAAACACGCCACCATTAAACCATTTATAATGTTATTTGATCCTCATTGATTTTTATTCTTACCCAAATTTGTTGTCATGTTTGGGAGATATAAAATAATCCATGGAGTATAAAAATAAAAATAAAAAATTTGGAAAATTAATATAAAGTCCCAAATCAAGAAAGAGTCTCAAATAAAGCCTAAGAACTTTATGTCACCCTATAATAACCAATTCATTTCCAAGATTATACCGACCAATGTAGGGTCCACATGATCCTATCCCATCAATAAATATCATTAAATTAACAAATTATATATTTAAAACAAAAAACCCAAACCCATATAACTGGTGCCAAAATAACTGGGAAATATCACAGCATTGAAACCATAAGTAATTGGTCCTGTACACTCCTGACAGACACCCAGACATATGTCACAAAAAATAAACAAATCAATTACCTAAATCAATGAAAATTTTTAAATAAATTCCAAAAAATCACTATTTAAATACAATATAAAAAATGACTCTTGAAAAATGATTAATAAAGGCTTGACAAAATCCTTTCAGGATATCCTTTATGAGCCTCAACTAAAATCACTATTAAGTGGGATAATTTCATCATGCTTCTATAAAATCATCTCTATAAAACCCTAAAAAAATTAGGATCATAGAAGTAAAAGGGGGATAAAAAGATATATCTAGAGAAGAAATCATAGAAAGAAAAGGTACAATAAAACACTATAAAAATAATATATATAAAATGGAAACTAAAGGGGTGAAAAGGAATAGACAAGATGGGCTCTAGACACTCATTTTAGTGGCTAAAACTGGGGGATACGAAGAAGGTTCCAAATTTAATTCCCTATAAAATAGAAAATTTCTCCTACAAAATCAAAATAGAGGCCCTTATGTCGTGTTATCATTGGAAAACTTGAGCAAGTCTCTCCTCACCAGGGATTCCTTATAGTGAAAGGGACCCACCCTTGCCTTTGGATACACTATTGAGTAGATCTATGTAATGAATTATTCATTAGGTGGGAATCCTAACACCCTTACCACAAAGGTGCCTCCAAATCACAATCTCTAGGTTGTGTCATGACTTCCCGACCTGCTAGTACTATGACGTGACCTTTTAGGAAATGACATATCCAGTCTTGGGGATGAATCCTTGGTTTCCTATCTCATAGGGCCCATATATAGTGTATCTCATAGGTTACAACATATAACTTTTCCCATTACAACACCATAGTTATTTCGTTCACCACTGCCTCGTTGCCTTCCTTTCCTATGAGACAATATATTTCATCACCTAGTGTTACACAATGTTTCCCTACCTAAATCAAAAAATTTTTCTGTAGGCCACCAAACCCGTCTACTATGATCTCCTGAACACCCAAACCACCACCCATTACTTCTTTAATGTCTAAAACCTCTAACATAAATGCATAAACACATTAAACTCCAATATGATTCTAAGTTAATTAATTATACCCTCTCAATGAATAAAATATAAAATTCCCATAGAATATAAGAACCATGAAAATATATGTTGTTGCAAACAATCCACCATAACTCTTATCATCCTTAAGAAACATCAATAGTAATTCCAACTTGGTCATATGTGCATTTAATTTTCATCTTGGTTTAAATATTTTTAGGTTCGATAAATATTTAGGATTTGGCTATTTAAATTTAGCGTTTCAAGAAAAAACTATCTGGGTGAAAAATAATTGTTCATAGTTAGTGGTAACAATTTGATAACCGTATGATATGGTTGTATGAATTTTAGTGGTGATTTTTATGGTTTTGGTATGGTTTATTAAACTATGAAAGTCACCGTGAAAACCTTGTACAAGGATGGGTTCCCTCTTAAGCATATCGCATGGCTTGATAATTTTATTTCGATCCATGTGAAAATTCATAGGAAATCATGTAATTTCGTTTGTCAAAAGGCATTGTCTACTTCATAGTTAGTATATGGTTTTTCTAAACATTTAACTAAATATAAACATCCAAAAATAGAAAATTACCCATATAAAATTCATAATTTTTAACTCTAACCCCAACCTAATAATTCATTAGCTCAATATTGGTCATCTATGATTCTCTATAGGAATGTACCCTTGATTACTTGGTTATCCTTGGTAATTTTGGGTGGATCTCATCAATTTAAGTTCATGTTTTCTCTCATTTCACCTATTTTCCCTTGATCCATCCATGATCTGTCTTCCCATTGACCCATTTGAGTGAATTTGAGATGTTATTGTTGGATTTATGGTTGTGTATAGAGAATTGATTTTGTTATTTTTAGATATGGGATCATGGAGACAAAATCTCTTTGTTTCTCATCACTAATTTTTTAGTCAATGTTGTTTTCATCATTGTTGAGGTAGGTTACTCTATTATATTATCTATCCCAAATTTTTTTTACATCATTTGTTTTTGATATATGAAAGTTATGATTTAAAATCCATGAGTTGTGAAATAGATCTTTGTCAGCTAGGGAATTTATTTCAAAAAGGGGGTGTCTTTGAATCCAAATTTTTAATGTTAGTTATGGATTTGATAGAATTACTCAAAGATTAAATGAAATTGAAATGTTTTTTATGTGTAAAAGTAGTGTGGATCTCTATAAAAAATATTTTATGAAAATTTTGGATGGATGTAAAAGGGTATTTTACTTGGAAATAATTTTATGAAACATGGTTTTGGTATCATGAATTACATAATTATATATTATCACATAGGGAAGACCTTGTGTTATGGTGAAAAAAACATGTGAGTCTTAGTGGGGTTAGCTATACATGGGTAGGTGACTATGATTCCATTTTATCTAGTTGGTATACATTCTAATAAAACTAGGTTCCCAAATATTGGAATTCTAATAAATTGAATAATGGTTATTTAGTCTTAGTTATGTACACACTTAGGTTGTGATTGACCCTTAGTGCTTTTTGTATATATTAAATTCAAGTTTATTTAATATTTTTATTTTCCCACTATATTTTGAAATAGATATTGATTCTTGTTTTTTTGTTTTATCCTCTTATGACTTTTAGAGAAATTTTATTAAATATACCTTTGATTTTTTAAGATGGGATGATTCTCAAAAGAAATATAATGGATAATTTTATATGGAAAGTGTTTTCTTATGGAAGTTTTTTAGTAATGTTTTTTATAAAATAATTAATAGAAGCATGTGTAAAACAATTGTATATATTATTGGTAGTATCCTACTAAGACATATGTCTCACAGCCTAATTCTTCATCTATGTGTTTGAAGACTTGGTTTTTAATGATACAAGTTAAGGGAATAACATTATGTTGATGATGAATCTCCCAGTTGTTTATGACTTTTTAGTGGGTTAGGATGTTGATGATTTATGTTCACATGAAGGTAGAACCATGGTTTACTAAAACTTCAATGTTCATGGTATTATGTTGGTTATTTTAGGCCTTGTTATCTACCACATTGATATTACCTTAGTTGTTTTGGTTTCTTTTGATATGTTATTTTTTTGACATCCACTATGATGATCTATTTTTTTATCTTTTTAGGTTCATTGAGTGTGAAATCATTCTCATATTTAATTTTATGTTATTATGGTGCTTTTTACCAACCCATGGTAATTGGGAAGGATATTTGGGCCTTGTGGAAGGTCAATTTGGGAGATATTATTTACACAATGAGGCTGGTCTATTATAAATAGGTATCAAACAGTTAGGTTATTGTAAGGTCCTAAAATCATGATTATGGATTAAAAACTGGTGTCTGGGGGGTATTGATAGAGTGGATATAGGATTGTAGAAACTTTAAAGGTAGCGTGAGAGTGTTCTTAGATATCTCACTTTCATGATAATCCTATAGTAACTATGAGAAGTATGAGGTAATCTAGTAACCTTGTATCTAGTTTTCTAATATTTTCTTTATTTTTATTAATTAATCTTTAGAGAAAAGAATTTAATTCTACTATAAATGGTTTCTATACTCTTGTACTATATATTATGGATCCTTTAAAATTATAATCATTTATTGTTACATAAGATATTGTGGTTAAATCACCATAGGTTAATCCAACAGTTGGATCATATTTAGTGGAAACTATAGTTGGAATGATCAACCAGATGGTCCGTGTCTCCAATAGTTAAATGGAATATTGGTTGCACCATTGTTCTGAAATAACTATGCATAATCCACCGATATTTCATGGTGACAACAAAACTATGTAATTAGAATAATTGATTGAGATGATTGAGAGGATTTTATACTTTCTGAGAATTCTAAATGACTCCATGGTTGGTCTAAGAAATTCTATTATTGAATAGATAAGAACTAAGTGGAATGAATTTTATATGGAATACATGTTTCATGAAGATATCTCTTATATGAGTTTCAAGATATCATTTAATTAGTGGTTCTATCTAGATTCATAAAAATATAGGAAGGAATGATATATGTTTTCATTGGACAAGGGAGATCATTATGTCATTGAGTATGCCACTATGTTTTTTGATTTTGTGCACCTATTTCTAGAATTTTTATTTCTAATTAATATATGAAGGAAATAAGTTTCAATGGGGGGTTTGAATCCTCATATCAATTCATTGATAATTTTTTTTGTTCATACACACCTTTTTAGAGGTTGTAAATAAGGATGATATTACTATGGTCGATATAGCTTGGAAAACATGACTTTTCAGAGTATCTGTGATTGCATGAGGTATCCAGAGTTCATTTCACTGTAAAAACAATAAAATGGGTGATCGTTGATAAGTTGTATATTGGAGTTCATAGGAAAAATTATTATAGAGTGTTGTGGTATATTGGTACTGTGGGATAAAAGGAAACCTGAAACCTGATTATATAGCGACACCTAGGGCATGTCAAACATGTGGGAAATATGGTCATCTTAAATTTTTCAGAGGGAATTCCTAAGATATAGAGATGGATTCATATTCACCCCAAGATCGTAGCTTGTGGTATACACAAAAATATGTTTGTATTGTGTTATACACAATACTGAGTTCTATTGATAGCTTTCATTACAAACAAGGCAATGTTTTGCTATCTTTTAATGGTGCACTTTTTTTTAAAAAATAATTTGAAAATTTAATAAATTTTATTTGAAAAATTAAAATTAATTTTTAAAATTTTATTTTCTTAATTATCTTAGTGTGAATTTATTATATTTTTCTGAAATATTCCATTATTTTATGAATAGTGAAAAATACTAAATTTTAAATGAAAATTGCATTTTTTGTTTAATTTATTTATATATCTAAATTATATTTTAATTCAGATTGAAATTATATTTATGTATATTATTTATATAATAATCCAATTTAGTTTATCATAATCAATTTCAAATATAAATTTGATATATAAACATTTCAAACTTGTGAACATTTTCTATATAAAAACCCCTTGTCTCATCCCATATGCGGCATGAAATATTAAATTAATTTCATCAAATTTATTGATTTAAATTTGTAATAATTGATTGAATTTTTGGAATCATAATAATTATAATAAGTTCAATATATTTTTTACTGAAATTATTAGTTATTTTTTTTAAAATTAATCACAATGATTAATAGAAATGCGAGTTTACCAAGGGACCAAAATTTAAACTTATGAAAAAAATGACCTATAGAATTTTCCAAAAACTATTTAATGGATATATTTTGATAATAAATAATCATGGATAAATTTTTTTTCATCATTGAAGCATTTTTTAGGTAAAAAAATTGTTACACCTAACATCCTTTTCAAAAAAACCTATCGTGTCCTTTCCCACAATTATAATAGTCCACCACCTCTTCACCTATCTTCACAGATTCAAAAACAATTGTTTCAGACATGAAATTCCCAAATCCCTCTTTCAATTCCCAAAATTCATCCTATAAAAAATAATTTCATCCAAAATAATACAATGGAGGTCCTTTGGTGAAAACAAAAAGGAGATACTCGAAGAAGATGTAACTTCCATCAACAAATATTTTTGTTTTATTTCTTCCCCAAACCCCATAAATTATTTTTATATCATTCTTATATAATAACCAATGTATCTTAAAATATACCGAGTTGTTTTTATGTTAAGGTTAATAGATATAACTTCACACACTTCCATAAAATGGGATACACAATCATCATTTTTCTGTACGACATACAATCATCTCCCAAATCGATGTCGTTTGTTCTTACATTACCACATTTAAATGGTGGAAATAATGATAGATTTATATTTTATATATGATATATTTTATTTTTATAATTTTATTATTATTATATAATTTTTATATCACACATAACTTTGTGAATTTAATTTTTTTTGGAATACGATAATGTCATTTGTGTGTACGGTGGACTACCGCCTCACGAAGCAATGTGATTCATTCATGTATTAAATGAAAAGTATTAAGAACTCATTTAATTAACATATGTAATATAAATGAAATAAATATTATTCTTTAATGATAATATCTCATAAAATTTTATTTCTTTCAATCCAACATGAAAATGGAAACAACATTCATGCATTTGTATGACCTACCATCTCCATGAATTGTGTATATCATTTCTTATTTATACCTTTTATAGTTTATTATAACTAAATATATAAATAATATATATATTAAATTTATATAATATTTATAATCATAGATACAGTTAAATCATGATTAAATTAAGAGGACAAAAAATATGAGAAATTAAAATGCATACAAAAAACAATATAGTTATTACCTGAAACATGACATTAACATGGAATTATTAGTAAACAGATTATAAAAGGTCATAAGAAAAAAAAATTTTGTATGATATAAATTTAAATGTTTATGTAAGATATTTATAATACAATTATATATATATTATAAATTAGTATTTATCATGTATAATGGAAGTCAATATATAAGGTAAGAGGATTTTTGTCTCACTTTTACTCATGCGAGGATGACGCCTTATTCACCACTTATATCTTTTGTGTGGTGTATATAATTACCTATGAAATTTTATATCATGAATTACATTTATTTCAAAATTTTAAATGTTTTATTTTTTGTTATTATTTTATGATATTGAATATTCAAAAGTTACTCAAGTAGTAAGGGATTTCATTATCACTTTTTTTTCCATGAGACACAATACATGATCACCTGTTATTTATTTTATGTAATGTATATTATTACCATGGATTTATTTTATTATTATTTTATTTATAATTAATGGGATTTTAAATTCCATTTTAGGATCTCTAGTTATGGGGTTTATGGTTAAAAATTTACCAAAGCGATAAGGGAATGTTGTCTCAATTTTCCTTCTTTAAGACACATGTTACGTGATGAACTTATACTCTTTTACGAGGTGCATATACTGCCCCGTGACATTTTATATCATTAATATCCTTATTTTCATAATATTTTAATCTTAATTAGATGTTATTATTTCATGGGTGTCATAATTCAATTCTTCCAAGGTGGTAAGAGTTTGTTACTACAATCTCATAGTTTATCAGGATTGTTTGTAATTATGATTATATTGATTAAATATCTCAATAATTCTCCTGATATTTATTATCCTATGGTTATTAATGATATATTTATATAATGGTAACATTTTTCTAGTCATTGGTTGTTAATAAAATTAATAAAACATTTTTAAGAAAACATTACTTTATTTATCTTCTCGATCTGAAATATTTTTTTTGAAACTATGTTTTCTAAAAATATTTTCCAAATTGATTTTAACATTTTTAAAAATGATTTATTAAGTAAATTTCAATCCATTTTTTTTATTTTTAAAATATTTTTTTCAAATGAATCAACATATAATTTTATGATCAAGGCACTTTTTTATCATTGTTATTGTACAGAATACATGTTCTTTTATTACGTACAAATATATGGATTTACCCACCATCATGAACATTATTTATTTGAAGATTAATTTTCATGTTAAGAAGGTTCTTTTTTATAAATAAATCTTCCAAATACTCTAGAAATTAATATTTTTAAAGTTTTTTCAATGAAACAGGTTTTCCAAAATGTTTTGCATTTTAATCATTTTTATAAGTATAATGGATATTTCCTCAAGATATTTTTTAAATGATATTTCAAAATTAATTTTAATCTAAAATGACATACTTTAATATAGTTTATTATTTACTAGATATATCATACATGGAAACCATTCTTATACTTATTTTAATGGTTTTTGTTTCAGATAAAAGGTTGTTTATGAAACCCCTTTCTCTATTATGGGTTATACCAAGATAAAATGATTTTGAAACCCATTTCTTTTAACAAGGTAATATATGATTATAAAACTTTTCATATTTATACAATATATGATATTTTTCATGTTTATGAACTTGAGGCACACATATGTATTATTTCAATATGTGAATGGTGGGTCCTATATCTCCGTCCAATTCATTGGGGAATGATAAATGTTATATGATCTCAAAGGGTGAACATGTTTTCATCCCATGACCATAATAAGAGGGTACATGAGAGGTCATCCCAAGCATGCACCATGAGGGTACACAAGTGGTCATCCAAAGCCCACAACAATAGGTTACACAAGAGGTCATCCAAATGCTGAAATAGGTGAGTACATGGGAGGTCATTCCAAGAAAAAAGTAGGTAAACATGTGATTATACCTAAACCAAACATGTTATGAATACGTTCGTATGTGTCCTTAACATATTATTTTTTAGTATTATGTGTATACCACAAATTCCATGTCTTATTCCATTGTTATACTTATATGGATCATGTTTTTTAGTTATCCAATGATTAACTTTTTATGATCTTCTAATATTTATTCCATGATTCAGGATTATGATCATTGGTATACACGATATTCTTTCCCAATGTTATCTTCATGTTTTCATACCCTTATTTCAATTTTAATCTTATATATCTCCATATTTTACACATTTTGAGCATCTAAAATCACCGTTTCTTTTGTTCCCCTTACCTATGTTAAGAAGAATATTTTTTATAAAGTCTTCTATAAGGGGAAGATCCGAATGGGAGACATTGAAGATATTTAAACAAATTCAAATAACCTGTTCCATGTTTCAAATGAATCTAAATTATTATGGTCCTAATGTTTTTGTCTTTATAATATAATGAATATTCCTCTAAAAAGAACTAATATCCATGTAATCTAAGAATAGGTCACTATAGTTGGTACAAAAGGAATTGATTAGTAAAACTTTGGAAAATAGAATGAGAAAACATTAGTGAGTTTTGAAAGGATATTTCTAATGATATGTATAGGGATGTATCTAAGGATAAGTCTATGTATATGTCCAATTATATAAAAATGTCCATTAATTTTTGAGGAGTATAGAGTGAGTGGTTTACTATAAATACACCCATGTATGGATATGACAATTCAAGGTGGATCTCGAATAAATGTACATAAGGTTAACATCCCTGAAAACACTACATTGAGAAGAGACTCTGTAAGATTCTTGTTTTTGGAAGGGTATTTTTTATTATGTTTTGGTTGAATCCCTTGTTTTAGGCATCAAGGGATGTTTTCTGAAAGTATGAGAGATCTTGGGGGTGTTTCGGGGGCTCGGGGCACGAAAGAAAGGAATTCTGGGCAAGACAAGCCTGGGCGCATGGCCTGCACACGACCAGGAAAAACCCTGCGGCCTGCCCAGGTAAACTGTGCAACCCCTCCTCCTCTAGATAGTAGAATGTGCACGGTTTTCGCATGGTTTTTCAAACCGTGTGGCCTCTTAATGTTGGATAAAAATTAAAAAATTGCCACCCCGGGATTTTAAGAACCCACTTGGGATTTCCTTTCCATTCCTCCCTCTTCACCCTAGAAACGAACCAAATCAATCAAGAGCTCCAAGAGGTTGATCTCCCACCTTTCTAAGGGCGTTTTTGGTGCCACTGGATGCAGATCGAAGCTACGGGTAAGGCTAATCCCATCCCTGCTTCTCTTTCTGGTTTAGGGTTGTATCTTCTCTCCCTCTTGATCCAAAGCTCTAAAACCCTATCTTTTGGTTGAGTTCTAGGTTGAAGCTCTAAAGGCTGGTCAGATGGAGGTCTAATGACATGATTGAGTGTGCGTTCAACAGCGGATTCGAGGTAGGTAGTCTATGAACGTTATCCCATCATTTTATGGTGGATTTATGCATGTGTGGCTTTGCTCAGGTTTCCTTTTGATGAGCTTTGATGAACATGGATGTGTTTGGTATAAAGGATGATTAAAAACTGGTAAATGGGAACCCTCATGATCCCCATGGGATGTGTTGAGAATACTTGACCTAATTGGGGCCATCCATGGGGTGTGACGGCTTTTCACAGGCTTAGGGATTATTATTAAACAAGACAACTTGTTGTAATAAATGGTAGAGCCCTTGAAGAATATGTCTGAATTATTGTTGAAAATGGAATAGAAGTTAGGTGGTGCACCTATACTTGGAAATAACCTAAAGGTTATTTGGAATGTGTTGAATGGTTGATTCATGGAAATCATGAACGGGTTAAATGGGTTAATGTATAAACTGATTAAAGACCATAATGGGATAGGTTATGGTTTTAGTGTTGAATTCTTAGTGAGATAAGCATAGCACAAGGGAATTGGGTGAATGGTTAAATGATGTGAAATGGTAATGTGTAAATGGGTCAAGGCATAATGTGAATTCCCATGTGTTTTGTTGGGAATGGTGTTTGTCAAAGGGAAATGGTATAGTGGGTTGATGGTTACTTATATATATAAGCATGTGAAAAAGGCTTGGTAGTGTGGGGTATGACTTGAGGATCTATGCCCCTGGGCCGAGTGAATATTGATGCTCTGAAATTCACCTTAAATGCATGGGTTAAGAATGGTGACTGAGGATCTATTCTCCTAACAGTTTCATCCACCAAGACTGAGGCTTCGAGGTGAGGATATGGTTTTTATGAGGGGGGGGGGGGGGGGGGTTAGTCCTCGTGAGATAGGATAACGATGTGTTTACCATCTTTCATGTGATTTTTGGCCTTAGACCCATGTAACATAATGTATGTGATTAACCCATGGAAATGTGATGAAACAGTTAGTGATGATAATTGGTGTGAAATGAATGGTAATGGAAGTGGCAATGGCATTGGCTCAAAACTGGTTAATGGAACCTTAAATAATTACTTGGAAATTATCATTCATATTCCTTTTTCATGCACTACCTGTTCATATGGGATATTTTGTAGACACTGTTGGTGGTGGCCTATTGAGTTGTACTCACACCCTGCTCGGGCCTCCATTGGGTAACCGAGTAGACTTCATGTTTGCAGGACAAGAGAAGGGAAGGGGTCCTTGCTAGATAGTTGAGTTTACATGGGTAGCATTTGGTGGAGGATCCGAACATGGATTCAAGACCATTTTGGGGATTTTGTTCGTTGTCTTTATTTTGGGCTTTTGTTCACTTTTCCACATATAGGAGGACATGGAATATTTATTTTTGGAAATGGTAGTTATACATGTTCCTTGTTTATTGATTTGTTTTTCCGGCTTTTGGTTTATGTCTGTTTTGGCTTAATCTGATAGAAAGGGGGTATTGTCTCCCCACTTGACAACAAAGACCCTCATTACTAGTCGGCAGCCTTTGGCGTACGGGGAGACAAACTTAAGATTATGTAACTAACTGGATCAGGGCACCAGTTTATTGGATTCTAGGTTGGGAACGTTAAAAAGTGGTATCATAGGAGGTCTTTCTTCTCCTTCTCATAGGTCTTGGTATTTGGGATAGTTTTCCAAGGGTTAATATGTGTCGGTCCTTGGTAAATGATCTGGTTCTTGGGAGTAGCTAACCCATGTATGATGGAAAAACCAAGTCACCCTGGGTGGGAAATGTTGTTCTTGTTTGTGTGTTGTTACAGTTGATGATATTTCACCGTTGGGTGATGCACATGTGGTTTTATGTGACTGTTATATGATATTTTTCTCGTGGCCTTAACGACATGAGGATTTTCATTCATGCATCATTGTAGGCACCTAGGAAGATAGGTGACATGCATTGTGTTATGCACACACACGGGGTGGGTGTGTGAGGCATGAAAGTAGGGTGCATCATACATTTCATGAAATCAAGAAATAATGAGAAGAATGAAACAAAATAATTGGGTAAATGATGTTTAACGAAATATAAGCGTTTGAAATGAAGTGTAAAATGTTTTAGTAAAAATTTGTGTGAGTTTGGTGGTAGTGCATGGTTTTTTACTCCATGTGGGACATGGCCCGCGGTAGGGATGGTCGGGGCGGTGAATTTGAGGTGTCAATGTTGTTGAGTTAGTATATGAAAATGGGTTTTTGTATCAAGAAAAGTGAATTTTATGAAGTCGTGAATGTTTTATGGTATGCGTGCAAAATATCGTGCTTGTCAATGTAGTGAGATGCAACCACGACGTCGGTTACCAGTTGGGAAACAGGAGGATGTTGATGAGAACACTCCTCCAGTAGAAGAGAACGAAAATGTGGTGATCAATGAAGGTAGAGAAGAACAGTTTCAGTAGAACTTGGCTCGCCTTATGAAGATGATGTATCGGGACCCAGGGCTGGTTGCACCGAGTATGTTTGAGCTAACTAGGGAGTTCCAGCTGCAGCACCCTCTGACCTTCATTGGAGAGGGTGGTCCAGAGGTAACAGAGTTCTGGTTAGATTATGTCTAGATGATACTTGATCATCTAGAAACCCCTGTTGAAAAGGTAGTAAAGATATCCATTTATATGTTGTGGGGCTAGGAAAGGCGTTGGTGGGACATTCAGGCTTAGACCGAGCAGCCTGAGGGGATGTTGTAGAAGGTTTTCTAGGAGAATTTTCTGGAAAATTTCTACCCATATACATTGAGGCAGGAGTGGGCTGAAAAGTTTATAAGCCTGACTCAGGGATCGCTATCAGTGATGGACTATTCTGGTCACTTCACTGATTTACGACGCTTTGTACTAGTGTTAGCAGGGGATGAGGCAACAATAGCAAAACGTTTCCAGGATTGGTTGAGACATGAGATGAGGTATCAAGTAAATATCTTCCACTTGAAGAGGTTTGTAGAGGTGATGGATTATGCACTCATCTCTGAAGGGAACCTAAAGGGAGCTTTGGGTGGTGGGTTTGTCGTGCCAGCTGGGCGGACAAGTGGTGCATCTTCTGAAGGTCGGAAGCGCCGTTTGGAAAGTTTCCAGCAAGGTGGTCAGAAGAGAGGGTCATCCTCTCATATTGGGAACAAGGTGTTCTTTTATTAGTGCGTTGGGCCTAGGCATATGCATGGTTAGTGTCCTCAACCTATAATTGAGTGCCGTTCATGCAGAAGGATTGGGAATGTGCAGAGGTTCTGCATGAACCGTCAGGAGAGGGTTGAGCATGATGATGAAAAGCAGTAACCGGGTACAGGAAGGGGATCAGTTGCCCCGTATCAGGCAGGAAGTTGGAGCTCCACGGGCCGTACTGGTAGGGGTGGTGGACGTGGAACTCTAGGGCAAGATCAATCATGCCAGTAGTGTAGTGCGGCACAGGGTGCTCAGGCTAGAGCCCAGGGTAGAGGGGCAGGTCTACTTTAGGTAGTTTAGTTTGTGCCTAGTGATGGCGAGGCTGGACCATCAACTGATCAATGAACGATCCTTGCAGATTCAATGTTTTCTAGTGCATTGTTTGACACATTTTGCACTCAATCTTTTGTTTCTGCTCAAATTTTGGTAGTGCTGGGTTTACCTGTGTAGGGAGTGTGTGGAGTTATATCAATTGACACCCCGTTGGGGGTGCAGGTTGAGGATATCAAGCAGTGCATGGGATGTTCCTTGGAAGTTGGTGGGTATCGTTTTCTATGGGACTTGTTCATTCTCGAGATGTCAGGGTTTGACCTAATCTTGGGAATGGATTGTTTGGTGTTTTATCAGGTGCACATAGACTGTTATCGTCGTAGTGTATCGTTCAGGTCGCTTGAGGGTGACACTTATATCCACCGTGGCGAATAGGTTGTTCGAGTAGGGCGTGCATGGCCATTTTTTCAACAGATGAGTGGACTCATGACTCAAGTGGCATGTCTCATTATTGATATTGATGAGGGAGGGGAGTAATATAATTTTCCTTCCATGGTGGATCGGTTTTAGGATTTGTTTTCTGAGGATTTTTCGTGGTTACCACCTGTGAGGGATGTCGAGCTCACGAACGAGTTGCTGCCAGGAGCGGAGCTAGTTTCTGTTCTGCCATACCGAATGGAATCGGCAGAAATCCAGGAACCGAAGGTTCAACTTGAGGAGTTGGAGTGTTAGGGGTTTATCCATCCTAGTACATCTCCTTGGGGATCTCCCCTGCTTTTTACAAAGAAGATCGATGGTCCGTTGAGGCAGTGTGTTTACTATTGAAAGTTGAATCAAATGACAGTGAAAAGTCGGTACCCTCTTCCTAGAATTGATGACCTGTTTGATTAGTTGAGGGGTGAATCACTATTTTATAAGATTGATCTAATGTCTGTTTATCACCAGATGAGGGTGAGGTTTTCTGACATACCGTGAACAACTTTCTGGAGTCGGTAGAGGTTGTTTGAGTTTGTGGTATTGCCTTTCAGCTTGACCAATGCACTGGCAGTGTTTATGGATTTTATGAACTGAATATTTCATCCCTATCTAGAT
Organism: Viscum album; assembly: GCA_963277665.1. Classification (NCBI taxonomy): domain Eukaryota; kingdom Viridiplantae; phylum Streptophyta; class Magnoliopsida; order Santalales; family Viscaceae; genus Viscum; species Viscum album. Next base: position 1,145,657,666 of record OY728128.1, on the reverse strand, counting down.
CAGTTTGTGATTGTATTTATTGAAGATATCTTAGTGTACTCAAAAAATCATGATGATCATGCCCAACATCTTGACATTGTATTGGGTATGCTAAGAGATCATCGGCTATATTCCAAGCTATCAAAGTGTCAATTCTGGATAAGTGAGGTGCATTTTATGGGTCACATCATCTCAGAGGCAGGTGTGTCAGTGGATCCAGAGAAATTGTAGGCAGTTGTATCTTGGGAGCAGCCCAAGAGTGTTTCTGATGTTCGGAGTTTTCTAGGTTTGGCCAGGTATTACTGAAGGTTCATTCAGAATTTCTATCTCTTGGCAGCACCACTCTTGGGCTTGACCAAGAATGGAATCAGGTTTTAGTGGTCTGAGGCTTGTGAGAATGCTTTCCTAGAGTTGATGAAGCGGTTGACAACCGCACCTATCTTGATCTTACCTTATCCGGGTAAGAAGTACATCATGTTTTGTGATGCATCCAGAGTCGGACATGGGGCTGTGTTGATGCAGGATAAGCTGGTTGCAGCTTATGGGTCAAGGAAGTTGAGACCCCATTAGTGGAACTATCCCACTCATGACCTTGAGTTGGCTGTAGTGGTGTACGCCTTGAAGTGCTGGAGGCACTATCTGTTGGGAGAACGATTTACTATGTTTTCCGACCATAATTGTTTAAAATACATCTTCTCACAACATGATCTGAACCATCGAAAACGAAGATGGGTTTAATATCTCCAGTCTTTTGACTTTGAGTTGGTGTACACACTGGGAAAGGGAAATAGTGTTGCTAATGCTCTGAGCAGGAAGGTTCTGAATCAGGTGGTTCAGGATACCAGCACTGAGTGGAAGGTGATGAATTTGTTTGCTGAGATGGACCTATAGGTTTAGGAGGAGAGTGTTCAGGTCACTCTTTCTTCCTTAATAATGTAGTCGATGCTTTTTAGTCGAGTTAAGGAAGGTTATCTTGATGATCCTGAGTGTTTGATCATGAAGGAAAAGCTTAAAGGTAGGGATCTATCTTTTGGTTGGGCTGTCGGTGGGGATGGCGTTGTTCGTGTTCGTGGTCGTGTGGTTGTGCCAAAGTGTGTGTAGGAAGATTTTATGCATGAGTTCCATGCATCAAAGTGGGAACTACATCCTGGTTTTACCAAGATGTACCATGATATTTGAAGTCAGTTTTGGTGGCCTGGAATGAAGAAGGAAGTTGTAGGCTTTGTGGCACGGTGCCTTACCTGTCAGCAGGTGAAGGCTGAGCATCAACACCCAGGTGATTTTTTGCATCCATTTCCCATTTCAGAATGGAAGTGGGATGACGTAAGAATGTATTTTGTCTTGGGTATTCTGAGGATGCTGCATAAGAATGATGTAATCCGAGTGGTTGTGGATCATTTAACGAAAGTGGCTAATTTCATACCGATTCAGGAGGGCTTTATAGCCGACCAATTGGGTGAGTTGTATGTTAGGGAAATAGTGAGGTTTCATGGTGTTCCTTGGACCATAGTTTCAGACTAAGATCCACATTTCGGATCAAATTTTTGGAAAGGGTTGCAGAAGGTGCTTGGTACGCAAGTGTTTTTGAGTATGACTTACCACCCGCAGACGGATGGGCAGTCGAAGCGTACGATCCATGTGTTGGAAGACATGTTAAGAGCTTATGTCTTAGACTTTGGTGGTTTTAGGGAGAAGCACCTATTGTTAGTTGATTTTTTCTACAAAAATAGTTTTCAGGCTACGATCCTGATAGCACCGTTTGAGGCACTCTACGGGATTCCATGTAGATCTCCATTGTGTTGGCTAGAGGCTTGTGAATCTGAGTTGTTGGGGCCAAGTTTCATGCAGGAGACTTCAGAGAGAGTTAAGTTGATTAGGAAGTGGATGGTTACGGATAAAAGTAGGCATAATTCATATGTATATAGGAGGCGTAGACCTGTTGAGTTTGCGATGGGTGATAAAGTGTTCCTTCGGGTGTTGGCAAGGTTGGGTCACCATCAGATTCAAAAGCAGGGTATGTTGGCGCCCAGGTATGTGGCACCTTTTGAGATTGTGGATAGGATTAGACCAGTGGATTACTGATTGGATCTCCCATAGTGGTATGGTGGGATTCCTGATGTGTTTCATGTGTCGCAGCTTTAACAGTATCACCCTGACCCATCTCACGTGGTTGATGTGGAGGATGTGGAGAATGAGGCTGATGCGGCCTTTGAGGAGCATCCAATTCGTGTGGTGGATCATAGTGAAACGGTCTTTAGAGGCATGGTTGTGCCATTAGTGCGATTATTATGGTTGCATGGGAAAGTTCAGGAAGAAACTTGGGACCAGGAACCAGATATGCAGGCTCAGTGGCCCGAACTCTTCTCTTCTGTAGATCAATGAGGCTTGGAAACTCGGCTTGAGGACGAGCTGTTATAAAGTAGGGAGGTTGTAAGATCCCGATTTTTTGGAAGGGTATATTTTTGTTATGTTTTGGTTGAATCCCTTGTTTCAGGCTTCAATGGATGTCTTCTGAATGTATGAGAGGTCTTGGGGGTGATTAGGGGGCTCGGGGCACAAATGAAATGAAATCTGGGAAAGACAAGCTTAGGCGCACGACCTACACATGGCCAGGGAAACCTGTGCAGCCTGTCCAGGTAAACCGTGCCACCCCTCCTCCTCTAGACAGTATCATGCACATGGTTTGCGTACGTTTTGTCAAAACATGTGGAAAAACCGTGCGACCTCTTAATGTTGGGAAAAATTTAAAAATTGCCACCCCGGTATTTTAGGAACCCACTCGGGATTTCCTCTCCATTCCTCCCTCTTCACCCTAGGAATGAACCAAATCACCTAAGAGCTCCAAGAGGTTGATCTCCCTCGTTTCTATGTTGTTTTTGGTGCCGTTGGATGTGGATCAAAGCTCCAGTTAAGGCTAATCCCAACCTAGATTCTCTTTTTGGTTTAGGGTGGTATCTTCCCTCCCTCTTGTTCTGAAGCTCTAAAACCCTATCTTTTGGGTGAGTTCTTGGATGAATCTACAAAGGCTGGTCGGATGGAGGTCTAAGGAATTTATTGAGTGTGTGTTCAATCGTGGTTTCGAGGTAGGTGGTCTACAAATGTTATCCCATAGTTTTATGGTGGATTTATGCATGTGTGGCTTTTCTCATGGTTTCCTTTTGATGAGATTTGATCAACCTGGATACGTTTGGTATAAATGATGCTTAAATAATGGTAAATGGGAACCCTAAAGATCCCCATGGAATGCGTTGATAATGAATTGAACTAATTAGGGCCATCCATGGAGTGTTCCGGCTTTTCCCGGGCTTAGGGATTGTTATTAAACAAGTGACCTTGTTGTAATAAATGGTAGAGCCATTGACGAATATGTTGGAAAGATTGGTTGAGCTTGGAATAGAAGTTAGGTGGTGCACATAGACTTGGAAATAACCTAAATGTTATATGGAATTGGTTGAATGGTTGATTCAAGGAAATGATGAATGGGTACATGGGTTAATGTGTAAACTGATTAAAGACCATAATGGGATAGGTTATGTGTTTAGTGTTGAATTCTTAGGGAGATAGGCATAACACTTGGGAATTGGGTGAATGGTTAAATGATGTGAAATGGAAATGTGTTAATGGGTTAAGGAATAATGTGAATTCCCACATGGGTTTTTGTGAATGTATTTTTTCAAAAGGGAAATGGTATGGTGGGTTGATGGTTAATTATATATATAATCATGTGAACATGGCTTGGTAGAGTGGGGTATGACTTGAGGATCTACACCCATGGGTCTTGTGAAGACTGATGCTCTGAAATCCACCCCAAATGCATGGTTTAGGAATGGGGACTGAGGATCTATTCTCCTAACAGTTTAATCCACCCGGACTGAGGCTTCGAGGTGAGGATATGGTTGCAATGAGGGGGGGGGGGTAGTCCTAGTGAGATAGGATAATGATGTGTTTTCCCTCTTGTATGTGATTGTTGGCCTTAGACCCATGTAACATAATGTATGTGATCCTCAAAATACATTTTTTTAATTTTATTAAAGGGCACTTTTTGGAAAAGTGGGAAACCATACAAAGACCAATTCGTGCCAAACACCCATCCATGACACACCTCATCCAAAATTTAGAGAACAAAATTCAAATTTCAAAACCAGAAAGGAACACCGCCAAATTCAGCATCGAACCATGAGCTGCCCACCATGATCCACCTCACCAACCGCCATCATCATTATGTCGGCCTGTCATCTCATCTCACCGCCATCACGCCATCACGACATCACACCATCACGCCATCATGCCATCACACCATCACGCCATCAGCCATCACACCATCACGCCATCACACCATCACGCCATCAAAGACATCGTCCTCATTAGCTTATCACCGCTAGCTGCATCTCTGACCGCCAAATGCATCTCCGATTTCCACCACCAGAATGATGAAGCCCGTCACTTGCGTCACACCATCATTCGCATCCCTACCAAACACCATCACCATCACCAGACAATTTTCCATCACCGTTAATCTCCCAAAGACGCCTGTTTAGACTCTCATCCCAAAGAACCTTGAAGGCCACCGCACAGCTCCATCTTAGAGAGAATGGTGGATTCCAGGATCCAGAGCAGAGAAAAAGCGGGCATAATAGACTGAAACAAAGGCAAGACCTACACATCGCACCGACCGCCATCACCAGAGGAACAAAAATGCCATTCTCACCGGAGAAGACCAGCATTATCACCAACTGAGGGACCATGAAACTTCACCATCAAAACTACCCATACACCATCCTGTCGACGCTCATATTCTCCACTTCCATCCACATCACAATACAAGATCTGCTTAAAGCTGTCACCACATAACCATATAACTCCAACATCAAACTGAAAATCAGAACATAACGCCTTCGAAAGACCCCCAGTAGAATACCACCCAACACCACCGAGAGAAATGACCTTAAAAAGAATAGGTAATGAAACCCTTGAAAGAGTCCGGGGGATGAAACCCTAATGGAAGGAGACCAGAGACGCCGAGAGTACCCTTAATCGCCAAACCACTATCCCAAAGCCTCGCTGTGCCCATCGATCCATCTCCGATATGGAGAAGAGCGGTGGAGCTTGAGGCCAGAGTGCAGAAAGGCGGAAAGTTCTTCACATATCCGGGGATGGAAAAATAGGGTGAGGAGATCAAAAATCATGAAGGGAAAGAGGAGAGAACCTAGAGAGAGAAAATCCTTGAAAACCGATCAGAGAGAAGAGAGAATCAGGGAAAGAGAAGCAGAAGACAACACCACCGGGGAGAGAGGAAACCCTAGGAGGGAGATGAAGCCGAGCTGGAATCCCAAGAGAACCCTGGAGAGTGAGGCGCCATCAGGAGAGTTCTACGTACATAATGTATGTGATTAACCCATGTAAATTTGGTGAAATGCTAAGTGATGATAATTGGTGTGAAATGAATGGTAATGGAAGTGGAAATGGCTTTGGCTCTAAACTGGTTAATGGTACCTTAAATAATTACTTGGCAATTATAATTCATTTTACTTTGGCATGCACTACATGTTCATATGGGATATTTTGTAGACACCATTGGTGGTGGTGTACTGAGTTATACTCACACCCTACTCGGGCCGCCATTGGATACCTGAGCAGAATTCATGTTTGTAAGACAGGAGAAGGGCATGTTTCCATGCTAGATAGTTTAGTGGACATGGGTAGCATTTGGTGGAGGATCTGTACATGGAGTCGGGACCATTTTGGGGATTTTGGCCATTGTCTTTATTTTGGGATTTTGTTTACTTTTTCACCTATAGTAGGACATGGAATATTTAATATTGGAAATGGTTGTTATACATGTTCCTTGTTTATTGATTTTTGTTTCTGCTATTGGTTTATTTCTGTTGGGGATTACTCTAATAGAAAGGGGGTATAGTCTCCCCACTTGACCACAAATACCCCTGCTGCTAGTCAGTAGCCTTTGGAGTATAGGTATCCGCGCTTAAGGTTATGTAACTACCATGCCCAGAGCACCATTTTAGTGCCTTTCAAGTTGGGAACATTACCGACTCAATCAGGAATTGGTGCATTTTAAAAGGACTTTCATCAAAACTGGTTTGGCACTCTTAGAGGATTTTCCTTGTAAATTCATAAACTAATTATGAATCATCACGAAGGATGTAAATTGAATATAAACATGAATATCCTTGTATAAATAATAATGTAATAGATTAAATAATAATATATTATGATTCATAAATACTATAAGTTAATTTTAATGATTATGTGGTTACCCAAATTGATTCGTTTTGATCACATTATGATTTCGGATTTAGTCGATGGATGGAACCCAAAGGAATTGTGTTAATGTCAAGTGTGAAAGATAATGAAATGATTATCCTTCTATGAAACCATATGATCTTGTATCTTAAATTGAAAACATGTTGATATTATCAAACAACTTTCTCAATCCATGAATCATTTTGAACATTGAAATGATAAAAGGAGGAAACAACATTATATTGAGTCCTTAATGAGGTAACATTCACCTTATTTTAGTTTTTACAATGATCCAATATTTTATGAGAAATGGGCCAGTACCACTGAAAATATATTTTCTATTCTTCAATTTTTAGATCATGAAAAATTTATTTTGGCTGTTTATCATTTGGAAGGTGAAGTAGATCAGTGGGAAAATATTTTTAAGAACACATGGGAATAAGAATAAATTTAATATGTGGATTGAGAATAGTTTAAGGGGATATTTTTCAGTACTTACTCCCGAAATATTCTAAGAAAAAATATGGAGAATAATTTACTAGATCTTGTGAAAAATGATGAGTAATGTACTATTAATTATTAAGCTATTTTATAAGACCTACATGATATGATTTTGTGTTAATCATAAACCATGAATGAACAATTGACAAATTATTTAGTGGCATGAAACCATTTATTCTAATGGCCTTAGATATAAGTGACTTTAACAGTTATAAAGATGTAATTTTTTCACTAAAGGTATACATGGAAATTGTATATTTCCATAATTCCTATAGTTCTGATATGAAAAGGAAGATTGAGTTTCAGGAAAACATAAGTGATGGAATTAAATTATAGGTATCATTATGCTATATATGTGGAAAAAATCACTCTGGTGAATTCCTGAAAGAATAAATAGGGTGTTACACTTGTGGAAAGGAAGGTCATCAAGTGGATGGATACTAATGTTTTGGAAAAAAGTTAGCTAATGATGTGAATAATAATAAATATCCACAAAATGAACCTCCCGCACTTCAACGATTCAATTTCAATGAGTTTAGTAACTGTGCTAACAAGATCCTCAATCCAAGGACTGATGTGGGTAATAATATACAAAAAAATCTTAGAAAAAAGAGAAATAGAATTATTATGCTATCATAATTTCTTAAGTGAACTATAATAATTAGGGAATACATATCCACCTCTCCTTATCTAAGAATTTATTGTTTAATTTTTTATGAATGAGCCATATGAAAATCTTATTGTTTATCCGTTTGTGAAATTTCATGTGATTATCTAACTGGATTCAGAAATAATGAAATCATATATTCAATCAATACATGGATGAACCCAATATTCCAATGAAAATGATTCTATATAATATTAGAGATTATATGCGGAATGAAGAAGCATGAATGTATTAAATATTGTTTTATAGTAAATTAGGTTATTACCATGTCTCAAGAGAATACATGATGAAGGTATTAACATGTTTAGTATATAGAAATAAAGAGAAAATTTATGATATTTGGGGGATTGATTTTATGTTTATTTTGAGAAATTTAGTAACCTTATTTAAAAAATATAATTATTGAAAGGGTTATATGGTTAACCATTTATGAAAATGTTTATATTGCACATTAGTTGAGGATTTAGAGAATAATGAAGCACTTCACTATATAATGATTTATGAATATTGGATGACACATGCTGGCCATATTTTTGTGATTATAATAGAACATATACATAATGAATTATCTTATTATTTATGGATTTTATGATCCATTAGTGTTTAAGACACAACAAAATCACTATTATTTGGTGGTTTAAGAGATGGAATGAAAATTTATCAAGGTACAACTGAATAATGAGACTATTCTTATGTAATGGAATAAAATCAAGTAAGTATATCTCCTTGAGAAAATTCTTCAACATTATGAAAAATTGCTTGGAACAAAAATGTTATCCTAGTACCTTCATTTTCAATAAATAAAATAGTCTATTATATCATCACATATTCATGGTTTTGTGATAGTTGAATTTATATGGATCACTAACATTATTATAATATGTGATCTCAATAACTATATAAGTATTTATATTTTTCTACTATGTAAACATCTTCAACTTACACCTATATTATCCTTTTTGTAAACCTAGTTATGAGTTTATTGGGTTAACCATCATGTTTCTAACTATCCCTTTTTAAAGGATGTTTTATTATTCATTCTTATGATGTGTGTTTCTATGAAAGTAACATTAATGTATTAAAAATTTGATAGACCAAAAAATTTTCAAGGATTAAGTTCATTTTAATGGGGGTAGAATGAAATAAACAGATTTTTTAGGAATTATTATTTTTTCAAATGAATATAAATTCTTTGATAGCTTGCATTGCACACTACAAAAATTTAATATTTCATTATATGCAACACCAAGTTAGTATTTTGTTACAAAAAATGCTTACATTATCTTCTAGTATATAAAAAATATGTTTGTATTGTGTTATACATAATTCCTAGTTCATTTAAGATCTTGTGTTACATGCAAGACTGAGTTTTACCAAACTACTATATACTATTAATAATACCATTAAAATATTATTATAGTTCTCAGCTATCAATTGGAATGGTGGGTATAAAAAGATATAAATAAATTATAAAAATATGTTTTATGAATGTTTATAAAATGAATCTTTGGAAACAAAATAATTATAAATTAATATAAGAACACTTTGAAAATAAATAAATTCATTTTATGAACTACTATTTTTTTGTACAAAGGTGTTTTATGTCAACAAATTAAAAAAACCAATTTAGATGAATTATTTTAATGAAATTTATATACCATATATAAAATAAAATATTTATACATTCATCTAATAGATTTTATAGGCATAATATAATAACTAATCCAATTTCACAGAAAAGATGTATTTTTAAAGGTAGTTTTGCCGCATTTTAATAGCACAGTTGTTCTAAAAATAAATTTTGAAAATTTTATAATTTTTATTTGAAAAAGTAAACTTTATTTTTGAAATCATAATGTCAAAATTATCTTAGATTAAAGTTTTTACATTTTTCTGAAATATTTCTTTTTAGGATAATAGTGAATAATGCTAAATTTAAAATGAAAACTGCCTTTTCATATAATTTGTTTTTTAGTTAAATTATATTTTAATTTGGTTTTAAGGTATATCTTAGTCAATAATATATTTATTAATCAAATTTAGTTTAGTGGAATTATTTTCACATTTAAATTGTTTATAAAAACATTTCAATATTTTAAGAATTTTCACTTTAAAACCCAATTATCTTGTCTCATCCATGAGATTAAATTTTAAAATAATATCTGCCACTTTTGGAATTTGAATTGGAAAAAATAAATTCCTTATTTCTAATAATATTAATATTCAATTTATAATAAGGTAAAAATTATTTTTGACCAAAATTATTAGTGAAAGGAGTTAAAATTAATCACAATGATTTAGAGAAAAACGAGTTTACCAAGAGAGTAAACTTTAATCATAAGGGGAACAATGACATAGAAAAATGTAAAAAACTCATTTGATGGAAATATTTCTACCATAACCCTCCATGGATATTATTTTTTTTCATCATTTAAGTCTTTTATAAATAAAAAATTGGGTACACATAACTTTTCTTTGAAAAATATCAAGTGTGTCCTCTCCCCCAATTATAAAAGGCCACTAACTATTACCCTCTCGTCACAGCCTTTAAAAAATTGGTTTGAAAAATACCTCAAAAAATATATTCCAAACTTCTTTACCTTAATCATAAAATCATTTTTTGGGATGAAAGAAAAATAAGGAAGTCCTTTGGTGAAAATCAAAAGTAGATACCCAAAGAAGTGGTAACCATCGTCAAAGAATGATATTATATTATTTATCCCTCAAGCCTCTTAAATTATTTTTATATAATTATCATATTATAACACATGTATATAAAAATATAAATATTTTATTTTATGTTATTTTTATGACCTAATATTACACAAACTTTCATAAAATGGTATACTCTGTCATCGTTTGTGTGTCCGACAGATTACCACCTTGCAAACTGATATCGTTCTTTCTTCCATTACAGGATTTCATGGTTAAGAATAATGATGTATTATAATTTATATAAAATATATATTATTTTTATGATGTTATTGTTATTCTATATTTATTATATCAGAAATACCTTTAGGCTTTCTGTTTTTTCGTAAATACAATAATGTCGTTCATGTGTACTGCAGACTACCACATCACGAAGTGATATGATTAATTCACACCTTACATGGAATTTATTATAGATGGTTTCAATAAAAATATGTGATATATAATATATTATATAATTTTATTTCATTCAATCAGATGATAAAATGGAAACAACGTTCATGCGTATATTCAACCCACTGTCTCGATAGAATATGTATTTCATTTCTTATTTCATTCTTTAATAGATTATTTTAAATACATATATAATGAATATATACTATATTTATATAATATTTATAATTAGTTATACAGTGAAATAATTATTAAATTAATGGGACCAAATATAACAAATCAAAACATATATAAAAAACAGAGCAGTTAATACCCAAAACATAACTTTAGCATAGAATTATTAATAAATGGGTAATAAAAGGTCATAATAAATACATATAAAGAATTATATAAATTAATATGTTTTTGTAAAATATTTTTAATTATATTTTAGTTTTTATACAAGATTATGGAATGAGTACAAAAAAATTATCTACTTAAGGTAAGGGGATTTCTTGTCTCACTTTTACATCAATAAGACTTATGCCTTATTCCTCATTTGTTCCTTTTGTATAGTGTATATACCGCCCTATGAAATTTTATAACATATTTTTATTTCATGATATTAAATGTTTTAATTTATTTTATTCTTTCAAGGGGATCATGATTCAAAAGTTACTGAAGTAGTAAGTGGTTTCCATCTCACTTTTATTTTCCATAAGACACAATCCATGATCACCAATTTTTTCTTGTATGTGGTGTGCATGATTAACAAGGATGTATTTTATGATTATTTAACTATTAATTATTTTTATTTACATAAATATTTTATAATATAACTTTCTTGGGGTTTATGGTTAAAACATTATCAAATTGGTAAGGGAATTGTGTTTCAATTTTCCTTATTCAAGACAGTTGTTATGTTAGGCCTCAATAATATTTTATAAGAAGTATATACTACCCATTTTACATTTTATATAATGAATACCCTTTATTTCATAATATTTTAAGATTTATGTTATTTTTTTCCTTCATGTGGATTATGATTCAATGTTACCAAAAGGAAAGAGTTTATTGATACAATCTCATCATTTAATAGGATTATTTATAATTATGATTCCATTGATTAAAACTCTAAATTTTTTTAAGTAATGTTATTTTAATAAGGATTTTAAATATATATTAATGTAATTTTACTATTTTTTCAACTCTTTGATATATAATATAATTAGTAATTTTTTAAGAAAATGAAACATTATTTCCCTCTTCATCCAGATTTTTGTTCTCATTCAAAACCGTGTTTTCTAATATATTTTTTTCAGAAGTTTTTTTTAACATTTTAAAAATTATTTATAAAATAAATTTCATCCCATTTTTTCTTTGTTAATTTTTTTTCAAGGAATATTATTTTCATTTTATGATTAAGAAACTTTTATAAACTTTTTACTATGAAAAAGGAATGTTCCTTTAACTTATACATCATAAATGGATTTACCCATCATCATGAATATAATTTATTGGAATATTGATTTGAAAGTTTAAAAGGTTAAATTTTTAAATAAATAATTTTTTTTAATGTTCTTGAAAATTATTATTTTTAATTTTGATTTCAATTACAAATATTTGAAAAAATGTTTTATCTTTTAAAAAGTGTTTTCAAAGAGGAATGGATAATTTCCTTTATAAATATTTGATGAGATCTTTCAAAATTATTTTTCACTTAAGATAACATCCTTTGATATTGTTTATGAATTACTAGGGATTTATACAAGGACAATATTCTTTTTTCTACATGAATTGTTCATGTTTAAGTTGAAATGTTTTTTATGAAACCAATTTTTCTAACACAGGTTATACAATGATGAAATTATTTTGAAACATGATCCTTTCCATGGGATGTGCTATGATAATGAAACTTATATCATTTCCACTAGTTACTATATGATTACATTTTTATGATAACTATTCCATTTCATGGGTTATTATATGATGACTATTTAATATCTTGTATAACACATAAGTATTATTTCACTATGTTATGTATGGAACCTATATCTCTCTAAAATACATTGGGTAATGAAAAATGTTCTATCATATAAAAGGTTACTCATTTGGTCAATAAAATCTCACAAAAACATGGTATATGGGAGGTTATTCCAAGCTTGGAATAAGAGGGTACATGGTAGGCCTTCCCACACAAATAACAGGAGTGTACACAAGAGGTAATCATATTATATAAAAAATAGGGTAAAACAGAGGTCATCCCATGCCCTAATTAGGTACATAAGTCAAATCATCCTAACTCTTAGATATACCTCAAGCCTATGGTAACTCAACTAACATCCTTGATCCTTGATAACATAGTCATTAAGAGACTTAGTTTTCCATAACATCAGAACATCACTTGCTCCAAAAATGGGTGGATCATTATCATCGTACCCATACATCTATCAAATTGATTAATTTCAATTAATTTACACCCCTATATGTTTAAGTTTCATGTAAGAAACTTTGATATTAAATCTATTTGGAATCAATGACTGAGGCAATATGCCAGTGCTCATGGGTCTATCATGGTTCATGTTACCTTGTTCATTTCATTTAAGTTTAGTAAAATAATTCTTTTATATTTATTGTAATTCAAAAATTAGTGGACATGCCACACATCACAAGATATATAAAAAACACTAAACCATAGGGAGATATTCATGGACAAAAAACCTCATATAGAGTTATTTTCTATAATAAAGATCGCCCACCCAAACCTAAATATGTATAACACTTGAGATTCTATTTTAAGACACCCCATTAATAATAATTAATTATAAAAATATATAATTAATAGTTAATTTTAATCTGATTATTCATTAATTTTTGGAAGTCAAAAATAATTGTTGTATTGTCGAAACTACACATATTCTTATGCCTTCATCTTCATAGGACCAATTCTATCCAAAAAGAGAAAACCCCTAATCATGCTAAGATGATTTCACTTTGATCTAGGGGAATCCACTCCAGAAATCATTCCCAAATCATACTAAACCATTATGTGTTGAAAGGGAAGGAAAAAACCAGATATGGAGGGAGTAAGTCACTTTAAACAACCATAAAAAATTCCCAATAATCAACCATATTTATGGTGTAATAAAATGAAGGAAGAAAATTTAAATATTTGACTAGAATAACACTATATATACTCCCCTCCGAAAATTAATCATAAAAGGGAAAACTGGTAAATGATTGGTGTACACCTATAAAAAAGGACTAAATTTCAATCATGTAATGAACATGATGGTCATTCTATGATGATATTTTAGCCAGGATTCGTTATGACCCCTATGGGTCATGACATGACTTCTTCTAGAAGAGTGTACATATCCCTACCCAACACCATCATGATGTGAACATTATTAGTTAGAATGCGACTACCCTAGGTAAAAATGAATTCATGAGGCCTTGCATTATCCTGGTTTGGTCTTACTCTATTTCTAGCTCACTCTCACCCCATGGAAATTCATGTTGAAAACCATATGAGTTATGGACAAATTCCTCCCATCAAGAGGGCTCAACCATTGATTTAAAATTCCCATGGAATAACCTCTATGTGATATGGAATAAACCCCCTTAATTAGGTGTGGTTTAATCCTTTATTCTGAATCCCCTAACCCTCCTGATGAATCTTCTCCATGATCCCTAATGAGACACCCACATAGAAGGTCATCGTAGGTTGAACTAGAGGTCCCTGTGTGATTGATCCTTCTGTTGTGAAACTCATAAATGAATACATAATATATTGGAATATATTATAAATAAGGTCTTTTGATGGTATATATCCCTTAGTCATGAAAATATTCATATAATTATTATATTTTCCTTATAAAAAATACACATAATCTACCAATAACATGAATACTTTATCACCAAGTGAACTATTATCCCCTCAACTCTCATCATGGGGTGACCATCATACACAATGGTGCGAGGCTCACCTAAAACTAAAAATCATTAGGGGTGTAATCCCAACCCCAATTTGTTTTTTTATCTCAGAGACATTATAAATTTTCAAATTTCCATGCAAATTACATAAATTTAAAAATCCCTTTATATAAGAAAAAAAATTTAATTTGCCACTAAATTTCATTACCCATAATGATGTGTTTCTTTACAACGTCACCACTATAGCACCTATTATCCTCAATAATTCATGATGGTCCATCAATTTCCATTAAAAAACTAAAAAAATCATAAATTTAACACTAATTCATTTTGTTCTATTTCCAAATGTAAAATGAGGATCATATATGAAACTATAAACACTAAGGCACAATATTTTATAAAATCTAAACCACCTACTCATCACAATCATCAATATTATGAAAATTATAAACCACACCCATATTTCCTAAAACAAAAAATAATCATTAAAAGTTTCATCTATAGTCTAATGGTTTCCACTTAAGGGACCAATCATAAAAGAAGATTTCAGGTTATAGTGTTTCCCATCATAGGAATCACATACCAAAAATGTAATTTTAGTAGTCTATCAATATGACCGATGTTGTTTCCACATCGATGTACCAAATCTCATAAAAAATCACTAATCAACACTAATATAGAAATAATTTCTTAAAAATATGTTGTCACACCCACCAATGTTTTATCACAAAACCCTATCCTGATTCCCCAATTCTATCAGGCATCAAAAAATTATTGAAATTACCTCACATATATTTTAACATGGAATTATGTATAATACCATTTTTGGGTTCTCATCTACCCACAAAAGATGTTAAAATATCACTAATAGAACTAACAAACCTTCAATGTAACTCACTCATAGATTGCCTAAATTCAATATTGTGTTCCTTTCTGACACATTTGATTCACCCATAAACACATTTGACTAATGAATCATTTGTTCTCTAAGGAAACTGACTAAATAGGATCATACAAAATGGTAATATATCTATGGAATATTGACTATCCACTAAACTATCTCTTCATATCAATTTCAACACCAATATGTGTGTCACACATCCCCAATTGATATGATTCTCCCCACCATAGGATTATACATATCATCACCCTACTGAAACTAAATGTTTATATAGTGGTTAATTATCAATCCATTACTACATGTAATGACTATATGTGACCATACATCTCATACCCAAGAGAAATGTGATATAGTACTCAGTAATAATCTCGAGAACACTAGGGATATAATCTTTAAATTTCACTAATATTACATCCACAACGATGGTTACAACTTCCAAAACCCAACGGTGCACACCCCACCATATGTTATCCCTTCCAAAACTCCTCAATAATAATGCCCAATAGGTTCCATCATAACACACATCTATCTCCTCCCAAGGAATACTAACCCACCCTATTGAACCTTTGTAATTATTAACTCTGATCATTCATACAATAGAACTCCAGTCCTTCCCTTATATCACTATCTATTATTGATAAAACACCCAACATTATCATCCAAACATCAATCCATTATTCTAAAAAGAAATTCATCGATAAAAATTTATGTATCCCAATAATTTCATATATAAATACTACACTATTTTACATAAACATTTAATACATCTAATTACCTTACACCCCCTATAACTACAATGGTTTAGTGTACTTGGAGATCAATTACACAAAAATCTTTTATTATTACAACATTTATCATCCCTAACATCATTTATTACATAAGGTATCCTTGGTAACTATTCATACTTAGCACCATTCTTTATTACCTGGGGATAATTAAAACATAATAAGGTCTAAGTTCTATCAATCAATTAGGGTAAACATGGTAAATATTATTAAATTATCATATTTATTCATTTCCTGATAATAAGCGTATGATAATGTGGGATTATCAATATAAATTAAAACAAATAAATTCAATGAACATAATCATGAGTCCTAGAATTAAACATTAAAATGTCAGAAGATCGAGGAATCATAAAAAATAAATTATTACCCACAAATTCAAATTACAAAAATATCAACATTTTATAAGAGTGTTGAATAATAACAGTTGTGTAAAATATATCATATATCAAGGTTTACTACCGAGACCATCATAAGATAGTTGATGAAGTATTAATACATGTTTCCCATATCATAATAGATTGAAATTCCCATATATTTCACATATAATTATGGATCAGACATCACTACCCATTTCCCAGAGTGGATCAATCACATCAACCAATTTCCGAAAAATATGTCATGATATATAAGGGTTTATGCAATGTTTTAAAAGGATATATAGTTTTTGTACCACCCATCACATCATGAAAACTATATATATTTATACTTCAAGATCATAAAACATTCATCAATTTCATCATATCATAACATGATGAAAAGAAATCAATTTCTAAAGCATTTTATTGTAACATAATTAACCCATGGGTAGGAAACATAATTCATAGTTGAAAACATAAATAACAATCATGATAAGTCATTTAGTGAAAAAATGACGATAGTATCATAATATCATATCCATATTAAAGCATAAAAATCCTTAAAATATTTTTACATAGATTAAAATATTTTTAAATATTATTCGAACCATTCTATAAAATCATGACAAAAAAAAATACATTTCTCTTGATAAAATTTTAACAAAAAATTACCAAAATATTATATTAATGTTTTTATAGAAATATATGGTGAAACTTTTAAATTATGTCTGAATGAAAATAATTTTCAGGAATGTGGTAAAATATGGTGATTCCTTATATGTAAAAATATAACATTCCTTTAACAATTTTGTAAAATCTTAAAAGAAAATTGTTCTGAAAAAATTTAGAAAGATTAATTTTCAAAACCATGTAAATAATGTTATTTTAAGTAAAAATAAACATTAAAAAACATTTCACGAATATGTAAAAACTTTAATAAAATAAATCTTAAGTCCATTTGAATGGAATAAAAATTCAATTGACGAATGAGGAAATATGGTGATAATTTCACCAGTTATATTATTTTGATCAATTTATACACCAAAGAGGGAAACATGGTACTAAATCATGAAAATTATAGTAATAAATATAGGTTAATAATAATTATTTTTTAAAATTAAATGATTTTAAAAAATTTCCATCATTAGAAATTTTTCATAGACAATTCTGAATAGAAATGATATTTTTACAAAAAACCTTACTTCAAATCTCATATTGCATTGAATTCATTCAAAAATCCTATATAGTGAATATAAATTTATTAAAATAATATACCCTAGATTCATAATCATATATATCATACCACATATAATTTTCTTATCACATCTCAACATATAATTATTAATATTTCATTATAAAAATCAGTATTCTATGTGATAACTACTTTGTTTTTCATTAATGTTTCGGTTAGAAAGTCTCGATAATTATACTTTTATCGAATTTACCTCATATATATAATGTTAATAATGTTATTAATATCTCACTTAATTATTATATTACCTTTTTTTATTTCTTATATAGTTCATTGATGAAAAATTAAGTACATCACTTCATGGAGACGTCAGTCCGTATATACAGATGAGTGATGTTTCCACTTTTAGTGAATCGATCAAAATAAATATAGACAATAATTCACCTTTAATGAAAAATAATAACATCGTATATATCATATATAATTAGTAATTATATGATTATAATGATTAATGATAATTGGAGTTGGAAAAGGAATAATAACAGAATGTTGAAGTGGTAGCCCACACAAATGCACATGCGATATTTTGTTTTCTAATAGGATGTAATAGCGGTGGATATTGACTATCAAATATTCATAATAGAAACTAATTAAATTTAAGATATAAAATTAATTATTTCATAATGGATAATATATGTTTAAAGGAGGAATAAATAGAAATATAATTGATAGTACTCAGTTAATAGTTATACATATTTGTTGAGAAACCTCATTCGGATTACCACATAATACATGACTAGATGGTATTTTCATATGAAAAAATATCTATATTGTGGGGATGTAATTTTTGATGTTAATAGGGTAGTTCTTGGCCAATATATAAGGTTCAAACATTGTAAATAAAGAATAATAGGAGGATCACATGTATAGTAGAGGTAAATGAGACAATTAGAATTAATGAGTCATAAACAATACATTAAGGTAAATAATTGAAACGCATTATATTTGATATATAACTTGATAATAACATCTCTTGAAGAAAACATGATCAAATAATTCCATTTAAATTTTCACACGAGCTTCAGACTTGACAACATATATTCTGACTAGTCGAATAATCACATAGAATGTCAATAATTGAATTCATAATGATGGAATCCATAATTCTGGACGTCTAAAACTCATCATTGAGGATTTATACAAGACATATAATGCCATAAAGGATTATTCCAAGATTCCTAATACCATTGATGTTATCCTCAAGGAATCTATATAAATTTCTAAGGCCTTGGCCAAAACCATATCATGTTTGCCTAATGAGACCTACCGATGCGTTGATGAGATATAGAAGGCCACACAAATAACATTCATAGTCCAATGAATTCATAACATGAAAGAAGTGATACATTATCAATATAATACTTCATAATGAGAAAATAACATATGAAATGTTAATATTTACCCCAATCAATAAAAATAATAAAAAACAATTTAGAGTAAAATGGTGAATGATATTAAAATTGTACATCCTCAATTTAATTGACCAAATTTTAACTAATGAAATACTAATGACCATATCAATAAGACATATCCCCAGAAGACCATAATTACATTAAATGTTTGATGTTATTAATGAAATAAATACCATAATAATATTATTAAAAGCATTATTAAGGAAAATATTCTTTTAATTTTGAAAATTTCCTTTTAAAAAAATTCGTAAATTTTTTTTAAAAAAATTTTATTTGAAAATTACTTTTAAAACTTATAAAAAATTATTTTTAACATTTAATGGTCATGAAATAAGGAAATTATATACATTCCATGTACATTAAATCAATGATTCCTTTGACATTTTCAGTAAAATCCAAACAACCATGTTTTTAAAACAACTTGATGATTTCTTTATGTTTTTTGAAAAAATATAACAATTTGTGGAATGTTAGTTAGTAAATAGTTTTAAAAATATTACAAATTTATCTAATTTTTTTGAAATATTTTTATAAAACATGTGTTTTGATTAAAACAAATCTTTTACTAAAGAGAGAAATAAATATTGATTTTCTTATACACAGTTTCAAAATTTGTTTAAGTACTAATCAGCGGAAAATGGTTATATTAGACAAAAAAGTTCATGAATAACTATATTTCATGGATATATATATATATTTTAATATATAAATATCAAATAATTCCCCCAAGGGATATGTAAACAAAAACAATCATGTATAATGATGAGATAGTGAAATAATAGCATACCACATTAGTAACATTTGAATAATACTCCCAATGAAAGAAATAATTTTAAATTAATAGTTAAATTCCATTAATATAAATTAATGTATGATATAACATAAAAAAATGGTATTATATACATCACATATAAGAAATAATTGGTGCATATGGTGTATGTCGCACAAAAGTAAAAGTGAGACGAGAAACCCTTACCTAATTATTATTTTTAGTCGATCATAATTTAACCACATGTATAGTATGTTTAAACTATTTATTAAACTACTAAAGGAAAAACATTAATATTTATAACATAATATATAATCCTTTCATAATATCTTACTACCCATTTTTAATAATATTTTATTATTATCATTTTTTTTGTGTTAATTCAGTTGTTTTCTCATTCATGTTTTGTCATGAATGAAAAGATTCATGAACATAAAATATAGTTATATTATCTATAGAATAATAATAGTTTTATAATTATAATATTTTTATAAAAATTATAATTTTAACACCCACCATGAATGTTGGTTATGGAAAATGGACAATGTTACAATCATGTAGATGGTAGGTCGTACATACACATGAGTAATGGTTCCATTTTTAAATTATGATCATGAAAAGAAGATAAATATTATTTTTTACTTATATTATTATCATACCATCATATATACCATGTTATTTTTTAAATATAATTATATATATCCTCAATGTGTTGTTGTGATGAAAGAGAGTCATACCACTTCGTGAAGCTGGTAGTCCACACGTTTATGAATGATGTTATAATTTTTCCGTGAAAAAAATAAAATGATATGTTATATTTTTTGAATGATAAAAATGTAATTAATATCATAACTATGTCTTTTATATCACTTATAATCATTAAAATTCTTCTTATTACCTTTCATGTAAGGCGTTAGTGAAAAACGAGTCATATCACTTAACGAGGAGGTAGTCCAGCGTCAATACGAGCCACATCATCCTATCACCTAAGGAATGGAATGTAATAATAGTATATATGATATAATTAATATATTGGAACAATTATATTATAATTATAATATATATATTCTTTATATCCATAATCCTACCAAGCTATGATAGCTGGTACGGGAAAAATGAAGGACATTTGTTCACGAGGTGGTTGTCCAATGTATACACGAATAATGATTTCATATCACATTTGATGGGAGTGGTGATGCTTTTAGGTCATTAATTTATTATAAAGATATACTATTATACTTAAGATACTTATTTTATTATATAATCATGTGTGAATAATAATTTTAGGTGTTAGAGGAATAAGTAAAATAAAAACGCTCATCGAAGAACATTAACTCTTCTTCGAGTAACCTGCTTAAGTTTGAACTAAAGCCTTAAAAGTATATATTTACGCTAAAAAGGTTCTAGGGTGAGGGGAGATATTTTAGGAAGTATTTTTGAGAAGGAATTGGGTGAACCAAATGTTTTTATGCTCTGAATAAGAGTGGATATGTGGTAGCCTTTTATAAGTGAGGTGCATTACTCACTTTTATTTTTTGGAAATACAAATGTATACCGACATTTTTTACATGAAAAAAGGGTCCAAAATAGATTATTATAGACAATTATAAATTAAAAGGTCAAAATATTTTTATAAAATATATTTTAGTCAAGTTTTTAGTTCTATTTAACTATTATAGTTTTAGTTAAACGTCTACATATATCTATTTTTACCTTAAACACTTTAATTAATATTTACTGTTTTCAATATTCATTTAAATAAAAAATCAATTTTAACTTATATTAAATATTTATTATTATTATTAAAAATATTTAATCCCTTTTTTAAAATTCCATTCACATATGTGGTAAAAATACAATTTAAAATTAATTCCATGCACGTGAAAAGAAAGCGGGTTTACAAAGTGAAAATGTTCAAAAGTTTACAATATTATTATATAAAAATTAAAAATTGAAATGATTAAAATTAAATAAATTGTATTAATACATATATTATTTAAATAATTTTACATAAACAAAATTCAACATGTAGTTTTAATTTGTAAATAATATAAACAAAAAGAAAGTTTTCAATTAAAAATTATATTTGTCACTATTCATTAAAAATTGAATCATTTTAGAAAAATACCAAAAAGTCACCCAAATATATTTTTCATATTATGATTTCAATTTTTTTTAATTTTTCAAATAAATTTTCTAAATGTAGAAAAAATTTATTTTATATTATGTATGAAAAGCGTGACTAAATTGTCTTTTCTAAAAAATACAAGTTTTTTAGAAAATATTTATTTTTCTTTTTAAATGATTATTATTTTATTTATAATAAATAGATAAGCATAAATTTTTTAATGTATCATTTACTATTCATACCCACCAACTTAATATATTAGTTATAATGATATAACATATTATTTTTGATTTCAACTCATGTTTGCGTGTTGCACAAGTTGTCAAGGAGATTAAATTTATTTAAAAATAAATATTTCATAATGTCTTAAGTGTTATATTTTATTATAACCATTGTGTTACATGTTTTACATGCAATCATATTTTTGTATTCTTTTAAAATATTGCTATTTTCCATTCTACATGCCTTAAATAAATTAAATCCACAAAAATTAAATTGATCTCAATAATAAATGTTTTGGAAATTGGAAATTCCATTGTTGAAAAACACACATCGAAAAAGGGTTAAAAAAGTATCCACATACTAATAAATTAAATTATGTACAAATTTCAATAGGAATAACACATAACTATATTTCCATGAATGAGAAAATATGTGAGATATCAAAACACATACATGAAATAAAAGAGTAAATAATTAAAGTGAGTGATAGAGGTAATTGCTAATACGAAAGTATGTCATCTTTGAAAATTTAAGGACCTCAAAATAATAATTCTATGATGATTTAAAATACCACTTGATTCATCATATATTAATTTAATTGGATAAAATTTTCATTTTAATATCCTTTTCAAAAGTTAAGGTATTATTTTACTATATCTGATTATGTAGAAATATAAATAATTGATACATTTCTAATTCATAAAAATAGTTTCATCATTTGGTTGCGAGTTGATCAATTTACAATTCATCATTTACTCTAAAAATTGAATATCCAAATATTAAATTTTAATTCTTAAAGAAATAAAATTCACATATAACTGATCGTAATGTCTATAAAAGAGAGAATGTTCTTTCTGTCTATCTCTAACTACTTTATATAACCAATATGGTTACAATATGTTATCTAATATGCATAAATCTACATATGGTGAAGTAAGAAATTAATCTCTATAACCTACTCCAAATTCTAACTTAAACAATTTCATAAATAGTTAAACTTATAACCCTTCCAAAATATAAGGATCCAAAAAATTATAAATAATGTAACTGAATTTCCTATGTGAAATTATTATCAATCTATCAGACAACATAAATTTGATCTCTATCATTAAATAACCAAAAATTTATTACCTTCATCATTTATTTTCATGAAATATAGTAATAACTTAAATTAACATAATAACATATTGAAAACATGAATTATTCCTTACTAATTAAATAAAAAAAAAGATTATCAGAAATATTTCTTAAAGTAGAAGATATTGTAAAACCCATAAATTATAGTATTAACCACTTTTTCAACAAATCATTAATTGGCCTCAAGGTTGTCAGCACTGTTTAATTTATATTATCCATATCAATCATTTCTTTATGCCATAATCATGACCCCAACATTAGGAAAATATTATAGGTTATAAGTCCCAAAATCTTTTATTTTCTCTGAGGTTCAACATGACAGTAAGTCAATTTTCATGGTCATTGGTTCTGGTCAACATAATATTGCAAATCATTTATGATAAATTAATATATTACAATCCTTATATATTTTAAATTTTTTATAACTTAGATATCATTTTGAAAATACTAAAATTATATTATTCTTCAATCCAAACATAATAACATTAATTAATCCACTTCTTCTATTGTAATGACACAAGCTTGATCATGATCCATTATCTTCTTTTGAGGTATATTCCTTGATTCTTGAGATGTTGATTTAATTATTTCCTTATATCTTTATAGATTAATCATTGTACATTGAAAAAATTATTCATACCATTCTAATCATAAGCATGGTGGCATTTACCTCCACACTTGTAGAAAACACCCATTAATTTTATGAATCTACATGGGTGATTCATTCTAAAATTAACATGTGTGAATAAATCATTCTTTACATTATTCCCTTTATATATATTTTTTCCAACAAACATATTCTTCTTATTCGTCCATTCCAATTAATAATACTTATATAATTATTTATTTTCATTGTAATTAAATGATACTATTTCATCAAATGATGATAATTCATAGAAGATATTTTCCTTAAAAAATATTGGATTAATCCTATCCAAGAAAGAACTATTCTTACTATTTAGATTACATGCATTGATCAAATTCCCATTCTTTTTTCTAAGCACAATTTCAAAAGAATGAAAAACTCTCTATTAGATCATACCATTACCAAAGATAATTTATAATCCCAAAATAAGTGAAATATTTTAAATATATGAAAAATTTATTCCTAGATAATCTCATAATAAAAAAACATGGATTATTATGGGAAATATATTTATTAAATCCTTCATAATAGTTTGTTAGGAAAATGTGAATTATCCTAACCATATCCCTTTAGAGTGTCAAATCGGGTGCACAATATGCCATGTTATCATACAATGATCTATGTCCTGGTTAATCCCAATGTGACATTTTCAGAGTTATTACCAATATGTACATCTATTCTAGAACAATGTCTCTATATAAAATCCATACATGGATGAATTTCTTGGAAAAACCACATAATATCTTTTTTACCAAAAAATTAAGTTTTATTATATAATTATCCTCAATGTTTATTGTAGGGTTATGTACCCGAATATATGTTTTCCAAAGTCTATTTCCTATGGTTTATAATAAAAATCTTATGATACCAAATGTATCAGCCCCAACCATAGTAGTCTAGAGCCAATGTATGCTTCATTATATAGGCATAAGACACAAGGAATCACATCCTGGTCGACCAAATAATTAATACATATTGGTAAAATAGATACATACTTCAAATTAAAATTACTTTTTAAAACATAAAATTAAAAAATTAATTTTCCTTTTGAATGTCGTTATAAACCTTAGTTCATCTTTTATATCAACCATAAAATACATCCTTGAATCCTAGGGAAAATAAAAATTAAGAAAGTGGTGATTTTAAATTCTCAATAAGGGTAGATGTATAATATATGCGATAAATAAATGAGGCATACTAAATATGGAATCCATTTAATAAATAAATTGAGAATAATATGGTAGGAATAAAAGGTGATAAAAAAATTCTTTATTAATAATCACATGGGCTTTAAAATTGACCATGAATATTATAACTAATTGAATAATCGTATGGAATATGAATAATTGAATTCATAATGATGGAATGAATACTGCTACACATTTAAAAAAAGAATTTAGTATTGCACCAAAACATTTAATACTTTTGAGGCTTGTGCTAATAAATCTAATATCATTGAGGCTCATGCTGATACATTTATATTAATGGGTACAGCCTCAGCCAAAACCATATATTGTTTGTCTCCTGAGACCTACTGGTAGATCAAGGTGATATAACATGACCCTTCCATCAAATAAATAATATAATTCCTTCTTAATATGAATGAGGTGATACATAATCAATATAAATTTTTTTATTGAAAAACTATCTTATGAAATGTTAATATTAACCCCAATCAATAAACATAATCATAAACCATTAAAAGTGAAATAGTGAATGTTATTAAAATTATCAATTATCAATTTAACTGATCATAAATCATCTAAATAAAGAAAGGATGATACAATTAAAATATATCCCTAGTGGATGATGAATATATTAAAGGGTTGATTTCATTGATGAATAGAAATACCACAAAATATCTTTTAAAGTCTTTTAAAGAAAATATCATCTTCATTTTAAAAATAATATTTTAAAACAAAATGTTCACAATTTTTTTAAGACACAGCCATTTGAAAATAAAATTTGAAAATAATAAAGTAATTTTTAAATCATTTATTGGTCATGATTGAAGGAAATTGGTAATATTTCGAGTATGCTAAAAAAAGATCCCTTTCAAATTTTCAATAAAATCCGAACATGAATTGTTTAGAAAATAAAATGATGTTTTCTTTAAAAAAATATTGAAAAAATAAATATGGGTGATTTCTTAAATAAATCACCTTGAAAAGGTTAATTGTTTTTATTTTTTTAGAAAATATGGGTTTTGATGAAAACAGATTTCCGATCAAACAGATAAATAAATTCATATTTTATTAAAATCCATTTTATGAATCATTTTGAGGTAAAAAGATGTATAATGATATAATTAATTAAAATACTTCAAGAATAACCATATGAGAAGAAAATTTATTTATTTTGAGATAGAAATAGAACATAATTCCCCTGAGGTGACTTAAATAAAATCAATCATGAATAATGATGAAATTTTGAAATAAACCCTTACCAATTTGGTTACTTTTGAATCATTAGCCCCATAAATGAAATAATTTTAAATTAAACATTAAATATAATTAAAATTAATGAATTAATGATATAAAAATTCGATAGGGTAGTATATAAACCATAAAAAATAAATATGTGGTCAATATAGAGCATGTATCGTGGAAGTTAAAGTGAGACAAGAAACCCTTACATCACACTTCCTTTTGGTTGATCATAATTTAACCTAATTTATAGTGGTTTTAAACATATTATGAAATTATTTAACAACCATATTAATATTTATAATATAATATTCTATCCTTTTATGAAATATTTTACCCATTCATCAATAATGTTTCATTATTCTGATAAATTTAGCTGTTAGTTTTCTATTTTTTCATGGTGTGTTTTGTTTTGATGGATATAATTATTTCAAAAATTATGTTATTACCTGATATGAATAATAATAATAATAATAATTTAATAATTTTAATATTTATACATAAATTATAATTTTAAAACCAATCATGAAAGATGGATATTAAAAATGAACTACTTTATAACCATACAGACGGTAGGTCGTACATATTAACGAGTAACTTATCCTTTTTTCAATATTCATTATAGAAAAAGGTTAAGTAATATTTTATTTTTACATAATGATAATATTATCATATATATCATATTATTATTTTTAAATATACTTATATATATAATCAATGGGGTGTGGTGTCGAAATAGGGTCACGTAACTTCTTGAAGGCCATAATCCACATATACAGGAACAAAGTTATCCTTTTTCAGTGTAAAAATAAAAAAATATATATTATCATTAAATAATGATAAATATATCATTTATATCATATTTATTTCATTTATATCACAAATATTCATTTAAAAATTACTTATTAATATCCATGTAAAGCGTTAGTGAAAAAAATCACATCTCTTCGAAAGGCGGATATCAGACATACACACGAGTGACATTATCACATCACCTGCGGAATTGAAATTAAAAATGTGTATATAATATAATGACTCAATATGAATACTTATATTGTAAATATAATATATTTACTTCATATCCATTATCATACCCAATCAATATATATTTTAAGGGGAAAACTAATGACATCTATTCGTGATGATGTAGTCCTCCATACACACGGATAATGATTTTGTATCACATTTTATGAAAGTGGTGATGGGTTTAGGTCATGAAATTATAAATAAAGCATATTAATATGTGGTAGATACTGATTTTATTATATAATAATTGTTTATTAATAATTTAATGTGGTGGAAGAAGAAATAATATAAAAAGGTCGTTGAAGAACATTACTGTAATACCCTCTAAATTCCATCTATTTTTTTGAAAATTTAATTGAATTTTTATGAGACCAGGCTCTAAGAAGATACAAAATACTGAGACTCAGAGTCTCCAGAACATATTTTTGAATTTTTTAGGTTCATTTAAAAAATCGTGGGAGAGGGGTTTTCTATATTTTAAACCGGTGTCCGAATCAAAAATCTGAGGGAACCATTGAACTCAGAGGGGTAGGATTCACCTAGAAAGGGCCTAAAGTTGACCAGAATGAGCCAACAGTGGAATTTCATTTTTGGCTATAAAAAAATATTTTAGTGAAAATTATTTTATTTTAAAATCCTCATAACTCTTAAATGGTAACTTGGATTGGAAATCCAACAGTACCATTAAGCTCATGAGATCATGTTTCCCTTAGGAGGAGCATAACCTCGACCGATGTGGGTCGAGGGTGAATGTTAAATTTTAAATCTTTTTAGATGAAAAAAATAAAATTACTTAAAAAATTATTTCATTTGTTTCCTTTGCCATTAAGAAGTGGCACATTAGCACTGAGGTGTAGTGACTAGATGACACTGAATATCATTAATAAACCTCATTAATGAATCAATTTAATGATTCTTCAATGTAGTGGTAAGGGAAAAGAGTTCCCTCCTTTAATTTTTTAACCAGGGGTGCGTCATTGATGTATGAGAAATGATATCGATCTTTGGAGGATCACCGTTGATGAATAAATAATGATGAGCGAAGATCCACAATGACATTGATCACTTTCTCCTCATCCTTTTAGGGAGATATCTTCCTCGACAATGGACTGAAGACCTTCGAAGACAGATCACCTTCAGCTATCCATTCATCCTGTAATCGAACTCCAAATACGTAGGGGTTTTAAATTCTTAGTGAATTGTTTTCCCCTTTCTCTCCCCTAAAAATGAATAATGCAGATCAACTATTTAACAAGTTTATGCACAATGGTTAAAATTTATGGGGATGGGGAATAATATTTTCTAGTTGATGCTGGGATTAAAATCATTGTGATTTTTATATATGCTTCGTGTTTCTTCTAACAGGAAGAAATCTAAGATGACATGAATAAAATAAGGTTTGTTCTATTTTGGATTCAGTGTATTCTTCATGAACAAACCCCCACACCGATGGAAGGGTGACCTCGACGCTATAATAGGGATGGAGGCAACCCGAGATGTTTGAGGGCTTGAATAGTTCTCGAATCGAACCACCATAGCAGACCCGGTGGCCGGTGGAAGACACCACCAGTGCAGCAGTCGAGCCAGTGACCTACGGTAGTGGCCCATGGTGGCAACCGCATGTAGGAGGAGGCCCACCCCAATGGAACACTGTTCCAGTGGATGCATCGACCAACTGGGGCCACGGCAACACAACCAGGGTTACGCCATCTGGGCGCTGCATTGGAGGGGCGGCCCACAGACCATACAGACCTTGGAGGACATGATTCATGCATGAATTATTGATTTTTTTCATATTTGGGAGAACTATATTCCTCTAGTGGAATTTTCGTACAATAACTACCAATCTACAATTGGTATTAAACCATTCGAGGCAATGTATGGACGACCATTAATAACCGTACACTTAGGGTGCTTGTTGGTGTAATAAATGTTTATGTGTCTTATCCATAAAAATATGAATGTTTGTTGATTTTTTTTAATTAAATATTTCATTTATCTTTTATTATTACTTTATAATGATAAAATAATAATTTTTATAAAAATTGTATTTAGATATGGTGAAATAGAAATTATATTTTTAGGAAATATATTGTTTCAATTAAAGAAATATTTTATTAAATTAAAGAAGTTTTTTAATAAATAATATTTTATTTTAGTTAAATATTATTAATTTCTTATAAATGATAATGTAATTTTATGAATTAAATGTAATTTTTATAAGGGTTAAAAACTGTTTCTATCAAAAAACCTACTATTTATAAATTAAATGCGATTTTTGATTTAAAAGTATAAATTCTCATATTTAGCTAATTGTTTTGATAAAATTAATATTATTTTTGAAAAAAAAACATTGATGTAATCCAGTGGTGTTTTTTATAAATTTATTAAACATTCAATTTATTTAGTAAAAAATAAAGATGGTATAATTATATGGTATGTATTATGACTTTATAAATTCTAAAAATTGTTTAAATAAATAATAGAAGTAATATAAACAACCATATTTATTTTTCCATATTAATATAGTTTTTTATGTTATTTTATTGATATTATAAAACTTTAATGAATAATCTAAAACCAATATCATATTTTATGTTTTTAAAATGAATTCTTTTGAAATATGACTCACTTACACATAACCATGAGTATCACTTTATGGATGTCCTTTTTTATCTTTATAAAATAATTAAATCCACTACACTTTGGTATAAACAATGTGGAATGACCATTTGATGTTACATGGTTTGGATTAATTTATAATATAGAGTCCAGAACCTATGTTTAAAAATAATAATGAATTATCCTCACATTCTCTATAAAAACCCACCTAAAATGTGAATAAAATTTTCCAAAAAACCCTTATAGGACAATGTTACTCTAACCTTATGTCTCTATATTCCCACAAGTTTCTTGTAGGATCTTGATAATATACTCTAAATCCTTTAATAGTGAACTTTCATGGTAAGGGATACTCTCTTTCATTTTTTATTCAAGCACCTTCTTTATATTATACCATTTCATCATCCAATTTTTCAAATTGTAATATGTTCTAAAAAATACCTCATACTTTCCATTTAATAAACATGTAATGATAGATCCATTTTAAAAACATCAAACCCTTCCATTGAACCTCATATATCCATGTTATGCTCTAGAATTATCCTTTGATTTTTCCAAGACAAACATTTGTGTAGTGAATACCAATAAAAATTTTCACTCAAGGGAAATAAAATAAATATAAATATTCCTAATTTATACGATACCAATATGTATTTAAAACAAAATCCTAAGTCATGGTATTAAAAGTGATTGAATACATCCTTATATTGTATGATCTATATGGAACACTTGTGGATATACATGTTATGAATGTGATGGGTGGGCCATAAATTATATAACACTCTAATGTATTGGGTAATATTTTTATAACATGAAAAATTATGCACAAGATTAGAGAATGAAAAAATATGGTATGGTACCTTTTCTATCATGTTATTTTTTCTCTAGTCGAAGTGATGTGGTGAAACCAGAAGTTTGAGGAAGCAATTGTAAACTTGATGAGGTAATGAATCATAAGTATCCTCAAATATGTTAGTGTGTGAAAGGAAAATTATGGGGGTGATATTTTTAAATTAGGGAATAATATAAGGAATATTTGTTTATAAATTAAATTCCCTATATGAATGAATAAATTTATTATTAATTGATGTTTTAATTATAAAGATGTGTACAATGGGGTCTTTCCAGATTATATATTTATGTTCATTATTTTTTGATGTGGATGTGTGGGTTTGACCCCCACTTGTTTTTTCAATTACCCAGTAAATCATAATATCTTGTCTTATAGTTTTCTTAATAAATTATAGGGATGTCATAATCTGGGGCTTGAAGTTTTTCTATTTATAAACTGTACTAATTCTTTTACATTCTTAAGGTTATTGAAAAAATTAAAATTATCACAGATAAAATATAACACATATTATAAAATAAATAAATAAATAAATAATATTTTTCACAAGTTACCAATGCTGACATGTCAAATTAAAAATTTCAATAAATTAATATTATATAAATAAACTAATTTTATAAAAAAAAATTTACAAATTATTTTTTTAATTATATATATTATGAAAAAAAATTCAAAAATTATATTTAATTTTATTGGTAGATAATATTTCATGGTGAAATAAATATAACAAAATTTAGATATATATATATTTCTTATATATAATAATAATTTTTAATTATCGAATTTAAATGTAAAATTTATGTAGAGTTTTCATATATTTATTTACAACAACACAAAAAATTGATGTTTTTCTTGAAATATATATTAATTTCCAATTGAAAAATTAAATTTCAAATAATTATTCATTCACGAGATATAATCCATCAGATATTACATTATCAGAAAATGACGTCAACTATTTTTTTTCAATTGGAATAATTCTGTGGAATATTATTTACTTTTAAAACATTTTTATTATTTATTTAAAATTAAATATTAAGTGGGTCCTACATACCAATTATACGTGATATATATAAGGAGGATATATCAATGAGGTGGATCTAAAATAGTGGTTTACCACTTAGATAGTGGGATTAAAATTCACAAAGACCCCCTTATAAATAATGGTGATTGGAATTTTAATTTAAATATAATAAATATTAGGTAAATTTCATTTTAATGAATATAAAATATATATTTTTTAATTTTTATATATATATTTATAAAATAAAAATAAAAAAATAAATATAGAAAAGGAAGATAATCATATTATTAAAAAAACATAATTTACCTATTTGAAAAAAATTTATTAAAAAAATATTAACTACATCTTTAATGAAGAAATAAATATTTTTAATGAATGATTTTGATTCCAAATATTAATTCCCAAATAAATATTTTTTTTCTTAAATAATCTGTAGTGTTTTAAAATCTTCCTCTTTCATACCCAACTATTGCACTTAATGAATGATTCAATTTACTTTATGTAAAATCATCAATATTAATATCATCAAATTATAATTCATTTAAAAAAACATGAGGAAATATTCCTCTCAAACCATATATAAATCTTATGTAGAAGATTAAATAAGATTGGAAAGTTAATTTTATCATGATTTAAAGCGTTTTACCAACTTTTCATTGACTATTTGTATTCTAACATGAAATATTTAAAATGGAATAATTTGGAAGAATATATGAATATCGATTTTGTTCGACTTGAATTAATTAATACTGATATGATGAAACTATATTTTTTAGTGGGTAAATATTCTCCAAGTGGTAATATTATATAACATTTCTCAAAAAATTCTAAAAACATTCAATATATTGACACCCAATATTCTAGCCATTCATAAAAATCCATCCAACAATGCTAATTGTTTTCTAGTTGGTACAACAGTGGTTAGAAATTTTCATAAATATAAAATGAATATGAATATGATTATGTAATTTATCAGCTTCTTATCATTAATGTTTTTAATCATCATCATTATTATTTCCATAAAAATAAATATTTTATGAATCATTTTGGATTTGATCAAGTTCCATTAGTAATTGATATAGATTAACATTCTAATATTTTTTTTGTTTAATAACTATATTAATTTCATGATTGATGATAACATAAAACCATGAAAATAAGTATATGTATTTTAATTAATTATAAATAAGCATCATTATATACAATTATAAATACCTAAAAAATTACAAGTGGGATGACTATTTGAAATTTCTTGTCCATGTGATAAGAATTGGGTACACTATTAAAAAAGAGGAGTGAATTTATTTCTATGGCAGAATATAAGAAACATTATCATATATAAAATATTTCCAATATGATAGATTTTGGAATGTGATATTAATTTAATTCCAAGGATAATATTTTTTATGGAGTTTCATTTCACTATTATTTTATACATTCCAAGAATATAAATAAACAATTCATTATGAATGGAAATCCACATAAGAGTAAAAGAGATTATTTTAAAAAAATCATGGAAAATTTATAGGGAATAATTTCATTATAACACAATGAATAATAATTATACAGATATATAGTCTAATGAAATTCATAATGTGACGATTTGATGTGTTAATATATACTTTATGATGATGGAATAGTGGAATCATTTTTGAGTCACATTATTTGAGCGTAAGGATTATTTAATGATTTAAAACATGATAAGTTTATCATTGTAAATTATGTGAAACTTTGAAAAATATTCTTTAATCAATGTTATTGATTATTTAATGGTATATCTCGGCTTTACATCAAGAAAAGTTTTTATTTTATTAATGTCAAATATAAACCAAATAATTAAATTAAAATATGTCTTTTTAATTTTATAGGAATGGTTTTTTGGTTTAATTTATATATTAAATGATTATTTTACTTAATTATGGTGTTTATGTTTGGAAATGATATTCTTTTGTGGTAATTTATCATCGATCTATTAATAATATAATTTATTCTTCTACATATTGTATTTAGTCCTCTAATTTATTTTATATTCACATTTTTTATGATAATTAACCTTTATAAAATGAGATTAAGAATTCAAATGAAATAAATATTAGTAATGAAATAATTAAATAGGAATATTATATAGAATATAAAATCAATAAATACCACATCATTGTATTCGAGAAGTATTTATATATATAATAATTGTTTCAAAGTAATATATTTGAATTAAATTGTTAATAACTCATCAAGGTAAAATGTACATTATTTCATTTATTAAGGATTATAGTAGGTGTATATATGTTCCCTAACTTATTATAAAATGAATCCTTTATTATCTTTTTTAGATTTTAATCTGATTATGAAAATAAAATAAATACGATGATTAAAATTAACTTCTTACATTTATATGGAGATTACATAATTAATGAATATAATCATCTCTATAATTAAAATTTTATAAATTTTAAATGCACATCTCCTTATACACCTCATTGAAAAATTTTAATAAGGAATATTTTATTTAAAAATGGTGAATTCTATGATTAAGAGCTTAAAATTACCATATATATTTTGTAGTATATCATTACTATATACTTTTCATATAATAAATATAGTTTTAATTTAAAAAAATTAAACAGTCCCATTATGTTATTTGGAAATTTGGAAAAACGTTTAATTTATATCTGTAATTGTTGGTTTGTTTATCATATTATAGTGTTCATAATAAATAATTAAATTTAGGACTAGATCAATCAATACTATTTTTAATGATTATAATGAGAATGATAAATAATATATAAATATGCAGACATAAAATGTAAGGTTTAAATTGAATTAAGAGAATCAGAGATTACTAAAAATTATTTTACTCAGGTTGATGTGGAATAATAATAAAATTTTAGAAATAGTTCTATAGATATATATATTTGAATTATAATAGTAAAAGGTAAATATAATTCACAAGATTAAACTTAATGGATTATGTGATATAGGAACCATAAATACACATACACATATTCCATATCCCTTAAGTCATTAGTTTTATTTGTTAATTAAAAAAGAAATAAAAACCTGATTAATTAATACCGTAGGGTAATAAATATTGATGATGGATTCCATACTTTTTAATGAATATTATATTTATAGATAAGTGACTTTATTTAATCAAAAATTAAATTATATAAAATATTCTATTATGCGGTATAGAACATGGGTTATTATAGATGTACTAAAAGGTTCAAAACCAATTGATTTTAAATATTTATTCAAAAAAATATTGACCCCATTAAAACTTATATACATTAAATGAAATATTAGCTGCAAAGGGTTTTAGGAAAAAGAAGGGATTTATTATTTTGATAATTATCCTAATGTATGTAGAATTTAATCAATAGGAACGTTATTTTCATTACATTCTATTCGTCATTTGTTTCATGAAATATATTCTAAAACTATATTAATAAATTAATATTTAAATGTATAGAATTAAATGGAATAATCATAGGTTCTTGTTTTATAAGGTCAATAAAATATGTTATCTATGTTAGTTTAGTATCTATATATACTAAAATAACATACAAAATAATGGAATGATAAATTTTAGTCAACTATTTTATCTAATGGAATTAACATTAAGACTATTCATATGTGTGTTTTCAGTGTTTATAAAATAATTTTGTGTTACATTATACCATTAAATAGATATTTTTTTCATTTTTAATATAATCATTATTGATATCAAAATGAAAATGAATTAGTTTTCATTAAATTTCAATTGATTTTTTTTGGAATAGTATATATAATTTTTTGGTTTTAATGTATGATAACATAATGGGGTTTATTCTTTAATTTAGACTAATTATAGACTGAGAATGATGAATAATTTAACAATATTATTTCAAGGATGCAAATTATCTATTTGACTTTATTATAAATCATTTGATTAATTTCAGAAGAGTTGTAACTCAACTAGAAAATTCCAGTGTAATTGATTATTTACTATATGGGATGCATTATATAAGATCTAACATTGATTTTATGTCATATATAATGCATATATATATATATATGATTAATCCTACTACATATAATTTATATGTTTTAACAATAATCATAATAAATTAATAAAGGGAAAATATTTATGTTTATTTTATATAGGTTATCTAGTTTTATTAGAAGGATATTCTAATTCAATATAGATTAATTTTTTTTGTAGATAATAAATCCTCATAAAGATTTTTATTCACTCGTGGAAGTTGAGGCATTTGTTTAGGGATCAACAAAAAACATGCCTTTCACATTCAATTTTTTCCCTTATCTATATTTGTAAATTTAGTATAATTGATTATAAATTTTTGAATAGACATTAAGAGATGTTATTGTTTTATGAATTATATTTATAACAATTTTTATACTGAAACATCATTGGTTAGGTATTATATTTTCATGTTAAAATTCTAGTTTAGATATATTTTAGTTTAAGAAATAATTATGGGAGAAAATTTTTACATGATGGTACCAAAACAATTTCATCTACGAGATCATGTAAGAACCTATAATTATAAAATAACTACTATAGAGATAATATGTGGCAATAATAATGAGATAGTGA
The DNA here is from genome assembly GCA_963277665.1 of Viscum album. Classification (NCBI taxonomy): domain Eukaryota; kingdom Viridiplantae; phylum Streptophyta; class Magnoliopsida; order Santalales; family Viscaceae; genus Viscum; species Viscum album. The sequence goes on along the minus strand of OY728128.1, from coordinate 1,145,621,082 downwards.
AATATACATTGAATGAATACTCTATTGATTAAAACCAAAAATAATAATTTTTATTTATATTTGTTTCATTTTTTTTAATATATTTTATTTTTCTATATTCATATATGTATTTTGAAATTTTAGTTATTGATTTATTTTTTAAGTATTATTTTATTTTTTTTCTTAGAATATTTAAATATTTTTTAAATTACATTAAGGAATTCAACTAAATTTTTAAGGAACATGTTTTTACCTATCACATCATTCCTAAAAGAAAAATATATTATTATTATCAACTAATTTCTCAATAAACAATCATTGATACATTCTACCAACACCCATTGATATTAATTTTTTCCTCAATGATTAATAAAATAACAAACATCCACTTTCCATATTTGCAATCGTGCCTCCCCCAAATTATACTCTAGCAATAACTCTGCCTATTTATCCAAATAAATGAGAGAACACTATCATAAAGTGTTTCAATATTTTTGATCAATTTTATAGATTATATTAAATTTACTGAATATATATATTTAACCAAAATACAAATTCATTTAAAAATCAGTGAAAATATATTATTTGTATGATGTTATATTTATCAAGAAGATACCATGATATCAAATTTTGATTTTAGAAAATGTAGTTAATTGTAATGAAATTAATAATCCTGATTCATTATTAAATAACCTTAATAATTCATATTATCCAATCAAGGCCAGCGAACCTAAAACAATGAATTTAATATATTGAAGTTTAAAACATATATCCATCATTAATAGAATTTCACTATGTAGTGTAAATTTTTTTATGAGTTTTAAATATTTTGTAAACATAAAAATGATGTGGAAAATTATATCGACCCATACTTTACATACATTTTTATTGCTTCAACATTTAATCACACTTATTACAACATATAACAAAACCATGAAAGGACCGTATAGGTATAATGTCTTTAGAAACTGGGAAACATAAACAACTGGTTCATAAAGCATCTACATTATCTCCCATTTATTTCATTATATCTAGAGTCCCTTTTGGAATATCATACTTAATAACATTATTCCTGGCCTGGGGAAAGAAAACATACAAAAGGGTGAGCTCAAATGCTCAGTAAGGGTAAACAAAAGAAATATCAATCACATCGTATTCATAAGAACATAACATTTTGGAAATCGTAACCTGCAAAAGAAATCATAATTTCTTATCATGGGATAAATCATAGTAGTGAAATGTAATCCCAATAATCATAACATAAAACATGAAACTTTGTGTAATACACACATAATCATAGAGAATCATTTATTAGTAGTCAATACTCATTTCCAAGACTATCTTAGCAGACAAAGTCCATTTCTAAACCGAGTTCACTCCTCGTTTCAGTCGTGTATTACTGAACTGGATTAACCTGCCATTCCACCCATGTCTATCTCATGAGATATATATATTTACCCAATACATTGGAGGGAGATATAGGTTCCACCCATATCATAATGATACCATTCTTATTTGTGCCACAAGATCATATATCATACACCATAGCATAACCCATGTAATAAAAATGGGATTCTTAAACATCATGCCATCATAACATAATCTATATAAGATAAAAAGACATCATAAAAATAATTCCATCAGAACATAATCAAATCAATGTATAATAGGGATATAAACATAACCTTATAATATCTTAGTTGGAAAATAATTTTGATAAAACACTTGAACACCATTCTTGAGGAAAATATGATTTCTACATCAAAAATATTTTCCATTCTTAACATGACATATAATTTTAAACTAAAAGAGGTTGATTAAAAATAAACATGAAAACTTGTAAAGGAAGATTCATGGAAATAATTTTCTAAAAATACATTCATTCCGTATAAGTTCAAAAAACATTCTTCTCGTACTTTGGCCGGAAAAGTCAAAAAGTACCTCGTACGAAAAATGACAAAAGATTCCTTTCATATCTTTTACTAAAAAATCACCGAAGGGTAAAATTGGATTTAAAAAATTAAAGGAGGATATAAATAATATTACATATTGAGAAAACATGGATTTGGATGATAAAAATTCCCTAGTAATTTCTGAAGAATAAACAATCTCGAATAAAAATTAGATTGCAAGATTTTCCCTTACCTTAGGTCCGATTTGCTTTGTAAGTGTCCGAACCTCCTGTATAATGATTTAAATAATGTCATTGAATTATTCCAGAATCATAATTATTGTTATGATATCATATATGGTCATATTATTAGCTTCTTATTAGTAATATTTCATTGTTACTTGTTATTCGGGTGTTTATTGCTTTTTGTTCTTATGCGTGTTTTGTTGAATAAATTCTTATTCTTCTTTTAGGTTATAGATACCTCATTTCCAGAATGGTATTAGTGTAATATATATCATATTTATTCATTCAATTCATTTATATAGTCATTATGCAATGAACATTATGTAGAACGAGTCACATCACATCGTGGAGACGGTAGGCCGTACGTACACACGAGCGATGATATCGTTCCAATGATCGTGGAATTGTATTGAAGTGTATGTATACTATTTAAGAATAAATATCACTTTACAATAATCATATATAGTTATTCTTTACACCATTATACCCATCCAAGTAAGGTGGTGGTGGAAAATAGATTACACCATGGCGTGGAGACGGTATTCCGTACGTATGCACGCACGGTGATTTTGTTTTCTATTGGATGGATATATGGTGAAATTGGGTTGTTTCATACTTATAATAACACATCAGTATATGATTGATACTGATGTTATTACTTTATAATGAAACAACTAAAGAAGTAGATGTATAAGAAGAAATAAAGTTGAAAGAATCGGTAACGGACATTACCTCTTCTTTGAAGCGCCTCTTCTTAACCTCCTATTAAGGCACTATATATGGTCTTTGAAGAAGACCATGACCTATAGAATATTACTAGGGAAGTTTATAATAGAAATTTTCCAGGGTTGGCCTAGAATTAAGGCTCAAAGTGGTGTGAGGAGGAGAGGGAGGAGGTTCCCTTTTATAATGGAGGAGAGTGGAACCTTAGGAGAAACTAAAAATATTATTTTATTATAAAGTCATATTCGGTTTTTAATAGCTAAAAATTGATTTATTTCGAAGATAAGGTGAGGATGGGTCTAAATACTCTCATACAATAGAATTTATACAAGTTTAGGTTTCTATTTTAATCTTATCATTTATATTTACCTTTAAGTTAGATAATTTAACTTTTACTGTGTCTTCTTGTTTTCTTACAGTTTAAGGTTAATAAACTTACTATAAAAAGAAAAACGAACCCCAAGTTTTTTATTATTAATATATATAACCTTATAAAAGTCATTTGGCCGAACCATAGATTTTTATGAATAAAATAACATTTAATAATATAATATTTTTTTAAAAACTATTTTATGTCAATTGTGACATTATTTGGTAATCAATTTTTGTGAAAATTATAACATAATGATTAGTTTGAAAAAAGTTAATCAAATCCATACTAACATGTAATATTAACCGTTAAAATTATTGTAATTTATAAAAAGTCTCAAATTAAATTTAATTGGGTATTTATAACATCATTTATGTCAATATTTCAATAATAAGATAATTATTGCATCATCATTGTGTCATAAATAAATTAAAATATTTAAAGTCTAAAAATTATAAATAAAAGACCATTATGTAGGAAATATGTTTATATTTCTAATGAATATTTATTGTCGAATTTATTTTATGTATAACCCTATATTAAAAATGATTTAGTTATTAAAATTTGATTTTAACTTTTTTAAACATTCTTTAAATAAATTAATAATAAATATCCTAATCTAATCCAAGTGGACCTAAATGGTCATATTTTATTCTTAAGGTTGTTTTTGGTCAAATTACACTTATACAATAGGATTAGGACATGTGTTAGTGTAATAATAATATCATTTTTACCCTTAACAACCCTATTAACTTTTAACCGTGGTAAAAAAAGTAAAAAGTTACTATTCACAAAAAATTATTTTCATCTCATTGAACCACATTTTAGTCTTTGATATTAACTGTGTCTCTCGGAATTTCGAAATTCCACTCACAAAAGCGGTAAAATTATGTTTTATGTGAATTTGCAAATTCTCCTAGGAGGTGGGTAAAAGACGGTGAAAATTTCAATAAAATTTTCATATATCTAAAATTATTATAAAATGACTCCAATGAATTGAATTTAACTTATATAGGTATTATGTATCAATTCTAAACTAAAATAAATTTAAATAAAATAAATAATTATTTAAATAAAATGACGGTTTTTAATTTGTAACCATGTGTTTTCACTATTCATCAAAAATTGAAAGTTTTCATAAAAATACTAAAATTTCACCCTAGGCTATTTTCGATATTCCGAATCCAAAAATGAAGTCCATTTTGAAAAATAAAATTTAAATAATTTCAAAAAGTGGGTATTACTATTCATAATGGCTAGTTTTAATAATATTTTAATAGCATATTGTTGTTTAGTGAAACTCGATATTTCGTACAATACAAGCTATTGAGGAAGATTTCGATTGAGTGTAAAGCAAGACAAGCTGGTGTTGTGTGTATTGAAAGATTCATTTGATGATGTATATAACATAAAAAAAAAATTTCTTATAAAAGACTCGGGTGTTACATTCTACCCCCTTAAAATGAATTTCGCCCTTGAAATTCATCACTTTGTAACAAACAGATGAGAATACCTCTCCCTAATCATATATTCAAGCTCCCATGTAGCTTCTTCTAATTGGTGGTTCCTCAATAAAACTTTAAACAAGAGAGTGGTCTTGTTCTATAGGACTTTTTCTCTACGATCTAGAATCTCTATCGACTTTTCTTCATAAGAAAGATCTTGCTCCAACTGTACAACTTCTGAGCATAGTACATGTGAATGATCAGGTATAGACATTTTCAGGAGCGATACATGGAACACATCATGAACATGGGAGAGATTCGGTGGAAGTGACAATAGGTAATCTACCTTCCCAACATGATCTAGTATTTCCAAAGGACCGATATACCTAGGGCTCAGCTTTCCTTTCATTCCAAATCTAATTACTCTCTTATAAGGAGATATTCGTAAGAACACTTTATCACCCACTTCAATCTCTAGGTATTTTCTTTGGTTATCGGCATAACTTTTTTGTCGACTCTAAGCTGATCTAATGTGTTGTTGAATATATCTGACCTTTTCTTCCATCTCATCAACAAGATCAGGTCCTAATAGCTTTCTTTCCCCAACTTCATCCCAGCAAGTTGGAGTCCTGCATTTCTTTCCATAGAGAGCTTCATAAGGAGACATCTGAGTACTGGAGTGAAAGCTATTATTATAAGAAAATTCCACCTATGGTAGGTGTTGATCCCAACCACCTTTGAAATCCATAGAGCATGCTCTTAACATATCTTCTAGAGTTTGAATTGTTCTCTCAGACTAACCGTCTGTCTGAGGATGATTAGCAGTGTTGAAACTCAACTTTGTATCCAGAGTATGCTGAAGACTTCACCAGAACTTTGTGGTAAACCTCAGATCCCGATCAGATATAATGGAAAGTAGTACTCCATGCAATATTACCACTTCCTTCACATATATCCTGGAAAGCTGATCTAGAGAGAAATCCTCTCTAATAGAAATAAAGTGTGTAGACTTTGTAAGATGATAAACTATGACCCAGATAACATTATTGCCTTCAGATGTTTTAGGATGTCCAGTGACAAAATCTATAGTGATGTTTTCTCATTTCCATTCAGGTATAGGTAATGGTTGTAACATTCACTTAGACTTCGGTCTCTCAGATTTAACTTGCTGACAAAACAAGCATCGAGAGATATATTCAACAACATCTCTTTTCATGCCATCCCACCAGAAGTACTCTTTTAGGTCCCTATACATATTCGTACTTCCAGGATGAATTGAGAATGAAGAACTATGAGTCTCATCCAGCAGCTCCTTTAATTATGGGATGGGAGGATCACAAACCCGATTCCGGAACCTTATTATCCCATCACAATAAAGGTTGAATTCAGGAACATTTCTCACTTTCTTTTGTAACTCTACATCTTCTTTCTATGCCTCTTTAATCTTCACATTTATAGATGGTTGAACATTCATTTGAGAAAGATATGATTTTTACCATTCCATTATAATTCCAAGATCCATACTTTGTAAATCCATAAATATTGGATCTTTTGTGATCCTCACCGTGGATAAGCTAGCATGGTCTTTTTGAATTAATGCATCTACCACCTTGTTTGATTTTCCAGGGTGGTAATGAATTGAGTAGTCGTAATCCTTAATCAGCTCCAACCATATTCTTTGGCACATATTCATATCATTTTGTGTGAAAATATACTTTAAACGTTTATGATCAGTATAAATATCACACCTTTCTCTATAAAGATAATGCCTCCAAATCATTAATGCAAAGATTAACGCAGCTAACTCCAAATCATGAGTTGGGTAATTTTTCTCATGGATTTTCAACTATGATGAGGCATTTTCTATCACCATATCGTTTTGCATGAGAACACACCCCAATCCCTTCTTGGATGCATCAATGTAGATCGCATACCTTTCTCCACTACAAGGAAGTGTGAGTACATGTGCACTGGATAACCTTCTTTTCAACTCATTGAAATTCTCTTCACATTCCTCCATCCACATGAAATTAACTCCTTTTCGAGTCAACCTGGTGAGTGGATTAGATAATCATGAAAAATATTTCACAAAACGTCGATAATATCCAACCAAACCAAGAAAACTTCGGATCTCAGTTACTGTTTTTGGTCTCAACCATCTTTCTATAACCTCTGTTTTTTATAGATCCATAGATATCCACTCTTTTGAGATATTTTAACCAAAAATGCAACCTTTTGAATCCAAAATTTACACTTGGTAAATTTTTCATAAAGATTCTCCTTTCTCAGGGTCTTCAATACAATTCTCAAGTGAACTTCATGTTCTTCCTTTCTCTTTGAATTGACAAGAATATCTTCTATAAAGACTACCAAAAACTGATCAATATAGTCTCTAAAGACTCTATTCATCAGATCCATGAAGATAGCAGGGGCATTAGTAAGACCAAGTGGCATCACTATAAATTCATAGTGTCCATACCTTGTAAAGAAAGCCGCCTTTGGTATATGCTCCCTTTTGACCCTTAATTAATGATACACTGAACGGAGATCAATCTTGGAAAAGTATTGAGCTTTGCGTAGTTGGTCAAATAAGTCATCAATGCATGGGGGAGGATATTTGTTCCAGATAATGATCTTGTTAAGTTCTCGATAATCAATGAAGAGTCTCATTGATCCATCTTTCTTCTTAACAAACAGAACAAGTTCTCCCCATGGTGACACACTAGGGTGTAGGAATCACTTATCAAGATTCTCTTGGAGTTACTTCTCCAATTCCTGCAACTCAATTGGGTACATTCTATAAGGTGTCTTTGAAATAGGTAAATCACCCGGTATGAGTTATATTTAAAACTCAACTTCATAATTTGGAGGAAGACCCAGTAATTCCTCTAGAAAGAAATAATCAAACTCTTGTACAATGGGAATATTCTTAATCGTGAGTTTCTCACCAACCATTTGAGATAAATAACCTTCATTTAGTGGAATCAAGACCCATAAGATGGAAGAAATTTCCACTAGGATGTTATGTTCATCCTTGCATCGATAGAAGATCATAGATTGATCTGGAATAAGAAATGCGACTTCCCTTCTTTGGAAATTGATATGAGCTCCATATAAAGAAAGACAATCCATGCCAAGAATCACATAAAATTATACTATTGTAAGGATCACAAGATTTGTAGGAAGCACTTTCCCACAAACTTCAATCAGAGAAGAATTGTAAACTTTTGATGTGACTGTTGTTCCATTAGGGGTTGTAACAGCTAACTCAAAATCTAATTGTTGAGGTAATACATCGATACCCTTAGAAAATTCTTCAAAAATAAAAGAGTGGGTGGATCGATAATCAAATAAAACATTTTCTACTTTATAGTGGATGGTATGTGTACCTTTCACCATTTTGTTATCATACTCCACATCACTGATAGAAATTGCATGTGACATTCCATTGACTTTATCCTTAAGAGTTTGTTGACTTCGATCATCATCAACAACCCTAGGATTAGGGCATTGATTAGAATAATGCCCCATTTCCTTTCACTTGCAACATTGAAGTGTATGAGGTTCACTCTGTGTAGGATATTATTTGTTTGCATCACTAGACATCTTCTTCCCATCATTGCAGCATTCAAATGCCCGATGACCTTCCTTTCCACATTTGAAACATTTACTTGTCCCATTAAGAAAACTCCCTCCATGTTTCTTTCCACACTTTGAGCATAAGGGAAAGCTCATCTTCTTTTCAGTTTTCTCTTTAGATTTCCCTTTGAATTCCATTTTCCTCTTCTTATCAAACCCATATGACTGATGGGTTACTCCAATCTCCATCTTTACCTTGGGAGCACATCGAATGATTTCCTCATAGCTGTTGAAGTCCCTTATGGCTAATGCCCTTCGAAGACTTGGTTTTAAGCCACTAAATAATCGATCAATCTTACTCACAAGTTGGATAATAATCCCAGAAGCATACCATTCAAGTCTTGTAAAAAAAATTTGTAGGTACCAAATGATTCATCATCCTTTCTATTCAGTTCAAGAAACTCCTTCTCCATCTTTGTTCGAATAATACGAGGGAAGTACTTATTGAAAAATATGTTCTTGAACTCGTCCCATTCCATGGACTTAATTTTATCTCTTTTCCTCGTATTCTTGATAATATTCCACCATTGATCAGCATCACCTTCCAAATGATACACTGCTAAGATGATTTTGTTATGTTCAGAAATTTCATGAACTGAAAATATCTCTTCAGTAGTACTAATCCATTGTTTAGCAACTAATGGATCAATAGACCCGCTGAATGAAGGTGGACACTACCTCATAAAAGATTCAACAGAATTTTGCTCATTCCTTTGATCGTTTGGAATTCCTACATGATTCATATCTTGAGAAGCTTGTGTGAGCATTGCTACAAGATTTTTCATTCCATCTCCCATAACGTTTGGTTGCTCATAGGGGCAATCATTTCATTTCCCATCGCATTCCGCATTATCATGGTTCCTTCATGTTCCAGCCATTGACTAAAACCAAGAAGAATAGTGTGATAAACACTAATTATATTAGGAAAACCACATAATCAAGAATAAAAATTTACACTTATGGTCTTATCATAGGTTATTCATGGACATTTCTAAAACACTAAGATTGTGTTCTATACTTAGACTTATCCTTAGGGTTCTTACTAAGGATTTCACATCCTAGTTTCCAAAGGTTGACTATACCTTTCCTCTGATACCAACTATAACGACCCATAATTTACATACATTGTTATTGCTTCAAAATTTAAGCACACTTAATACAACATAAAAAAAACCATGAAAGGACCGTATAGGTATAGTGTCTTTAGAAACTGGGAAACATAAACAACTGGTTCATAAATCATCTACATTATCTCCCATTTATTTCATCATATCTAGAGTCCCTTTTGGAATATCCTACTTAATAACCTTCTTCCTGACCTGGGGAAAGAAAACATACAAAAGGGTGAGATCAAGTGCTCAGTAAGGGTAAACAAAAGAAATATCAATCAAATCGTATTCAGAAGAACATAACATTGTGGAAATCTTAACCTGCAAAAGAAATAATATTTTCATAACATGGGATAAATCATAGTAGTGAAATTTAATCCCAATAATGATAACTTAAAATATGAAACTTTTTGGAATACCCACATAATCATAGAGAATCATTTCTTAGTAGTCAAGACTCATTTCCAAGACTATCTTAGCAGACAAAGTCCATTTCTGAACCGAGTTCACTCCTCGTTTCAGTCCTGTATTACTGAACCAGATTAACCTTCCATTCCTGCCATGTCTATCTCATGAGATATAAATCTTTATCCAATGCATTGGAGGGAGATATAGTTCCCACCCATCTCATAATGATACCATTCTTATGTGTTCCACAAGATCATAAATCATACACCGTAGCATAACCCATGTAATAAAAATGGGATTCTTAAACATCATGCCATTATAAGATAATCCATATAAGATAAAAATACATCATAAAAATAATTCCATTATAACAAAATCAAATCAATTTAATATAGGGATAGAAACATAACCCTATATTATCTTAGATGGAAAATAATTTTGATAAAACACTTGAACTACATTCTTGAGGAAAATATCCTTTCTACATAAAAAACATTTTCTTTTCTTAACATGTCATATAATTTTAAACTAAAATAAGTTGATTAAAAATAAACTTGAAAGTTTTTAAAGGAATCTTCATAGAAATAATGTTCTAAAAATCCATTCATGCCACATAAGTTAAAAAACATTCTTCTCATACTTTGGCTGGAAAAGTCAAAAAGTACCTCATACAAAAAACGACAAAAGATTCATTTCATATGTTTTACTAAAAAATCACCAAAGGGTAAAATTGGATTTAAAAATTGTAGGAGGATATAAATAATATTACATATTGAGGAAACATGGATGTGGATGATAAATATTCCCCAATAATTTCTGATGTATAAACAATCTCGGATAAAAATGAGATTGCTAGCTTCTACCTTACCTTTGGTCCGATTTGCTATGTAAGTGTCTGAACCTCCTATATAATGATTTAAATAATTTCATTGACTTATTAAAGATTCATACATATTGTTATTATATCATATATGGTCATATTCTTAGCTTCTTATTAGTAATATTTCATTGCTACTTGTTATTCGGGTGTTTATTGCTTTTTGTTCTTATGCGTGTTTTGTCGAATAAATTCTTATTATTATTTTAGGTTATAGATACATCATTTACAGAATGGTATTAGTGTAATATATATCATATTTATTCATTCAATTAATTTATATAATAATTATGCAATGAAGATCATGTAGAACGAGTCGCATCACATCGTGGAGACGGTAGGTCGTACGTATGCCCGAGTGATGATATTGTTCCCATGATCGTGGAATTGTATTTAAGTGTATAAATACTATTTAAGAATCAATATCACTTTAAAATAATCATATATAGTTATTATTTACACCATTATACCCATCCAAGTAAGGTGGTGGTGGAAAATAGATTACACCACGGCGTGGAGACGGTATTCCGTACATACGCACACACGGTGATTTCGTTCTCCATAAGATGGATAGATGGTGAAATAGGTTTGTTTCATACTTATAATAACATATCATTATATGAGTGATATTGATGTTATTACTTCATAATGAATCAACTAAATAAGAGGAAGTAGAAGAAGAAATAAAGTTGAAAGAATCGGTAACAGACATTACCTCTTCTTTGAAGCACCTCTTCTTAACCTCTTCTTAGGGCACTAAAGAAGGTATTTGAAGAAGACCAGGACCTCTAGAATATTACTAGTGAAGTGGAGAAGAGAAATTGGCAGGTTTTGGCCGAGATTTAAGGCTCAAAGTGGTGTGAGGAGGAGAGGTAGGAGGTTCCCTTTTATAAGGGAGGAGAGTGGCACCTTAGGAAAAACTAAAATTATTATTTTATTATAAAGTCATATTTGGTTTTTAATAGCTCCAAATTGATTAATTTCTAAGATAAGGTGGGGGTGGGTCGAAATAATCTCATCCAATATAATTTAGACAAGTTTATGTTTCTATTTTAACATTTTCATTTAGATTTAACATTAAGTTAGATAATTTAACTTTTACCGTGTCTTCTGGTTTTCTTACACTATATGGTTAATAAACTTACTATAACAGGAAAAACGAACCCCAAGTTGTTTATTATTAATATATGTAACCTTATTTAATTAATTTTAAGGTATATTTTTTGTGAATAAAATAACAATTAATAATATAATATTTGTTTTAAAAACAATTTTATTTCAATTTTGTCACTATTTGGGAATTTATTTTTGTGAAACTTATAACATAATGATTAGTTCAAAACAAATTTAATTAAATTAATACTAACATGTGATATTAACCTAGAAAATTAGTGGAATTTATAAAAAGTCCCAAATTACATCAATTATGTCAATATTTCATTAATAATATATTTACTGCATCATCATTGTGTCATAAATAAATTATATTATTTAAAGTCTGAAAATTATAAATAAAATACCATTATGTAGGAAATCTTTTTATATTTTTAATGAATATTTATAGTCTAATTTATCTTATGTATAACCCTATATTAAAAATGATTTAGTTATTAAACTTTGATTTTAACTATTTTAACCTTTCTTTAAATAAATTAATAATAAATGTCCTAATCTAATCCAAGTGGACCTAAATGGTCATATTTTATTTGTAACATTATTTTTGGTCGAATTACACTTATCCAATAGAATTAGGACATGTGTTAGGATATTAATAATATCATTTTTACCCTTAATTACCCTATTTACTTGTAACCGTGGTAAAAAATGTAAAAAGTTACTATTCAACAACAATTATTTTAATCTCATTGAACGACATTTTTGTCCTTGATATTAACCGTGTCTCTCAGATTTTTAAAATTCCACTCTCAGAAGCGGTAAAATTATGTTTTATGTGAATTTGAAAATTCTCATAGGAGGTGGGTAAAAGACGGTGAAAAGTTCAATAAAATTTTTATATATCTAAAATTATTATAAAATGACTCCAATTAATATAATTTAACTTATATAGGTATTATGTATAAAATTTTACCTAAAATAAATTTAAATAAAATAAATAATTATTTAAATAAAAAGTCTGTTTTTAAATAGTAACCCAGTGTTTTCACTATTCATCAAAAATTGAATTTTTTCAGAAAAATACCAAAATTTAACCCTATGATAATTTTGATATTCCGAATCCAAAAATAAAGTCCATTTTGAAAAATAAATTTTAAAAAATTTTAGAAAGTGGGTATTAATATTCATAACGACTAGTTTTAATAATATTTTAATAGCATATCGTTGTTTAGTGAAACTCGATATTTCGTACAACACAAGCTATCGAGGAAGGTCTCGATTGTGTGTAAAGAAAGACAAGATAGTGTTGTGTGTAGTGAAAGATTCCTTTGATTATGTATATAACATAAAAACAAAATATTTCTCATAAATATCTCGTGTGTTACAAAAAAAATAATATAATACTAAAAATATACCTAGAATAGGATTGATGAAATTATGAACATAAAAGAACCTACATTATATGTTTTATTTTTCTATGTTAATACATCTATATTCTATTAGTTGATGTTGATCACTATAAAATAACCAATTGATACAAGACTATAAAACTAATACATCAACTAATTGAGTCAAAATTCTATATCATTGGATCATATTTCCAAAAAAAACTATAGTGTATTCTTATGTAAATGTTAGAGAGGAAATTTTGACCTTTAAGCAATATAATTTAAAAAATCAATTAGGTCTTCTTGATTGTGACTTTGGATCAAATCCATCTACATATTATGCCTATGAATTGAGAACTAATTCATCAATGGTGATACTCTATATATTTTATTTATATTGGAAATATTTCATAATGGAACCAACATAATGTGTCAGTTCAGACTAGAACATGGATGATGCTGGGATGTACCAAACCATTATGAGTTTCAATATTTCTTTGTAAATTCAAATTAGTTAAATGAACAATTAGGTAAAACATAGATTCAAGAACTTTTTGTACTCATGTTGTCATACATTTCTTATTTATCACATTCTAACGATTTTTAAATGTTTAAAAATATATAAACATCATTAAAAAATTAAATATATCACGATCAATTAAATTAAATGATTCAAGTTTTTGAAATAATAGATATCATAATAGAAAAATGAATAAAAAATATATGCATGTTTATTTTAGTTTATGGAGGCCTATATAAGGGATTTAATCATTGATCATGTGTAAAACCCACATTAATAGACCTCATAGATGAAAATATTAATCTATAAATCATTCAACACATAAAATATGGTTCTAGTAAAAAATTTTATGGAAGGATATCTTTCTATAATGTCAACAAATTTACAAACCTACAGATAAAAAATGAAAAAAAAACCCAGTTTCTAGTTTATTGGTGATATACATAAATTTTTTGTTTTAATCATATATTAATTTATAGAAGGTTTGACATACTTTATTCATTTTTTTATTGAGTAAAAATTTATTGACTAATACTAGTGACATATGGGTTTTGGAGTTGTCTTTTAATACATTTCAGATTAAAATCCTTCAATTGAAATAATTTGGTGGTATATAAGGTAATCTATCAATTAATAAATAGATTATTGAATAAAATATGAAATGTATAAGATTATTATTTTTGTTATAATGGAATAACCTAGTTCAAAACTCTTATTTTGATTAATTTTTATCACGAACATTTATTGAACTCTTGAAAATTGGTGTCCTCTCAAAAATGGAAATTTTACCACGCCACAGTTATAAAAACAAATATCTTATATTATTTCTATAAAAAATTTAATTAATTTTATATAATTATGAGGTGGTACATAGCTTATAATGATGTGGTTCCCTTAAATATGAGGTCAAATCACAACATAATAAAAATTGAAAAGAATTTTCATAAATTGGCGTGGATGTGGATGAAAACACATAAAGAATGTGTGTAATTCAATTTCACCAGAATACCATATAATATAAAATACCAGAACACTCGTAAACAAACTCACAATTATAGTGACAACAACATTTATCTTACAATAATTTTGTTTTCTAGAAGAAACTAATTCCTCGAAATGGTATACCCATAATGAATTCAATTTGTAAAAAAATGACATCTAAATTGTACATTGATTATGGTTTGAACATTAAACGAAAGTGATATTTCTTATTCAATTATTACATCCCAGGAAGTGTTAAATTTTATATAAAATTAATTTTTATTAAAACCATCAAATCTTTAGTGGGTGTGGTCTTTTATGTACCATGTCAAATATAAAATGATAATTTAAAAAATTGATGAAATTATTTTCTAGGAGGGGATATCGTTTTAATTTTTATTCACACTGTTAAGATAATTTGATATATAAATTTTCCAATATCTATTTCTGAATACATTATAAATTTAAATATAAAATGCCTATAATTTTAACCCCAATTGAAAAATATTATATTTATATTATTTGTTACATGACGTGTTAAATGATTATTTTTTGACAACAAAAGTTTTCAAAAAATGTGTTCATATTAATGTAATGTAAATGATAATATGAAAATTAAATTCGAATAAAAGTAAATTTTCTAGGTTTATACATTCACAAATAATAGTTTATATAATTTATTAATTTTTTAATAAATTTTTATATTCTGTTTAAATTTAATAAATATTTATTTATTAATTAATATTCCCTTGTTTATTCTTCATGAAAAACTTTGTTATCATTTGAATATATATGATTTATTTGAAAGAGTTATAAAACTTCCTTAAATAACCTTAAATACATACATGGAGTTATATTCCATAAATGATAATTGGTTTAGTTTTCATCAATCCATAATATGTATTTTTCATGCATAATGAGACTAAATTAATAAGTAATTTTTTTATATTAGGTATTTAAATTGATATTGAATTAAAGACTATATTATTTAATAAAATATGAATTGTGGAACTTTGGGTTAGATTTCTCACTAGAATGATTTCTTAGGATCTAACTATAAATGTCAAGGATATTGACATGTAACTCCATGATTACAATTCTAGGGAATTATTGGTTTTATATAATTATAAACAATTATAATAAACATTTTCATATATCCATTTTGATTGATATATTTGGATATGTGTGAATATAGTTGGTTAAGTAACATATGTTCTAATGTATTTTATAAGTTAAACATCAATATGGTATGAACATATTAATATAGAGGATTGAGTATTTAACCCAAACTAATTTATTAGACTAAATCATAGTTTATAATGGAATAGATGATATAAGGTGGTGAGATATTAAACCCCTTGAAAATACTATGTGTGTAATTCATTCTAAAATAATCACTTTTCAAAACCTCAATCATGAAACTAAGTTGTTATTCAAAATTTGTGTACCCATGGATTGGATTATATAATATAAGGAAGTAATGGATGACACTAATTGGTTTGGATGCCAATTTTCAGTTTTTCATTATGTCAATCATATGTTGTAAGACCTTGAGAATGATAATAGAGGACAAGTATTGAGTTTATCTATTCGAAGGATTGGGTAAAGGGTTACCCACTCAACTATATAAGCGTTATATATAATACTGTTCACAAAATCTATAAAAAATTTCGTATTATGGTAGAAAAAAATAAAACACAAATCATACTGAATTTTTGATGTTTGAAAAATAATTAATATGATGTAAAACTAAATATATTATAATTTTGGTGGAATAATCCTTTTGAAATGTATATAAAACATGAAACTAATATGAAATAATGCAATATTATATATATATATAGAATCATCACCATCATCTGACATGAATTTATGATCAATGATATTTAATGAAAATCTAAGTAGAATAATTATTTTGTTCTTTTTTATAAAATTTACTATCTTCCTCAAAAACAAAAAAAAATACTATTTGTTAGAGTAACCCCTCACTATAAAACAAAATGATGGTTTAAAAAAAATTATATAACATATTATTAAAATTAAAATTTAATTTAATTATGTTTTCAAATGGATTGTTTAAATTTGATATAAAGAATGGATCATTAGTCTTCACCGAGTCTGAAAATATTATTGGAAACATTAATAACTTGTAATGATTGGATTTTTACTTTTTGGATTGTTTTAGTAATGGAATAAATTTTATAAAAAGTATATGAAATTTTACAATAATTTGTAATATTTTAATGAATAAATTTCCTTATTTTTTATAAAAATATATATCATTGATGAATGGAGTCTGATATTTCCTATTTCAAGTGTCGTACTAATAGTGGAACTGGTAAAATACTTCCAGAAAAAGGAAGAAACGTTTATTAGAATCTATAAAAAAATATAGTTATAAATCTATTTTTAAATAATAGGTATCATAAATGAAATAAAATATTTTCCTAGGAATTAATTATTTGGAAACCAATAGGGTGTTAGAAAAACCCTATAAAGAGTGCATGACTGGTATTACTGTGATAAAATAAATTATTATTTTTTGAATGGTTAAGACACTAAATATATATGAAAATATTTTAATAAATATATAATTTATTAAGTGAGGATATGAATTAATTGATCATGAATTTTTTATTCCAATTTAGTGGAAAAATATTCTACTATTGAAATATTGAGTTCAGATGTAACAACCCAGGTAATTTTATAAAATATCATGGATTTAATTGAAATTTTTTATTTCCAAATAATATAATTTTATTTTTACATAATGAAAAACATTTTTGGTTTCAAAATTTCAAAATATTTCTAGGATACATTTTTGAGAATTTTGTCAAAAGGTTAATATTTCAGTCAATTGTGAAAAACACAAATTTTTATAAAGTTTTCATTTAATCTTTAAAAAAATGAACTTACTTTGTTGAATATGATATCAAGGGAAATTAGTTACTCTTATATAAGATACAATATAATTAATTACTTTTTAAACTTACATATATTTTATTTTTCTATAAAAAAATTATGGGACTTAATAACACAATTTTTAAGAAACCAAATTTTCATTGCGTATTGTTGGATTAATATTAAATTAAATTCCGTGATATATATTTTTCAAATTTTGAAAAAAGTACTCAATATTTTTAATTAGTTGTTAAACATTTATTAAATAGTTCTATTATATTTTTATGTCAATATGTATTGTAAAATTATTAATTTTATTACCATGATAAAGGGAAATGTAGGTAATTTAGGTTAAAAAATGATAATAACCATAAAATTAATAAAATTGTTACATTTGTGATATTGGATGAGTATATATCCACCAAAATAATTAAAGAGTTGGATTTCTAACCTCTTGGGGAATCATGGATGAGATTATAAACATTATGGTATTTTATTTAATGAAATATCAAACATGTCACACACTTATAAAGAATCAGAACATTCATAAAAAACATGTATGGGAAACAAGGAAATCAATACGTGAAACAATAAAAATATTGATTATTTATTAACAAATGGGTAATAATCTGCTATGAAGAAGTTCATATATGAAATCATAAATATTAATATAGTTCTGAAATAAGTCAATAACGTTTTTGAAACCATTTTATAGAATTTTAAATCACATTCACCCGAAATAAAGAATAATGTAATGTATTTTTTCTTAGTTACATTTTATTGAGGCATATTATAATGTTATGCACATAATTACTAATTTATGGGGCACATACAACCCCATTGACATGTAATATCATCAACTATTCATTATTAATGTTATATTAAGCTAAAATTTTAATTATTTAAGCTAAAGGTAATTTTCAATAATGTTACCAAGTGGTAATAAAATTTAATAATTGCATTTCTTTTCATTTGGTTATATTACTTTTCTGTTGTCCCTGATATTTGATGATTATGTGTAGAATGAATTTTTACAATATATTATTTTATTTCCACTTGTTTTAGGTTAATTTTCAATTGATACACTTAATCAATTCATTTATCAATTCACAACTCAACATTATGATCATTTTTAGCGTTAATTTCAAAATCTCATTCTAGTCGAGATAATGTATTCTTGAATTTAAATTAAATAAAAATATATGATAGTTTTTTTATAAACCCTTATAATTTTATTCACCTTTATTTATTCATGATTTTTTCAAGTTATAATACCATTTTTTCAATATTTTTTACTTAAAAATATAGAGAAATGTTTTAATAAAATAATACTTTTTTTATCTCTTAGAAAAGTAATAAATTATCTTAAAAATCCATATTTTAAAAAAAATTAAATCATTATTTCATTTTTTATTTCGAAATGATTTTTTAAACTAAAATATGACCTATTTTACTTTTTATAAAATATTTTCAATGTAATATTCATTTATCTTTCGAAGTAAAGAACTTTTATAATATTATTTTGATTAAAATTGAATGTTCTTTACAAAATTTTACTGAATTATCCACAAACATGAACATAATCTATTTTAATATTCCATTTAATGTTTAAAAATTTATTTTTAAAGATATAATTTTCATAATATCAAGGAAATTTTTTATTATTGATTTTCATTAAAAAATATTTTCAAAACGTTTTACTATTCAAAATTTAATCTTCATTATTAAAAGGATATTTTCATCAATATTATTTAAAATAAATATTTTTGGTATTTATACTTATTGAAAATAACAAAAATTATTTTAAATGTACTCAATTAGGGGTATGTTGTATTGATAAAATCAGTATTCTTCTTATGGATGGTTTATGATCCTTTTGAACAAGGATAGTGTCAAAATTCACTTCCTTGTTTTATTTTGGTGGTAATTAAAATCCCATTAGATTATTCACATTATGGTGACAATTGGTCATTAAATTTCCATAAATATCCACTTTATTTATCATGGATATCATTATTGCCTAAAATGTATAACATTTTTACTTATGGTGTTTACTATGAATGTTATTTTTCTAACCGGGGAAATGTTTATTAATATATATCCTTTACTCAATACTGATATTTTATAAGGGACATTATTTTGGAATTAAACCAATTATTCAATATATAAAGACTGTATTGGAGAGGCATGACATTGGTGGGGCCTAATTATAGATAACACCTTGATGGATCAATAATATCATTGGAAGAACCAGGTGGATATACATAGTAAAATGGATTTTCACCCAATATGATTTAAGAATTATTGTAAAAGGACTTGATGGAAAAGGTATCATGTACCTGAGAAAAACATAATCTAGTAATTATAAATTTCCTTTATTCAGTATTTATTTACTTCTATCCTTAATGTTGTCATTATGACATTATATCCAGATCAATTTCATTCTCAATTATTTAAATGGAATATATTTTTGTTATTTATATTGATATATCGATTATGAATTATCCAATTATGATAGTGAAGTTATTTATTAAATGAAATATGTGTTCAGCTATATACCTTTCTATACTGATTATTATCCATGATATTTTAGCATTAATATTATCTATAGATTCACTTACCTCTCAATTTATTTATTATATTGAATGTGTCTTCAATTATTAACTTGTAATATTGATTATTCTAATTGATTCATGAATGCTTATTTGGTACATAACCATTACTGTGAATTTGAGATCCACATTTTTTTATTTTCTCAACGAATCCATGAAGATTACTATGACATATATGAGTGAATATTCTACATAGAATAATGATATTCATAAAATAAAATGTTTTAGTTTTTTAATTCAAATGTAACATAATAATCCTCAATGAATCTAGTTTACACAGGGAAAAAACTAGTCAGGCCTTTGTGAGGTGATTCATTGTATATTATTCCAATGTAATGTAGTAATACCCAAACTACATTATGCTAAATCCATGTTCAATACCGTTTATATTAGAGAAATAATAATATAAACCTCAAGAATGAGATTTAGGAAAACACTGATTTGTGAACAAAACTCTATGACTGAATTTGAGGATATGTATAGAAGAACACGCTATTGTTATGGTGAGTTAGAGATTATGTGGTTTATTCTTACAAAAAATCCATGTATAGATACTATAATTGGATGTAGTTTTGTAACAAAGGTACCTAGTGGAAACAACTATATAAAAGGCATATCCGGCCAGACTTGAGTGTTACTTGGTACCTAAAAATGGTACTTACAATGAATTATATTTGATATTCCCTAGAGATATGGTTAGGGAATTCATATTTTCATTACAACCAATAATGAAGTATTTGAATAGATGGGGAAATGAATAACATATATTAAACCTAAGGTGATTTATATTTAAAATAATGTGTCAATATGTAGACATCCTAAAAGTGATTATATAGTTTTCCCCTTAGGATTATTGTTCCTCACAATATGAATTTTTGTTTGATTTAATCAATGGAACCCAAAAGAATAAGTTTAACATTTCTTATAAAGAAGGAGGTGATGAATTTGATATGTCAAATGAGATTAAGATTAGAGTGAAAGATATCCTGATTATACCTAATCAATTTTCTTGAAATACACTTAAAAAGAGTTATATTAACCAACACCCAAACCTACCAAAGAAGAGAAGTATGGTGTTTTCTAAGAGCTCATGTGGAGAGGATCATGTTGAAAAGTATGCTATATTTCTATCTTGTATGAAATTTTGATGAAAAATGTAGAATAGTTTCTCAATGAAATAGGAAAAATAATTATATGTGGAAAACAATGGGATAAAGAAAGAATATATGAGGAAAAATTAATAGTAAGTTGAAAGGAAATAAATATCATCCTAAGGATCCATATATAGTTCATTGTCTTAAACATGGGTAGCCAAGAAATTACCCAATTCAATGCCCTATTCAAATGGGTAACCTCTAAAACACATAAGAAACTATGTGGAAATAAAATGGAATAAGTATTTATGTTTTTTGAATCATGTAACAAATTTTTGAATCATTTACCAATAGTATTTTGGTTACAAGAATTCTACAACATTTAATTTTTCAACTAAAATTTTAAACCAATCATGTATTCCTCAAAATTATTGTTATGGATACCGTCATTGGAAAATGAGTTTAAGATTTATAACAAATTTAGATTCATAAACACCTCTTTTTAGGTCTTATGTTTTAATAATTCTATATGATTAAGGATATTTTGGGAGAAATTTATGGCAATAATATATATCATTGGAATTTTTTTAGTAATAATGCATATAAATTTTATAGATATATGATTAACGGTATTGAAAACCATGTGGATTTTTATGACCATTAATGAATTTGTAATAATAGTAAAATAAAATTATTAGCCTTTGTAAAAAAATTATAAATAAAAACTTTTGAAAAAATTATAAAAACTTTTATTCAATGATTAAATTTATTTCAAGGATTTCCATTATATATCTTAGATCATTATTAGAATTATATATATTAAAACTTATAATAAGGAAAAAAATGTGGGTTGGAAACACATGAAATCTGGTAAGGTAGTGGGGCTTGATCCAATCCCAGAGGGATAATGGTTTCATGCCTACCACTAGCCTACATGATGTATCTATTAATATGTCATCTTTTTTAGTTATTCAATTTGACAAATAAATATTAATGATGAACAAATAGTTTATATTTTTAGGTATATATATATATATATTAATTTATCAACCACATTAGTTTTCTAAAATATTTAGAGATAAATAGAAATAATTTTCAATTTCTTATGGAACATATGATCTATTTAAAGTAAACTTTAGTTATTTAATCATACAAATTTGATTTTTTGAATAATCATTTAATAAATTAAGGGATGAACTTAAAATTGATCAAAACAAAACCAAATGATAAAATTTTGTTTTTGAAATATAAATATATCAAGTAATTATATTTCCATATATTCTTATATAGTAAAATTATCACTCAATATTAGGAAAATTATCTTCAAACAAAAATATTATCCCAATGTATTCATTTTTGTTGAACATATTGTATTTTATATCATTATATATTTATGGATTTGAGTATATCATATTTACATTGTTAATTCACATTAATATTATCAATATACTTAATTAATCTCTGTAAATATTTATTCTTTTCCTCCATGTCCATAACTTGAAATTCTACCAATGATATCCTACTTAGAATCCTAGATATGTGTTATTCTATATGACCTTTTAATTTCAATTTCAATTTTATTAAAGATATATTTTATTAACTAATTTATATAATTCCTTATTCATAATAATTATATAATCTCATGTTTTAAGTCATGAATTTATTTTATTATGTTTGATAATTTTTTCAAAGATAGAGTTTTAGAGAAATAGCCCATGGCTCATACAAAAAATACCAAAAAAATATAATGTGGAATATTTCGATTAGTATCCATTTACCTATAATATTTAAATTATAAAATACAAATAAATTAATGGAAAATCTCCTTGATATTCAACTTGACTTCATCCTTTCCCATTCCTATCTTTAATTTCTAAGAAAATCAGTTAAAAATAATTATGATCAGAAAATCTTAGCAAGAGGCACAAAAATAAGGAAAAGAGTTTGTGTAGTGAGTATATTAAAACTTATATAATGTTTAAATTTTTGTTTAAACTTCTTTGAGAATAATAATGAAAACATTTCTACCTGAAAAAACACATTTTCTCTATGAAAATAATTAAATCCCATAACATGCAATTAAAAATAATTGTAGTGACAATGAGGATAATATAATAAATCTATTTCAAAACCCTTCTAATTATAATAACCACATGGTCAACTTACAACATTATTATTACCCAATTCATTATATATTTATAACGGGGATCACCTTCATATAATATATTTTTTGGACAAAAGATTTATCCTGACCTACAATGGGGATCAACCCTTCATTAATGTTATATTAGGATCACCCTTGATCTATAATGGATCTCATACATTCTTATATATGATATAGGGATCAACCATTTCATATGATGATCAATAACCATATAATGAATAGAACTCTTTCTCACAAAACCCTTTGGAAAACTCTTTTAACTCATATAAATAATATTTTTTGATAAAAGTACCATTTTCTTTTAAAAACACATTTCCAAATATAAAATAACAACCATAATATAAATAGGGTGTTTCTTTGATGAAAATAATGACATCTTTTAAAGGAATCAATAAAATAAAATAATTGTTATGATAGTAGGAAATTCATTGTCACAATGTACATTAAGAATAGAACATTCTTTTTTTCATTATCCAAAATATTCAGTATCAAGCATGTAAAAATATTACTATTGAAATAATATTAAATAAAGTAAAATAATAATTAAAATTTAATTTTTGAATATTTTATGGCCATATAAAAGCCCTAATATAATCAATTTAAAAAATGGACATGGAAGAGAATGAGTCAGATTCATCATGTGTGCCTTTATCTTCTAGATTAATAAAATGATGTAAATTATGTACGTGATTGAAAAAAATTTATAGTCTAATATTAATTTTATTTCACTTTTTATGATGTTATATAAAATAAAATTAATCTCTTTATTTTACATCCTTTTTTTGATCCAATTTGGATCTTGTGCTAAAAATGAATTAGGTAAGTCAAACATTTTTAAGTTGGTCATTATTTAAATATAACCAAAATAATATTCTTGAAATAATTATAATATTTATCAATACATTAATATATTAAATCCAATCATGGATTATGGTTATGAAAAATTATCCAAGGTTATAATCATAGAGTGGTACGTACGCATGAGAAACATTCCCAATTTTGACTGATTATTATAAAAACAAGGCATGTATCATATATTGTTATATAATGATCAATATATTTTAAATACCATATTTTTAATTATATATACTTTTATATATCATTATTATTAATTTGTGATTAAAAAATAACAATCACATCACTTTGAGGAGGCGGTAGATTACATATCCATAAACAACGTTATCATTTTATAGTGTGAAAAGGAAATAAGAATATTATATTAAATATTTCAAAAAATATAATTACGTTATTAATAAAATAAATATTTCATTTTTATCATATATGTTTATTATTTTTCCATCATTACATTCCATGTTTAGTGTTAGTGAAAACATTTCACATCACTTTGTGTGGCAGTAGTCCTCTGTACATATGACCGATGTTCTCATATCCCTTACGGTATAAAATGTAAGAATAATGTATATGATATAATGATTAAAAAGTGTGATTATATTATAGATATAATATATATCTTATATAAATTTTATTTACATCATTATTCCCATCCATGAGAGGTGGTAATGGGAATACAAACGACATCATTTTGTGAGATGGTAGTTTGTTGTGCACATGAATGAGGATTTTGTAAACTATTTGATGGATTTGTGTGTGTTTTAGGGAATAAAAACAAGATGAAAACCACAAATTATATTGGGTATACTTATATTGATATATAATCATCGTATAACAAGAATAAGATGTTGTGGTGAAGGGAAAAAACATATGTTGATGAATGTTACCTCTTATTTTAGTAAATACTTTTGGTTTTCACCAATAGACATGCAAGGTTGGATTTATTTTCATATAAGGGAGTTGTATAGAATTAGTGGAGTAAATTTGAGAATAGTTTTCTTAGAGGTTTGTTAATCCAAATATGTTGGGAGGTATAAAGATGTGGGGAGTGTTAATGCCCTTTTATAGTGGATGTGAAGTGACATTCTTGTAAATAAAAAATATTAAACACTATTGAGAGGTACACATTAAAAAATGTCCCTACAATAATCAATAAAATTTTAAAATAATATTTTATATAGTCTAAATAAGGATATAAAATATGTTTTTTATATTTTGGGTTCAATTCCACACCTTATATTTCAATATTGACCACTAAATAAACTCATTTTACCTTAGCCAATATAATTAATTTTAATTGATTTAACTAATATTTTTGGTTCAAAAATATTTTTACCTTACTAGACAATATAAATTTTTTTATTCTAAAATATGCAAAAAATTTTAAAAATTCAAATAGAATAAATTGATAAAATTAATTAAAATTTACCCCTGAGAGAAGATGTGCAATTGGGTTTTTAATGTGATAAAGTCGAAAAGTTTACAATGTTTTTATATTCAATTTCAATTTTAAATTTATCCAAACAACCTACATTTTATTACAAGATATACAATTTATATAATCTAATATTTAAACCAGTTAAAAATTTAATTGACCATTATAAATTATTTATTCTAAAAGACCATTTTTTAAA
Organism: Viscum album; assembly: GCA_963277665.1. Classification (NCBI taxonomy): domain Eukaryota; kingdom Viridiplantae; phylum Streptophyta; class Magnoliopsida; order Santalales; family Viscaceae; genus Viscum; species Viscum album. The sequence goes on along the minus strand of OY728128.1, from coordinate 1,145,595,133 downwards.
AAAGTCATTATTTTTTCACTATTAATGAATATATACAAAATTTTCAGAAAATACCAAAAAACACATCCAATGATAATTTTAACTTTTCTATTTCAATAAATAATTTTATTTTTTCAAATATGTTTTATAAAAGTTTCAATATTTATTTTCAAAAATTAATCCATTAAAAAGTAGTAATACGACCTTTTAAAAGAATTCATCTTTTTAGGTATAAAATTGGATTTGTTTTTATCTTATGCCGAACAAATTTTTTAGATGAATGTAATATAATATTATTTATTATAATGCATTAATTTAATTTATTATGATAAAACATCATTGGGTAATATAAATTGTTTTTTATAAAAAAAATTCCTTTATAATCAATTGGTTTTTATATTAATCTAAAATTAATTGGTAACCAATTAATTTTAAAAAAATAATTTCACAGTTTAGTTAATTAATTTTATACCCTCTATTCCAATGGCTATTAAATATACATAATATTTATTTTATATTGTTATTCCGTAAAATTCATTCTTTCATATAAGAAAAGTTATCGATGAAATTTGATGTTGTGTGTGACTGAAGATAAATATTTTATTTTGTGTAATGAAGTATATATTTTATGTTGAGTGTAACATAAATTATTAATGAGTTAAATTAATATAAAATAATTTATTTCATAAAATCTCAATATGTTATATTCTACCCTACATAAAATAAACTTCCCCTTGAAATTCAAATTGGTTATCAATGGTTTAATATTTTGAAAACTCATTCATAGAATCCCTGATCATAAATGATTAATAAAACATCATATTAATAAGAACTAAAATGTTGGAAGAATGCTGTATAGAACAATATAATTCTGATTTCTATATAAGATAACATATGCGGTAATAGAGGAAAATAATAAGTAATTATAGAGAGTTATTATTTTCATCAATCATAAGATAGTGAATGGTAATTTAAATATTGAGGGAATACAAATCATAAATATGTGATGATAAAAAAGGAAAATGGTTCATCAAAACTAAATTTATTATTATAATAGTTTTCTTTAATACTATTTTACTAAGGTTGATGAATTATTTTTATAATTTAATAATATAAGGAAATACACGTACTTGATATATTTATATTTTATTTTGAAAATTTAATTATCATAAAATTCCCATAAAATTTATAAACATCCCTAAACATAACATTAATAATCTAACATCCTATAAAATGTAAATTTCAACAATATTATAATACTAATAGAAAAAAATAAAGGCATACTACTCATTAAACTAAAGAATTACATAAACATAAACCCAACAAAACATCTACCAAAAATTCCAAAATCACTTAATAATATCATCACATAAAACCTAAAAACACGTTTCTAAAACCTTGAACATATAGTTAAGCTACATAAAATACTAAAATGACTGTATCTTTCACAACTTCACCAGATTTACAGACATCATCTATAAAGTTAAAAAATTATTTTTCCAGCCCTTTATTTTTCTGATCATGATGACTTTTTCATGTGTTAGAATATTTAAACACATGTTATCATAATATCCCAAATCATTTCATCAAAAGAACATGTTTTGGGATTTAATTTATAAATTTCAGTTGGTTTCTTCTCCATTTCCAACCATGATAACTTTTTCTTACTATATTCATCTCTTGAAAAATAAGTGTTAGGGAACTCAATATCAACTTTATTATCACAAAAAAACATTCTAATAACTTTTAAATTATAATGTGACCATTTCTCTTTGTTTGATTGGTTTAAATACTGATTAAAATCTACTAGTTTTACAATTTATGACTCCAATTAATTCTCAAACATAATTGGATACTATTGGGAAGTTTTCCTCTAATGAATTTATTGAATCTTAAATTCTTTCCATAATTTTAGGAATTATTTATCTGTTTTATACTGAATAACCTTATGGAAATTTTATTCAAGAATAAGATCCTTAAATTTATCCCATATTATAGAATATAGATCATATTTATCTACAGAATTCTAAAAAAAGTCCATCACAATTCAGTTCACCTTAAAAACAATAAACAGAAAGAGTTACCTTATAGCATTCCAAAAATCACTATACATCAAATCTTATCCATAGTATTTATCTATACATTGGATACAATAGTGTCAGATGATCAACTGAATGGCGTGGGATGTTTCCTCAAAAGATACTCTAAAAACAAATGTTCATTCTTGGTGTACTGGTTTCCTCTCTAAAATTAACACCACCATTTATCGTATGTTTTAACTGACCCATTAATACAAAAAAACAGTTCTATTTTGATTCCATTTATGTTTGGATACAAATTTGGAAGGGTATATTCTTCTGAGTTCCTTCCAACTGCAGCATCCCAATACCAACTATGGTAAACAATTTATATTAGACATAATTTATATGAAGAAACATTAAAAACCTCAAATTATATACCAATTCAACTTAACCATAATGTAAAATCATTTAAAGTCATACTACTAAGACTATCCTATCATCTAATTTTTTCTAAAAATTTATTTGATACCAACTATAATTACATGGTATTAAATATAAAATAATCATGAGTTTTAGTCAAGAATTATGTTTATTAAATTAGATGATTATTTTAGGTTTATAGTATTGTTGATCTATGACATAAATCATACATAAAAAACCACAAATTATAAATTGGATACTTCTGATTAGTATCATTTTTTCCATAATAGAAATTTTTTACAATATTTATTGATTTATTTTCATGGAGAATCTCCAAGACTTTCAATATGAATACTTTATTTTTTTACCCATCCATAGGTAAATATAGAAGCAATTAAAAAGTGGTCTTGGGTATAAATATCAAAAAAGGATACTAAAATAAATAAAACCATTATTATAGTGAACAAATGAAAACATATATATTGTTTACCTTTATCTTCAATAATGTTTTAGGTTGTTAAATAAAAAATTTCCATCTTAAAAACCTACAATTTATCATAGAAAATCATTTGAACTGATAGTAATAAATATAACTCCTTTTTCGTGATATTTAGAAATATATATATTAAACCCTATCAATAAAATTTTAATTTGAATAGACATATTTCTGACTCCAAACATTATCATTACTCAATATATTGGAGATATTTAATGGGGATCTCCCTTCACATGAGATATGTTGGTCTCAACCTTTTTTCGTGAGTAGTAATGGGGATCAAACCTTTATATAAATTGTACTGGGCTTAACCATGATTTATAATGGGCCTAAACCCTTTGTATAAGGGGTTTTACACTCACCCATTTTATAAAATTCGACCATAATATTCCATGAATAATGCACTTTTATCCTAAACCATTTAAAAAATTCATTTAATCTCATATGAAAAACAATGATAGATAAAAATACACTTTTCTTTTAAAAACCAATATTCATTACTAAAATAACCAAAAAATAAAATATAGGGTTTCCAATGAAGAAAATTTTATATCTTTTAATGGATCAAATAAATAAATTAATGGCCCTGATAGTGGAAAATTTAATATCTCCAAGTATGTTAAAAATAGAACACACCATTTTTCATTTTCCAAAATGTTCCATATAAAACATTTAAAAATTTTCAATTTTAAATACATTGAAAAAAATATAAAATGAGAAAAAAAATTAATATACAATATATGTACTTAAAAATATCAATATATTCATTTTAAAAACATAGACATGGAAGATAAAGTGTAGGGTGAAAAATTCAAAAAGATTATTATTTTTAAAAGAAAAACCACTTATCACTTAAGAAATAATATAATCATAAAACAAATTAAATGATAACATTAATAAACCTTATATAACATAATAATTTGATACTTAATTCTACAAAAATTCAGATTTTATGTATATAAACATTGTAAATGAATAACAGTGAACAACATCAAGATATTACTTAATTAAAAAAGATTGAACCAATGTCTCTTTCCCTCAGTCTGATTCATCACGTGTGTCATTATCTTCATGCATAATAAACATATTCTAGTTATTTATATATGGGAGAAAAAAATTCAGGCATATTATTACTTTTATTTCACTTATTATAATATGATATACAATTACAAAATTAACTATTTTTTTCTTAAGAGTTTTTAACCATATTTGGTTTATATATCCAAAATGGATTCGGTTGGTTGAATATTGTGAATAGGGTTATATGTAAATATTTATAGAATAATAATATCGATATAATAATCATATTTATAAATAATTTATTATTTTAAAACTAATAGTGCAATATTTTTATTCCAAATAAACCACTGTTACAATCAAGGAGACGACATGTCGTACAAACAAAATGGTAACGTTCCCATTTCTCAATGATCATTATGAATAGAATTTTCTAAAAATTTATATTTCCAAAATTTTAATTATATAAAAAAAACCATATTATTTAATAATATATACATCTATATATCAATATTTTAATTTTGTGATGAAAAAAATATGAATCAAGCGCTTCGAGGAGGCGGTAGTCCACACGTCCATTAATGACGTTATCACTTTTTCAATGTGTTAATAGGTTAGAAGAAAATGATATATTATATTTATAGAAATATAATAATTACATGAATATTATAATGGTATTATTTATATTAAAATCATTTATTATATTTAACCTAATTACATTCTATATAATGGGTTAGTGAAAATACTTCACATCACTTAATGAGGTGTTAATCTGCAGTACACACGAGGGATGTTATCGCATACCGTATGGTTTGAAAATAAAAATAATAATGAAAATGATATAATTTTTTCAAGGGTATGATGATATTATAAATATCATAATTATAATATATAAATATCATGTCCATCATTATTACCAACCATTATAGGTGGTAATGGAAAATTGAGTGAGATCATTTAGTGATGTGGTAGTCTTCCATACAAAAGAATAATGAAATTGTAACCCTTTTTTTGAAGATTTTGTGTTTTAGGTCACAAACATAAGATAAAAACATATATTTATATTTAGGACAATGGTTTTCATATAATCATGTTATAAGATGAATTGAATTTGGTGAATAAGTAAACAAAACAAAAGTTAACATTGATGAATGTTTCATCTTCTTCGGGTAACTCGTTTTGGATTTCTCCAAATAAATCACATGTTTGAATTTATACAAAAATTTAAGATTCTAGGATGATAGGAGTGATTTTAGTAAGTTATTTTTTGATATTTTTGTCGAGAAATTATTTTTAGGAGGTATAAAGAAGCTGAGAGAGTGAATGCCCTTTTGTAGTGGAAGAGGAGTGACATTCTTGTTAATAACAAAAGGAAAAAACTATTAAGAGTACCCCCTTGCCTAATTATCCACAAATAAATAACCAAATTACATGAGATAGGGTATATATAATAAATATGTCCATAAATTATGTTTCAGAGATTTTTTGGGCCAATTTCACACCATATCTTATATTATTAAAAATTAAGTAAACTCCTTTTTAACTTAATAACTATAATTAATTTTAATTTATTTAAATAATAATTTTATTAAAAAAACATTTTAAATTCATATAAATGATTAATTACTATGATTCCAAAATTTTAATCTATTTTTTCTAAATCCAAATCATAAAAATTACTTCAATTAATTTATAATTAATCTCACAAATGGGATGAGAAAGCTGGGTTTTAAAGTGAAAAGTCAAAATATTACAATGTTTTTATATCCAATTTCCAAATTAAATTTATCAAATTTACATAAATGTAATTAATAGGTATATAATTGAACTAATTTATCTATTAAACCAACACAAAATATAATTTATCATAATAAATTATTGAGATGAAAAAAGTGTTTCAATTAAAATTATTTTTTTCACTATTAATCAAAAGATGAAACTTTGCATCAAAAAACCAAAAAATAATTCAAATATAATTTATAATTTATGATTTTAAAAAACAATTTTATTTATTCAAATAGTATTTATTAAAGATTCTAATTTTATTTTTAAAACAAGGCTGCAATTAAATTGGGGAAAAATAATATTTAAAAAAATATATCTTTTTCTGCATAAAATTGAATTTGATCATATCTTATTCAGATCAAATCTATTTGAAGAATGGAAGATAATTTTGAAAAATATAAATTTCATTAATAAAATCCATTATTTTAATTTATTAATATAAACATCCTTTAGGAAAAAATGGGCTTCTATAAAAACAATTCTTTTATATTCAATAGGAATCTATATTTAACTGTAATTAATTGGTAACCAATGAATTCAACCATATATTTTTATAATTCATTTTATACCCACCATCCAAAAATATTGGTCATATATTAAATATATTTAGTATGTAGTTGTTTGGTAAAACTTGGTCTTCCATGCAACATATTTTTTTTACTAAACTCGATGTTTCATCTAACTCAAGATAAAATTGGCGTTGTGTGTAATGTAAGATTAATTTTGAATTATGTGTAATGAAATTTATTAAAATTTAAAAATCAATTTCAAATAAAATATTTCATAATGTCTTGTGATATTATATTTACGATATGTATTTTTCAATAATGGTATTTCCAACTTTAATACTCTTCATTACCAATTTCAATACTAAATTGTGATTACATAATTTATTGAAGGTGGGGAGAATGTAACACCTTGAAATATTAAAATAAGGACAACATATTTGATATAGTGTATGGCATGGAACATCAATAACATAATAGAATATAACATCCTTACAAATTACAATATTTTTACTATTTTATATAAATTCAATAAATTATATAGAGATAAATGCACACAACAATGATTTTATCTATCATTACAAGAAACAAAAATTATATTTGATAGCTTGCATTAAATGCAAGACAGAGTTTTACAGAACAACAATATAATATTAATATTATTATTTAATATGATAGTTATCAACACAATATTTTAATGAAATGTATGAATAAAAATATATTTCTTTTAAAAATATATTGTTTACACAAATTTATTAGTTATATATTTATTATAAAGAATAATAGCATTTATTCAAAAGAAGAATAAATGTTTTCATAGAATCTGAATTTTACTAAAAGATTTTTTATTCACACTTGCAACACATAATTTAAAAATAATTTTAAACACTTAGATAAAATTTAAATGAAAAATTATATTTAATATTGGAAATAGGAAGTTTTGTTTTTCCTAGGGTGAAATTTCGCGAATTTTCTAGGTTCCTTTTTTATGAATAGTATATAATAATGGATTTTAATTGAAAACTAAAATTTCATCTAAATAATTTATAATTTAATATTATGATATAAAATTTTCATAATGTCACATTATTTCATTTATATATATATTAATCCAATTTAAGAAATTGAATTCATTTTCATATTTAATTTTGATTTAATAATATTGTAAGCATTTGTACATTTTCATTTTAAAAATCATTTTTCTCACCACATCTACAAGATTAATTTAAAATTAAATTTTGATAATGAAATGTATTGAATATAACAAAATGGATTCCATTTTTGGAATCAGAGTAATTTATATTATTTCATGATATTAGATTATATTTTCACAATAATTATTAGTTAAAAGAGTTAAAATTAATTACCGTTATTAAGGTAAAAACGTGTTTTCTTAGTGGTTAAACATAGAATATAAGTTGCAATCACGACCCAGAACATGTCAGAAACAAAAAATTTAGGACATAGGTAAAAGGTAGCCCTTCTAGGATTGATAATGGACCATTATTGGAGGCTGTTGACATGAAACAATGTGGGGAGAATTCAATCTTTCAAAAAAGTACAAGTGTTTTACTAACCACACTTATAAATGGCCACACCATCTCTTAGGAAATTCACATAGTAAATAATAATTGGAAAGGTAAAAAACTAACCAAATAACTCACTAAAAACCCTACCCTAATTTTAGAGTCCTTATTTTTGATATTAATATATCCTTTGAAGGACTTAGAGAAAATGTAAGGTGGATACCCGATGAAGAGGTAATGTTCCTCAACAAGTGCCTTTATTTTACTTTTTATAAAACTACATATTTTTTTATCCATGAATATATATGAATATAATTACCATAAATATATTTTCATTTTTTATAAAAATTTTATGACCTGATTCATTTTCCACTTTTGTCAAATGGGTTATGAAAACATTGTGCAAGTTTAGGGGGGATTACTGCCTCATGAAATGATGTAGTTCATTTTTCTATTTTCCACTTTCAAGATTGTGTAAGTTGGTGGATAAAAAGAAAATATTTGATTTTAATAACATTACTATACCGATTTTATCATTATATAATATATACTCTACTATATACCATTCTTTAGGATCCAAGATAACATCACTCGTGTGTACGCTAGACTACCACCTCATGAAGCTATGTGATTTGACTCTCACTAAAATGTTAAATGGAAGGTGAAAAGGAATAATTTTAATATTTATATATAATATTAATGAAATATTTTTTCATATTAATGGATTATTTATAATTCTAGTAAAATAATATACATCATTTTATTTTCATCTTTTTCACTCCTATAAAGATGACAAAATCATTTGTGTACGTGTGGACTACCACCTTCACGAAGAGATGCGACTCTTTTTTCATCACAACACAACAAGGATTATATATATAAACATATAATATGGTATTTATTATATCTTGATCATTATATAAAGATAATATATTACTTTCATCTTTCCCATAAAGATCATAGAACAATTGAGTCGTTACTCATGTATATGTACGAACTCCATCTCTAATAGCATAACATATTAATTTTACATAAAATAATTAATTATTGATTTTAAAATATGAAATTATCTTAAAATATTATTAATATTTAATAATTATTATTATTGAGATGATAAAACTATATGATATGAGTATTAATTGGAACATTCATAAAAACCCCGCATGAGAAAACAAGGAAATTAACATCAAAAACAATGATGACAATAAATGATTGATAATGAATGGGTAATATTATATTATTAAATTATCATATATGGAATCATTAATATAAATATGGTTCATAAATAATTTAATAACATGTATAAAATCACAATACAGTTGATTAGATCATGTTCATCTAAAAAGAATAAATAATTAAGGGATTTCAGATCAATTTCAATTCATTGAGGAATATTGTAATGTTATGAACCAAATTACTTATTAATTGTGTATATACATACAATTTTACAGGTTATATATTAAATAATTCATTATTCATAGTATCTTATGTTTCATTTTGAATTATTTCACCTGATGTGATTTTAAATTAACATTACCATATGTTAATGAAATTTCATAAGCCATCTTCTTTTCATTGGAATATATTAATTATCCATTGTCAATGATAGTCTATGATTATATGTATAATGAATGATTATTATATATTTTATAACTTCCCCATGTTTTATTAGTATTTATTATCACTATATTTAATATATTAATTAATTAATCCTCACTTCAATGTAGTGATCATTTTAAGAGTTTATTTCAAAATCTCATTATAATCAAGACTATTTATTCTTGAATTTAAATTAGTGGAATTATATTATAATTGTTTATTTAACCCTTTAAATTTATACAACCCTTGTTATTCATGATCTTTTTCATTTGATAGTACCATTTTTTCTCTCTATTACTTAAATATATTCACAAAATAGTTTTAAAAAAATCAAAATTCATTTCCATATTCAGTTGAAAATTTGTTATACTGCATGATTTTTTTTCAAAAAATATTCTATTTTTTATTTAACATTTTAAAACTAATTTATTAAATTTAAAATTTACCCATTTATTATTAAAAAAACAATTCAATGAAATTTTCTTATGTAATTCAAAACAAGGAACTTTTCTACAATTTTTACTATGAAAAATTAATTTATTTATGGAATGTATAAAATTACTCAAAAAATAAGGATATTTATTTGAAGCGTCTGTTGAATGTTTAAAATAAATTTGTTTTAAATTAATTTCTTAATAGTCTAGAAATTCATTATTTTTTAGAATTATTTTAAATAAAAATACTTTTCAAAATATTTTTTATTTAAAAATATATCTTTAAAATAAAAAAGGATATATTAATCAATAATGTTTTTAATGATATTTTTATTGTATTACTATTTATAAATGAGAACAAGACATATTTTACTTATACTAAACTGGGTAAGTGTATTTTTGATACCATATTTATTCTTCTTCTTGATGGTTTATTATCTTTTTAACCAATGATAGTACCCTAAGCTGAATGGCCCAAAGGCCTTCATTTTTTATAGATTTTTTATAACCCCCTTTAAAGGGATGAGGGGGAACCCTCACAAGGCATGTAGGCTTAGAGATTAAATGGCCCGTCATCTAAGGAGATTACATGGCCTGATGGTCTTAGGGAATTCAACCAATCTATCTACAAGGAACTGTCCCTCCCCAGCATCTTCATCGTGATAGTATCTCTCCACCTTCGCATGTCCGTTTGGCTATGCTTCCCATACAGGCACATGCTAGTCATGATGGCATAGCCATACCCTCTCATTCTAACAAATCCATTTGGCTCTACTCTAGTGAGTGGACGTGCTCTGAATCCTCATATAGGGATGATCCTTTTTTATAGATTCTGTCTAGGGAAACTGCATGTGGCCCGATGGCCTTGAGGTGGTCCGAAGGCCTTAAGGGTGGACCAAAAGCCCTACTAACCCGAAGACCTGGGTGGCCTGAAAGTCTTAAGGACTCAAAGCCCAAACCGATGGCCCAAGGTGAATAGTTCCAGATAGTACAGTACTGAACAGTACCTACTACAGTAACTACTACAGTTCCGACTATAGTACCTGTACAATGTATAGTTCTACATAGTACATGCACAGTGCATAGTTCTCTAATAGTACCAAGACATTGTACAATTCTCCTACAGTCCTGCTATAGTTACTACTACAATACCTCTATAGTGCTTCTATAGTACCCTAGGAATATGCCTCTACCTGTTTTTGAACCTGGGTCTCACGGATGCACCTAAGGATACCTCACCAACTAGGCTGAGGCTAATGTGCAACAAATTATAGTCCCAAAATTCACTTCCTTGTTCCATTTTTATGTTCATTAACTTCCTAATATATTATTCACATTATTGTGATACTTTTTCATTATATTTCCCCCAAATATCCATATTATTTATCATGAATAGGATGCCTATACCATATACCATTGCCATATATGGAGTTTACTTTGAATATTTTTTATTTAACATGGGAAAATTGAAAAATTTGTAACATTAATCGATAAATATATTCAATAGGTAACATTACTTATAAATTTAAAAAAAGTATTTGATATATGATAAATGATTTGGGAAACAATCACTTGGGTGGCACCTGATTCTATATATCAACCTGATGTATCAGTATTCTAATGGGAAGAACCAATTATCCAGCATTGGTTAAATGGTTATTCACTTAATATGTTTTAATCAATTTTTTTAAAATAGCATGTAAAAAATTTATCATGTACCTAGTAAATATTGTTTCCAATAATTAAAAATTTCATTCATTCAATATGCAGTTAATTCCATCAACGATATTCTCACATTGAAATTATATATGGATTAATTTCATTATATGTTATTTAAATAGAATATGTTTTAGATTTTTACATTTCGATATTGATTATTTTGTATCCAAATATTTTATTCATGTTATTAATTAAATGGAATGTGATTTCAAATATTTACCTTTATATATTGATTGTTATCCATGAAATTTTTTCATTAACATTATTTATCGATGCAGTTCCTTCTTAGATTTTTTGATTATATGTAATTATTGTTATGTTATTAACTTTTCATGTTGATTATTCTTATTGAATGATGAATTCTTCCACTTTAGTTAACCCATATTGGGAATTTTAGATTACCCTTATTTTTTTTCTTTCCCTAGTAATCCATGACATTTACAACAATAGATAATAAGTAATATACTAGAACAAATAATGATATTATAAAAAAATTATGTTGTAATTTTTATATTCATTTTTAATGTAACAATCATATATTTATTTAGTTTACCAAGTCTAAAAAATGGATCTATACTTTTATACGCCAACTTGTGAATCTTATTCAAATGTGATGTAGTAAGACACTAACTCTGGGATACTGGGGTCAGGGTCACTATATTTATTGTAAATAATATTTCATTTAATGATATTAAAATTCCAAAAAAATAATAAATTATTATACGTGGTTATAATTGGTTTAAAGTAAAAAATATTTTCTACTGATCGGTATCTTTATATTAGTTACTATAGTGTTCCTCAATGTTTAAAAATACAATTTTTTCATAGTATATTTTTAATGGGATAATGAGGGGTTAAAACCAAATGATATGGGAAAAATGTGAACCTAAATGAAAAAAATGGGAGGAAATAGTTCCATACTCATCCTATCATGGAAATAAATATGTTTTCTTCATTTGGAATAAAATATAATTTACATTAGTTTTATATTTTGAGAAATTATAAGAGTTCCCTTCCACACTATTATAAAATTGGTCACCTTCTTCACAATAATTCACACATAAAAATCTTTTTTTATTCTTCCATTTTCTAGATAAATACTACCTTATAATCCATCCCTTCATTATATAATAATTGTAATGCATAATAACCATCTTATAGGTCATAATGTATTACGATAATGATTTTTTCCAAATAAGAGTTATAGTTTACATCTATATGTTCTAATTTTTTATTCTTTAATATCCCTCAAACCCTATAAATCTATGATCATATAAGAATTATAGAATATTAGACATGATAAGGTATTTTTACATTAATTTAATAACCTTTATCTATATCATCTTCCATTAAATGGGTATCAAAATCCTTATTTGTGTGTACATAAGACTAAAATCTCATGAATTAATGTAATTTATTTTCCATCACTGTCACTAAATATACGTTATATTTATTGAATTATTGTTTATATAATATATTGAGAAAATATTTATCATTATTAAAATGTAATTTATCATTTACCTTCTTAAAATTTCTTTGAAATGGAAAATGATAACCTCAATTGTGCATATGTGTGGACTAACACCGCAATAAAGAGATGTGATTTGTTTTTCATCCTGACAACACATAGATGATATATATAAGTATATTTAATGAAATAAAATTAAATATGTGATATTATTATCATTATGGTATGAAAAATTAGTGTTTACCTTCTTATCATAATGATCTTCAAAATATGGTAATGTTATTCATTATATGTAAGGCCTACCATCTCTATGATTGTGACAGAATTTTTTTCATATCTATATTTAATGGGTGGATTTAAAATTATAATTAGAGCATAAATATGGTAATTATTTCATGAATAATATTCTAGATATGGTATAATAATGAAATAATATCATTATCATTTTGTGATTATTAATCGAATATCATGAAAATATATAATGTGAATTTAATTAATTGTGTAATTGTATATAAAATGGTATTAAGTAAGATAAATGAATAATAAAAATGTAAAAGTTCATAAAATGTAAAAACTCTAACCAAATTTTATTATCTTGAATTATAAAGAACGCGCATGATGATTAATTCTCTAGTAATGAGACTTTCTTTAAAAATCAGACTTTTAATGTCTTCTTATCATCTGTTTTTTAAATTTCCAAAAGTAATTTATTTTTTAAAACTTACAAAAAATGATTCTATTATCATGTCATCATGATAGATTAATTCTATGATTTTACCATTATATATTTTAAATGTTTATTTTAATGAAAATGATTTTTTATTGTGTGAATTGTTTTTTGATTTTAAAATTTAAATTTTTGAAAAATATTTATTTTTATATACGAAAACATTATTCACATGAAATTAAATGGCTATTAAAATGTTTTATTCAAGATATTGTTTATGGTAATTGTTTATGGAGTGTTTAACACCATTATAGATCGTGTGTGTGGATGATATAGTTTATACAATGGGTGAACACAGATAAAAATATAATGAATTCGGTAAATATTTTTTTCTCTAGAGAATTTTATTGGATATTGGTAGTATACATATTAAAATTATTATGGTTTCTATAGGGTTTACCTGGTTATGATGTACCAAGGACCATATATTAATTTTATATGAATTTTAATTAGTTTTAATTGAAATAATTTGATTTCAAAAGTTACGATAATGAATGTTTTATTTAAAAATGATTTTCTTTCTAAATGAAAATATTTTTTTAATGAAATGGGTTCTAATGGGTATTTATTTTTTTCACTGGACTTATATTTTTTTATCTATTATATCCCATACATGTATTTATGTACCCATCCAACATTTTAAAATTTGATACACAAGGATTTAATGATTAATAGGGAAAACATGAGGTTAAGATCAAATTTTTTAAGATATTTCAGGAAAAGAAATCATGTTTTGTTTTAAAATTATAATTTAGTTGAAAAATGGATACACATTAGAGTGGTCAAATTTTAAAACATATGGTTTTATAATGTATGATATATTACATAATTCTATAAATCTATAAACCTAAAAATATTATTATATTTAAGATAATAGGTTCTTGACATAAAACTCATGATTATGTAATGATTTAGGCAATTTACATGAATTTGGTGGCAGATAATTGAATAGAGAAATTTAGGGTTTAGGATAATGTTACCAGAATACCCTTATATTATTTTACATTATGTAAATTTTGAAGTAATATAGTATTTGATAATTACTATGTTTCCTCATCTAAAATATATCTGATCAGAATGGTTTTCCACAGAAGAAATTGGAAGCATATGGTGCTAAATTTTTTTCTCATGATGGATTGAACTGGAACATAATTTTTTTTTCATAGTGATGGTCTGGTTTTTGAAAGTTATAAATGGTGGTGGAATCTTTGAAATAGATTATCCAAATATATCACAGTTGAAAATGATGACAATTAAGAATTTTATAATACAATATCCCCTAGTATTCAGTGGATATTTTGGCCTATATGAGTTGATTGATTGATGAATGAACTATGGAATACATTAAAAGTAATGGGTTGTTTGGAACATCAAAATGGATCCATTACCACTTATCTATTTGAAGTTTAAGTCGATCAATGGTGATATCTAGTTAAGAATACCATAGAGAAAGATGATAATGATTATATGGAACATGAAAGATTTATGTATCATTTAATTTAAAAATACCTCCCTTAATCTTATTAAAATATGAATGGAAAAATAATTTTTTAAACTGAAGAAATGGATTAAGATTATTTATCCATGAAAGAATACAATTTTATAAGATTGGCTAGGTCCATACTATAATTTGTCTCAGAAACTGATTGTAACAATAATTGATTTTAGTTAGGGTTAAAAATGTGTCTTTGAAGAGGTTTGGATGAATGATAACACAAAAGCTATGAGAATGTTGTCCACTGTGATAATGATTTTTTGAGGGAGTTTTTTTGACACTTATATGCCTCATAATGAGGAATATATAAAACAGTCATGATGGTATGACATAAGAAAACTTACATCAATGAAATATAGAGGTAAAAAATAGAGTTCCCATCATATGGTAAGTATTATAAGATGAATCATTATGAATATGTAATAAAATAAGAGTAGTGTTATTAATGTGGAAATTTTTTTCATAGGGAATGTGACTAAATGAAAAATAATTTTCATGAATCCTTGAATCGGTTAACCAATAACCATCCAACATTGGGAAGTTTCTGTTTTAATTAGTAGGGTCACTATGCTAACACGTGATGGAAATTAAGAAACATAGGCAAAAAGTCATGAATTCTGAAAAAATGTGTGAGAAAATATTTTTCTACTAATTTGGTTAATGTTGGGATATAAAACTAATTGGATTCATTATCTTTCTGGTTTATTCAAATAATAACAAAATCATGTTTGACTCAATATCATCATATTATTTTATTTCTATGACATTTTATTATAAATTGGGAATGTCACTATATAAAAGTATGATATAAAATTGGATGAAATCTCTGGGTAGAAACATTAAAGAAACCATGATCTATAAAAGAATTCGTCTAATTATCATTGAAAATTTATTTCTTTTAAATCTTTTTTAACTACCCATAGACAATTTTTATATTTTTTTCGGTATGGAATGAATTTAGTTTATCATAATAAGATTGATTATAACGCTAAAAATGTTTAGTTCAATGATTTCATACCTTTCATAATATATCATGATGATGAGAAATTTATTAGATATCATAGTGAATGTTACCTAGAATATTTTTTTAAAAAGAAAGAAACTATTTATGTTAATGATGTTCTAGTATTGAATTAATACAAAGAACTTTTCCCTAATAATTTTACTGTTGTTATTTTTAATCAGAATGTTTAGATTGTTGTTGACTTAGTTACTAATGAAATTTAATTTTCTAAACCCCCATATCAAATGGCTCAGTAGAACATATGAAACTATAAATTAAGATTGTTGATTTTATAAATAAAGGGTCCACTCATCTAAGAAATTCATATTTAGGTGGTTCAATTTTATTAGTTGAGAAAATATAGTTTCATGAGGCTTTATGATTATTATAGATAATTGAAAATAAGTACTATTAATGATAAATATTTATTTCCACATGATGATTATTTATTTCATCACCTATTAGGAGAACATTATTTTTAGAAGGTCAACAGGGGTTCTTCATTCCATCACCTGAATGTGAGGAAATATTTTATTCCAAAAACCACATTCCAGAATGGATATGTGCCTTACAAGTTTGTAGTTATTCCCTTAGGGTTAAAAATGACCAAATACATTTATGGGTATTAATAAAATATTATTCAATTTGTATTTAAATACTTTGGTGTTTATTATTATTTAGGACTTATTTAATTATTCAAAAAGTTATTAGGATCATAAAAAACAACTATGGGGTTTTTCTACCAACCATCCAGAAAAGGAAATTATATGAATAATTTAGTATATATGATTATTTTCCAAAATATTTAATTCAAGGAACATGTTTTTCTAAATATGGAATAACTATTTACATTAAAAAAATGTTTTGAAGAATCGAGAAGACCAAAAAAATGACATAGGGAGTCACTGTTTTATTGGATTAATGGGTTGTTGCTAGAGATTTGATGAAACATTTATTTAGTTATCCACCCACTATTTACATTAACTTAATAGGGTGTTAAATATATAGGGATAAAATAGTGTGATGATTGTTTTCGTGATCTTCAATATAAATAGGATAATGATCCAATTTTTCCCTTCCCTCTAATTGTTTTTTATCTCCAACAATGCTTCTTAAAGGAACTTTGTTGTTTCTTAATTCAGATTGATATATTATTTCCTTATACTTTACAAATACTAAAACCTCATTATAAATGTTGTAAAACCCATTTTTTTAAAATTTTTAAGGAAACTTTCTGGTTTAAAATTTTTAAGAAATCATTTATATAGATCGAATTATGGAATATATTTGTGTCATAAATGTTTGAAGTATAAATTTATTTATGAGAAGATAAAACTAAATTAGAGAATATAGCTATTTTATTATGTACTATAATTGCATGATCCATTTTCATCCTGAAAAAGAAAATAATGTGTTTGATTCTTTGAGTTGAAAAAATAATGATATATTAACTATGATATGTTTAGAACATGAACCCTTGATTACTAATTTGAATAAATTTTTCCTAGAGGTGGTGGATTTAGGAAATTCCACTATATTGTTTTAGGTTTCATTGAAATCATATTTCATAGATATAATTATGAAATATCTTGAGTATGTTCATGATTTATACAAAAAGGTATAATTTTTTATGAAAGGTATGTTTCTAGAATTTAACATTGATAATGATTATGTTTTGGGATTTGGAAAGTGTTTTTGTGTGACTTCTAATTTCCAGTTGTCGTATAAGTTATTAAATTAAGATAGTAGTTCAAAATTTTCCCTGCATCATGGAAACATTATTATGTATAGATACCTTTTAAAGTATTATAATTTCGATTGAATGAAAATATATATTTCTCAATTTACCATGAATTGTATGACTTGTCAACATGTTAAAATAGAATGGTTATTAATAAAGGGGACGTTTCAAACTCTTCCAATTCTAGAGAGTAAATGGTAAATTTATCCATGTATATTTTAGTGGGTTTTATAAAGACAGATCAATGTAATAATTTTATTTTTTTAATGTTGATCGATTAAAAAAATCATTGTCTTTCTTTCCAATTTGGAATACTAGGTATTTATATACCCTTTACCAACTATAATTAAAATGATAGTTATGATAAATGGAGTTACAATATCTATAATATCTATCCATAATCTAAGCTTCACTTAAAATTATTTGAAGGAACTTTATAAGATGTTTTATAGGGAATTAAAGTGTTTATATATTTTCATCCTAAGTCTGATGGATAGTTTGAGTGAAAGATTTTGATATTGGAAGAAATTATTTGTGCTTGTTTTATAGATTACCATGGATGTTTGGTTCAATATGTTTATTTTATTTTGTTTTATTATAATATAAAAATTCAATCCAGTATATATATGGAATAATTTTAGGCATTATATAGAATGTGATGTCAGACTCTAGTTTGTTCGGATCAAGTTGGTGAAGGGAAATTGATGAGACTAGAGTGGGTAGAGGAAATGGATGGTAAGGTGTACATTATTAAAAAAATATGAGGAAATATTATATATGGTATAAATATTATTCAAATAACAGTAGAAAACATCATTCTTTTGATGTAGGTTATCATGTTTTTTTAAATGGATCAACATAGAGAACTGGTGTGTGATTTGGTAAAATTGGATTGTTATGTCCAAGGTAAATTGGTCCATATAAAATTCTGGAGATCATTGTAATTCTTTATTATTGATTCAGCTATAACCTATGTCTATCCTAGGTATAAAATTATCTTTATATGTTGATGTTAATAAATTATGTTCCAAATTCATCTCATAGTTTGGGCGCCGTAGAAGTTTAGACATAGAAGACTATTTTTTATGAGGAAGAGAATGTTTAGATTCATAATCATAGAGAGAAAGTATTATTGAACAATGTAATTTAACATGTTAGAGTTTTGTTGAATAACCATATTACAGAATAGAAACATGGAATTTTAAAATTACATGACATAATGAATTTTAAACTTGTTTAATAATTGAATAAAATTGTGATGATGTAATTTCTAATAGGGAAAGAATGATAGAGCCAAGGTAATTATAGAATAAATATTTATCATGGTTTTATTTTAAATTATGTTTTAAAAAATATAATTTTTATTTTACAAAAATAAAAATCATTTTTTGATTCATAATGTCAAAATTATCTTAGGATGATTTTTTAGCATTTTCTAAAAAGAATATTTTTCAATGAATAGTGAAAAATAATTTTTTTAACACAATATTCGTTATAAAAAAATTTCCCTTTTGTATTGAAAATGACATAATGGAAAATTAACTATTCACTAGATATATATAATGCTTCTAATTAATTATTAATCATCTTACTAACTTATTTTGGTATAAATACATTTTTGGTCTTAAAACACATTTTTCAAAAAACTGTTTTGCATTGCGTTTTATATGAAAACATTTACATTAAAATTGTAAACTAATGTGTTATGAATTTTGAAAATTGGATTCCATATTTGGAATAAGTGGTCTACAATTTAGTAAATAGTTCTATTTTATATTATTATTTAATATTAATTTTAATTTTGGTGATTTTATTACCATGACAACGGGTAAACCAGTAAATTTAGGTTAAAAAATAAAATTAAAAGACCATATAACGACCCAAACACTTAAAAAATATTATTTTATGATTATATATCAACCATATTCATCTAAGGGTATTATTTATGACATTTAGGGGCCACATGGATGAGCTTATGCATTAAGAGTGTTTTAATTAATGAAATTTCAAAGATGTTACACACTTATTTCTAATAAGTATAATATTTTATATATTGTGTTATTAAGGGGATATGATCGATTATAAAAATTATTTTGAAATATAAATTTTTTTTCATAATGTTAATTGTTTATTTATTTTAGTGATGAAATAATTTACTTAATTTCATAGACAAAATCGATGAATTAATTATTCAATAAATAAAAAATCAAATAAATGTTAATAAAAATATTACAATAAAAATAATTTGAGTTAAATAACTTGATAAATGAAAATTTTATATTATTTTGAAATCATAGTGATATAATTTTTTTTCTATGTTTAGTTGGTTTTTTGATATTATTAATATCAAATAAACAAATAGTCTAAAAATGGCTACTATGAGTATTTTGATGTAATTAATATTTTACTGAAA
Source organism: Viscum album (assembly GCA_963277665.1). Lineage (NCBI taxonomy): Eukaryota > Viridiplantae > Streptophyta > Magnoliopsida > Santalales > Viscaceae > Viscum > Viscum album. Next base: position 1,145,574,784 of record OY728128.1, on the reverse strand, counting down.
AATATAAAATTCCAAAAAAATATTTAATTGAGCCAGTTTATGAAGATAGTTTTCATACGGGAATCCTTTTTCAATTTAGGGAAATATTTTAATTTTATATTAACTATATTGACCCAAAAACATATTAAATCCTTGCTCTAATGATTGGATTGGAATAGGTTAACGAGTAGTTAAAAAAATAATAAGGGTAAAAATGAAACCTAAAAGTATCCAAAAATTATTGGTTGAGAATATTTAGAACTATATTCACACTCTATTTTAATGAAATCCTTTTTTTTTGATTAATTTTAAATATAAGTTTTTTTAATTAATTAAATAATTTTATAAATTCCAACCTCCCTTCTATAATAAATGGGATAATATTCTACTCTGTCCTTAAAAATTAAAAACCATTTTGGTTCTATAATTATATGAAAAAATAGTTTCCTATAACCCCTTAACTCATTTAGTGGTTATTGTTTTGTTATAATAACTATATTATAAATCATAAGGCATTAATAAAAGGAAGTTTTCAAAAGAAGATGTATAGTTTTTATCTACTTGTTTTAGTTTTTTTCATCTTTTACATAACTAAAATCATATTCAACCATCATTATATAATAAATTTTTTATTTAAAATATAATATGTTATTTTTATATCAATATAACAACTAATATCCATATAATGTTCCATAAAATTGGAAATTAAATCACCTCCATGTGTATAGAAGACTACCCACTCACGAACCGTCATAATTCATTTTCTATCACCGTATCTGATGACATATTATAATGATGTAATTAGTATTTATATATGATATTATTGAAATACTTATCATTGTGAAAACCTAATATATCATTTACATTCATACATTTATATGAACTACAAAATGATAATGTCAATCCATCATACGTATGGACTACTACAAATATGAAGTGATATGATTCATTTTTTATCATGAAATCACATGTATGATATATATAAGTATATTTTTACGATAAATATGATATATTTTAAATTATTATAAACTAATTAAGATAAAATAATATTTTAATTATTTCTATAATGATCATTTGTAAATGGAAATATTTATAATGTGTCTATACAACCTATTGTCTCCATAATTATAAGTTAGTTCATTATTCATAGACATGTTTAATGGGTGGATTTGAAAGTATAGTTAATGAAAAAAATGTGAATTATTTAATGAATATCATTCAATATATGGTGTAAATGTGAAATCATACATAATTAATTTGTGACTTATGACATGAATATCATCAAAACATCTGAAGAGAACTTAATTAATTGATTAGTAATATTTATCATGGTATTAAATAAGACAAGGGAATAATGAACCTGATGATGGTTAATAAATAAGAATAAGTTAACCAATTTTTATTATTTAGGTAGATAAATAATGAACATGTTGAGTTGGAATCAAGGTAAGGGACATTCCATTAAAAAATCATTTAATGTTTCTCTTTCAAATTTTTTCAAAATTCAAAATGGTATTTCTTTTTAACATATATGGCATGGGTATATTTGAGTTTCTTCATGATGCCTTATTGTTTTGATATTTTCATTATATGTTATCGTAATGATTTTTATATTAAATTATTTCTTTATTATGTGCATAGTTTTCAGATTTTTAATATGTGATCTTAAAGAAAAAGAGAATTTTAATATCAATATGTGTTCTGTACATAGATTTAAAAGATATTTCAATTGTGTAACTCATGATATGTTCCATAGAAATTCTTTATGAAGTGTCGATATACACTATAGATCATTGGTGAATCTATTGTTTCTTATATTATGGGTAAGAAAAGATAGTTCTCTAATCCATTAGGTAATGATTAAGTACGCTCGAGAAGAATATAGGAAGTCAATCGTATGGTTATTTATATTATAAAGGATTATTATAAGGTTTATATATGGGTTAACAAATGGTGATGTGCCATGGAACATACATGACATATCTATAACATTAATTTTTTTTCTGGGAAATAGTTTTATTTCAGAGGTAAATATAATATTTTTTTTTCAAGGAAAAATAATTATCTTTTTAGATGAAAATGCATGTTTTTAAGAAAATAATTTTAATGGGTTTCAATGTTTTCATTGGAATAAATATTTTTATTTTTATTCTCTTACTAGTATTTTTTTACTCATCCCATGTTTTAAAATGTCATTCAAAAGAATTTAATGATGAGTACATACAATAATGATGTCAATATGAAACTTTTTAGTATATTTCATGAAAATATAATTTCATTTTAAAGTTTTATTTTGTGGGAAAATTTTTATTCAAATTAAAAGTTTAAAATTAATATATATAAATATGTTATTATAATTTATAAGTTATAAATTAATTATAATATCCAAGAACCCATACTCTAAGATCTGGTACTAAAATTATAATCATTACATTACTGACTTTGATGGCGATAACTTAGACCCAAAAGTTTCCATCAAATACCTACAACATCAAAAGGAAAAAATGGGTCACATATATTATTGAGGACCTTTTGGGGTTATTTTTTAGAGAATTAGAAAAAAATATTATATAAACAATTTGTGAGTCATAAAAAGAAAATTTCTCTTGTTTAACTGAGATTTTGTTACTTCTCAATAGGTCATCAACATAATCCTTTTGAAAAAAATTATAAACATAAATAATTAAATATAATTATGTAAAACATGGAGAAAATGAAACATAATAAAGTGAAGTCATATATTGAATAAGGGTAAATAAAATCATTAACAATTGAGTGTCATAAATGATCATTAGTGTGTATAAGGGTATTATGACATATTCCAAGTGCATGATAAAATCATAAAATAAATCATACCCATCATTACATGTATCACCATATTTGAGAACATATAAAGGGAAAGAGTCAACAGAATTAATATAAAATAGCTATGTGATATCAATCTAAATAAGTAGAAACATTATAAACTCATAAAAATAATTAAACTCTTTTTTTGGTAAATTAGAGCATCAATTGCATAAAAATATTTCAAAAACCATTTAAAACCCTATAAATTAGAATATCCATATGGGTGAATTAAAATATATCATTAACCAATGGTTATGATAGCTATAATAGTCTCACATGGTGATATGTGGGCCATCACATGTCAAACTAAAATTGGATTTCATGACGCCAGCTAGGCCATCCCATGTTAATATGTAATGATATTTTACTAAAGACATATGGGCACACCAATAATTTATAATATAATAAAATCAAATTAAGAATAATTCAATTCGGAATTAATTTTAGAAGTACTTATTAGAAACAACCATGATTCATTTTAGAGCATTATTAACCTATAGAATGAAAATTGGTTAAAAAATAATATGTTTGAAACATGTTTAACATTTTTAAATGATTTGGGTTACAATGAAATACCATTAAAACATGATTAAACCATGAAAAATAAGCAGGTACCATAAAAATATTTTTATAATATAAAAAATTATGAAAAATAAATGGTTTTCATATCAATCTCTTTGAAACATGATTGACATTTGGAAAGGAAATGGGTTCTATTTAATTATTTTTTAAACAAGATTAGCATGTTGAAATGAATTGTGTTCCTTAAAAACATTTTAAAAAAATCATAATACATATAAATAAATAACGACGATTCTATCAATACAATATATCCTCAGTAGAGTATAATTAAATCCAAGGATTGTTTACCTTTTTGGATGGAAATTATATTATAATGTAATAATAAAACTTAATGGCCCAGAACATTCTAGTTCATTACTTTGTTAGAAATCTGATGTTTTGAGGTGTCATAGGATATCAAGGTGACTATTTGTAACACTTTCCAAATTACCATTTTTTAAGTTACCAAATGGTTTCTCAGGCCAACAGTTCATCACCCTGGTGGTGTCTCACCCTGGCGGTTTCACCCTAGAGGTGTCACATTGGAAGTCTCACCCAGATGGTGTCACCCTAGCAGTAGCTCACATTGGTGGTGTCTTACTCTGGTAGTTGATCACATTGGTGGTGTCTCATTCTAGCAGTGGCTTTATAGCTGTGGCTCACTGGATGTTTCTCATCTAGTTGGCCTTGTCTTATGGTGCCTTTTCTGGAGGTGTCTCTCCCAATAGGGTCTCAGTGACGGTGGAAGGCGTTTCATCCTAACGGTGCCTCATGTTGTGGTGCCTCATCCAACAGTGCCTTACTGGAGGTTCCTCATTCGGTGGTGCCTTATGTATAGTGATTCATGTTCATCTAGTTTTTTCCTTTTAACATCATTATTTAACATAAAATGAATTTAAAGACAATTTTAAATGTTTTTAAGATATATTTAATACCAATAAATTATATCTTTAACTTATTAAGGTTCTAAATTTTTTTAATTGGTTAAAATGTGTGTTCTTGACCAGATCATCCTTAATTGTCAAATTAAAACTACATCTAATCACAAACATTCTAGAACTAATATTTTAAAATAAAATATCCTTTTATATCCTTTTTAGTATAGATTTCTCACAAGACTAGATGTCCCAAAAATGTGTTCCTTGGAGTCAAGTGACTATGACACTATAGTTGGTTTTTGTTTCTTTAAAGAGTTTTCTACTGTACACATGCCCCTATTTTTTAGTTCAACAAGGTTGTGTCAATCATCATTCTTCCAAGCTGGGTTTCTTTCATTTTCCCTTATGTGTACCATGTAGGATGGGTTTATTATTTTTAAATCTCATAAACATGGTCTTAACCTGATTAGGAAATATAATGAATCCATTTATATTGAATTTTTAATGGGTAGGGGGATGTGAGGTATGATTTCTACATCTTTTATTGATTTTATTTCCTCTTTTTTGATACTATGTTTTTGTGGACATTTTTCTTCGATAAAAATCATATCTATGGGTGAATTGATTGTGTTACATCCACTTATTCTAAAATCCTTTGTTTTTATTATTGAATGGTACCATCATAAAACAATAAATGATTGACGAAATATATTGAGTTAATTAAATGGATGCCCCAGGATTATATTCCTTTGATGATAACACATTAAATAAAGAAGTGAAATTGGATAAGATCCCCCTTTGATAACCCACAATGTGTTTTTATGTGATGTATGATGTGATGTGTCGTTTATTATGGTTTGTATGTGTTAGGGATATGGATTACATATGGATATATAATGGTTCTATGATGGTTATGGTTATACAATAGGGATGTATGATGGTTATGGTGTGGATGTGTAGAAAGGGTAAAAAGTGGGATGTGGTTGTAAATTGGTGATGATTTTGGATAATTTAAAAGAGAGTCATGGTTTTTTTGTGGTGATACATTCTATGTGTTGGTTATTATATTATGTGAATTAATTCTAGTTCCATCGGATGTATGGAAATAAAATGGAATATCAATTCCTTGGAAGAATCTAAAAAAATTGTTTATTTGAAATAGAATGTGGAATGTGAACAATTAATGAATAAATAATAGCATGCAATGACATAATGATCCAATATGTCATTAATATGAGATAATTTGATAATTTTGATATATATTGAGAAGCTAAATGTGGATTAAAAGAATAATATGACTTCGGTCTTTTGTACTTCGTTTATAGTGTCTTGTATATATCATTGGCGGTAGAGGAATTGGACCTTGGGAGTTGGGTTGTTCCTTATTTTTAAACCTATTAGATGTGATTATGTGATTTAATACTATATTTATATAACTTTTAAGTTTTTGTGATATATATGTGAACCCCACCCTTATTGAGAACTATGTGTCGAACAACCCCATCATCACAGGGGAGGGTGTCATTCCCAAATATCCTAGTGGGAGGATGGATGGATGGATACTCTCTCTTCCTTATTCTTCCTTCCTGGTGAGGAATATATTGAATTGTATGTGATGGATGTAGGTATGTTAGTGAATTAGATGGTTGATGTGTTATGGTAACCATGCTTTATTCCAGATGATTTTTGATGTGATATTCTAGTTGTCTTTGGGATGAGTTGTGATGTGATTTCCAAGGTGTCCTTGTGATGAGGTGTGATGTTTTGTGAGGTCTTGGTTTTTGTGGGTGGGATTAATTGTGAGGCCCATGTTTATGCGGGTGGGATGTGATGTGGTATACTTATAGGAGGTTGGAGAACTAGGATATCTTATATAGGGGTGTTAGAGTGGCTAATCAGTTGGAATGTGGTGCAAGGTACCCTATTCTCAATTTTATTTACATTATATTATTTTAAATGGATTGATTTTTTTAATGATCATGCCTGAGTGAGGTTGGGAGGGTTTTTATAACCTTATAAGTGCTATTAGGTTCTAATTTTTTCTCTATGGTGCATTATTACTCTCTTTTCACATGTGCGTGAGAGACTTTGGGTTTTCTAATGAGTACACTATTTTTCTTGACATAATTATATAAAAAATATTTTATGGTTCCCAGGAGGACTTGGGGACCATGCTAGGAATTTATTATTCAGGCCTTTGGAGTTTTTTCATTGTCTCTTTCATGGATTTTATTCTTTTGGGATATCATTTGGAGAGTTTCAAATGTAATTGTTTTGATTCAAACATGAATTGTTAGATGGTTTTGATTCATTTTATACTATTTCATGGATTATATTTGGGTTGATAGATCCTATCAACTAATGTTGTTTCTTTATAAAGGTTAATGCCTCCCATATTGTGAGATTTTTACTTGCTTGGTACTACTCACACACATTGGGCCTACACGAGTTGGGACTCAGGGGCCAGTATCTCCTTTTCTTCATTTCCAGCCTAGTTGGGGTATCATTGGTAGGGAGGGTGTCATGACAGAATAGTATCAGAGCTGATCATTGATAGATTGGGTGGAATTCAGAGTTACACTTAGTAAGGAATGCATGGGTTGGTATAGAAATAGTGTCAGTTAACCTCAATGGATGACATAGGATAGGGATAATAGATATGAAATGTTCTTTTAGCCCCCCCATGATCCAGTTCATACACTCTAATCCTACAAAATGACAAAGTGAGGAGGATCAACTTAGAAGATATATACATTGGATAGGAACATGCATCATGATGACTTGTGTTCTTATTTTAATTGGTTGATTTTGTGAATATATAATAGAATAAAATAATCACTATATTTTATGTGTGCTTCAATGACATTTCCCATTATATTATTTCTAATAAATTCATTTATTTTTTTATTAATTATTTATAATAATAAAAGGAATTATTAATATGATGGTCAATCAGCTTGAATTATTTGTTTGAAACATTCTTGAGGTTTGAATGTGGTTTTTCCTTTCCTATAATAGATTTTTTATTAATAAATTGTATTTTTCATCCTTTTTATGAAATTTATAACTCTCTATAATGTTTTATTAAATTTTGAAATTATTATAGAAACATTCTTAGTGTACATTGATATGATTACTATTTAATTTTGGAAACCCTTGTGAAGTAAGAAACCTCGAAGTAGATTTTATACTCTCATGATAAGAAGATAATTTTGAAACCTTGATTATATGTATTCTAGTTTCGATGTTATCTAATATGTATTTGGTTTATTCCCATATTTATTTTTTATGAGGAGGTTTTATGAAACTATTATAAAACATAACTTTAGAAATTTAAATTCTGAAATTTCTAAAAATTTCCATCTTAATTGTTGATAATTCCTTTGAATTTGGAATCGTTGAAAAGAATAACATTCTCTTTATTTTTCGTGATTTCAGTTCTATAATATTGATATAACTATATAATGTTAGTATGTGACAGTGTCAAAATTAGTTTGAAATTAATTTAAAAGATTGTAAAATTATAAGTATACCTTGTAGTAACTTATTTAGACTTAAAATTATTTAAATTATTAAACTTATTATTTGAGTAATAATAATAATATTAAAGTACTAAAATAATTGTATCTTACATGTTAATCCATGTGTAGTTTGTTATGGGAAGCATGCCTAAAGTTGAAATCATTGGTGTGGTAACTAGTAAATTCTAGCATGAGATACATGCACACATAATATATTTCATTCGTTATATTCAAATATGTATGTAGAATCATTTCATCCTTATTTTAGTATATATGCATGTTTTCTTCAGCTATAAAATGATTAAATAATGTTTACCCAGACCATAATAAAGAATGAAATATAGAAATAAAACTAATGAATTTCTTGATTTCATGTTAGTAAATCTAGTTTTATTTTATTGATTCTATAAGAATATTGTATATTTAACAATGTATTTGAGCATGATGAATCCTGAAATTTAGTAATAAAACCAATTTAGTTTTAATTATTTTATTAGAAATAATATTTCCTTAAGCAGTGAAATGATTAAGGAATGTTTATTCTAAGAATGATAAATCATGTAACATATTAATATGATATGTATAGTCTCAATTTTCATTTCCGAGGTCATAATTTTCCTTCATGATTTTTAAATACTTTTGTTTATGTAATATTTTAATTCAACATAATAACATATCATGTATAATTTTCCAAATAAATATAAAAGTGTATTTCCTTAATAATAATATGATCCCATTGTGTCTTATTTAACCATATTAAGCATTCTATGTGACATAAAATGTGTAAATTTTTTTCTTTAACTGAGATGGATGTTAGAGCTATTTGAATGCAAGGAATAATGTTTTAGTTAATATAACCAAGAAATGTTGAGTGTTATTTTTGGTTTCATTGTTATCATTGTACTAATTTATTGATATTCCTTACTGAAAATAATGGTCGTTGGGGACCTTGAATACTCTATGATTATAATGGATTATTATAACCTTGATGCCACTTATTTATTTAATCTAAACATATATGAAAAGTCTAATCACTTATATATGACTAAAGAAGTGATTCATCCTTGAAATTTAAAATTTTGTGAATGTTCCCATACTAAATAACGAGATGAAGTAATATAAGACCTTGGATAATAATGGAAGATTCTATGTGTTGTTTATTTGTGGGATTTTTGTTATTTTGATTCCTCGTGTGACATATGAAATCATATAAATAGGTTAAAACGTGATCCCTATCGAGACACATTGTACATTGAAAGTATTGAAATCATGTGTGTGAGTTAGTTCAACCCAAATCCGATAATATATCGATATGGGAAATGGGATTCATTTATTTGGTTTTTTTGGGAATTTATGTGTGATGGTAGTAGTGTCATTTTGTTGGCAAAATGAGGAGGATTATATGGATGATATGGCTTTGTGAAATGAGTGATTTTGAGTGGATGATAAATTAGTGTGGTGATGTGGGTGTGTGAGATTTTCGGTGTATTATTTCACTAGATGGTATGTTTGGACAATGGTCATGCTATGTAGTGGTAGTGATGTGTGGAGGAAGAGGGGAGTGGTTGTTGTGGTAAGATTTCTTGTGTTGTGTAGTGTTGTGATATGATTGTATTGATAGAGTCCCTCACCTCTCATAAAAAGTAATATGAAATAAAGGTGAAAAGAAAATAAACTATTCATGTTAGAAATCATGAAATCAATAAGGATTGTCTTACCTTCCATACCTAAATATGTTTATAAAGGCCATGTTGGTAATGTCTAAATATAACCATATTGGTTGGGTTTTTTTGTATTTGATCTTATATTGACATAACATGTTATAAAATCAAACATTTTAAGAGAGTGAAACACTTTCCCGTAATCAAAGATGCATTATATTACTACACATTTAAAAATTGTGCAGGTGATTTAGTTCCGCCCAAAGTAGAAAATATCATGGTGTTGTGGATAGGTTCCATTTATTTTTGTACTTGCGGTATCTCTTTCTATATTAATATATGTTTTCATGTTGGTATATGACAAATATTTGAAAGACCCAAATGTAATGAAATACACATACGAAAAATAGAAATTTAAAATATTGAAATACTTTTTTATGCATTAGTATGTTCCTAGTAATTAATGTTTTTCCGAAAAACCTCAAAAAAAAATTATACTTAGATAAAGTTGTTTGTTTAGGAACTAATTTCATATTTGTGATTCATTCCATATGTTAATTATGTTTTTCAAAATATAATGCTAATCTATGTTAATATTAACTTTGTAAAGAGAATGATATCATTCTTTTAGTAGAAAAGAATAAATTTTTCAAAAGCATGAAGTGTTCCAATTTATTTATGTTCTCTTGGGAAACATGTTGAAGAAAAAGTGGGTTTTCGAAAAATAATGAAATTTTTTTCACAAAGATTAGTTTTTTAAATACCATGCTATAAAAATGATTAAAAATGGGTTTTTGATTCCAAGTAGTTTTGTTATACCACTGAATTTGTTTTATTTTTTTCATGGAAATTATTTAATTGTAATTTCCAAAAATATAACATACCAAGATACATGTTTGGAAAGAAATAGATCATTTAATAAATATTTTTTTTAATGTCCTTCACCGATATGAATTAATAAAATTGTTAATCAAGAATTTTAATATTTTTCTTTATGATATGTTAGGAATGATATGTTTTAAAGGTTTTGAATTTAAATTTTTCAGATTATAAAATTAGGATATTGAACGTATATATATTCACACAATTTCATGTCTAATTTTTGTTATTGAAGTAAAAAGGTATAATAATGTTTTTTGTTATCTTAAATCCACTACTTCTATTTAAAACAATGGGATGAAATTGTTTTTGAATATGATCCCTTCCATGGTGTTCATATTGTTGTTTGATTGTTATAGCTTGCATAATGGGATTTTATACCTATATATGTGACTATGTCCTTGTTTGTGAGGTATGTTTCCTGATAACATTCTTTTAAAATGGCCATTGTGTGCCAAACATTTCGAGATCTTTAAGAGGTATCCCAACAGATGGTTATTTTGACCCTCAGTATCTTTCAATTTGGATTTGTTTTGATTTTGAAGGATGGATATTTTTTTAGAGGTATCTAATGCAAAGGTGAAGACAATTCAAGAACTTTTCTTATCATTTAAGGGGGTTCTTACTAATTCTTATGTTCAAGTAAGTTATGTTTATTCAACTGTTGTAAGAGTTTGGGATAACAAGTTCAGTTGACGGTGGGGTTTCAAGAGTAAGTATTCCCTTTAGAGGTATCAATTGATTGATTTGGTTTTAAATTCTTTAGGTTTCTAATAGTTTGAGATGTATCTGATATAATTTCACAAATCATTCTAGTCCATTACATTGTGGTAAATATGGTTTTTGTGATGTCTTGGAAGTCAAGGTGACTCATTTCAATACTTTAAAAAATTCTATGTTTTGTGATTTTCCCAACATTAGCTCATGAAAATGGGGTCTCACCCTGGTAGTGTCACCTTGGTGGTGTTGCCCGGGTGGTGTCACCCTGGCTGTAGCTCGCGCTGACAGTGTCTCACCATGGCAGTCACTTGAGTGGGTGGAGTCTCACCACAGTGATCACTCATCCAGTAGTGCTTTATCAAGTTGTGCCTCATCTTGAAGTTCCTCGTATGGATATGTCTCAACTGATGGTGTCTCAATAATAATGGGAGGAAGTTAATCCTTATGGGGCTTCATCTAGTGTTTTCTCTTCTAATGATTTCTTTTCCGGCGGTTCCTTATGCACAGTTTTGCAAGTTCATCCAATTTTCTCCTTTTTATGTCTTCATTGGTTGTAAAATAACTTTAATGAAAAATTTATATGGGTTTAAGATTGGTTTAATGGACATATATTTTATCATTAATTCTTTATGGTTCTAGAGTCTTTTAATTGGTCAAAACTCATGGTCTTAACTAGATATACAATTATTATAATTTGAAAACTGTATCTAATCTCAATCATTCCAGATCTAAACATTTGAAATAAAATATCTTTCCTCATCCCTTTAATTATGGATTTATCTTATGACGAAACATACCAAATCCATGATACCCAGAGTCAGGTAACTTGACCACTATAGTTGGTTTAGTTTTCCATAGAGAGTTTCAAGCTATACCTGTTCCCCAGATTTTAGAGAAATAAGTTCGTGATGATCAAATTTCATCTATGTATTTTCTTCCTCCATTTTTTCTTATCTATATCATGCGATATGGGTTTATTATTGTTAAATATTGTGATCCTGGTTGCAAAAAAAATTAATAAACATACTGAATAAGTTTATATTAAATTTTAGGTGGATGTGAAGTTGGATTTTTAAATATTATATTGATATTATTTCATCTATTTTGATACTACATTCTTATAGATATACATCCATGATGAAAATTGTCTCTATGAGTGACTTGATTATGTTACAAATACTTTGATATCATTCAATATTATGATTTAATCGTATCACCATTAATAAATAAATGATTAACCACAAATATTTAGTAATTTAAATGGAGGTCCTAGGTTTTTATGACTACTATGATGATATCCTTATATAATTAATTGAAATTGGATCAAATATCCTTTGTTAAACCTAAATTTGATGTGTTTTGATATATGATGCAATGTGTTTAATTTTTGTCTTTTATGTACATGTTGTATGTGGATTACATATAGTTCAATAATGGGTTTAGGATAAGTATGGTGATATAGTGGGGTGGTATGATGGTTATAGTGTGGATGTGCAGAAAGTCTACAAAAGGGTATGTGGCTATAAATAGGTGATGATGTGGGATTATTGGAAAGAGAGTAATGTGTTTTTGTGTGGGACTACATTCTATGTGTAGGTTATTTTATTTTTTCAATTATTTTTTATTTCTTGTTAATTGTGGAAATAAAATGGAATAACCATTCTTGGGAAGAATCTAGAAAAATAGTGTATTTGAAATGGAATGTGTAATTTGAATAGCTATTGAATGAATTATAATAGGATGGAATTTAATCAACCAATGTTTTTTCAATATGGGATTATTAAATAATTGTGAAATCTATTGAGCAGCTAAATGCGGATTAATATAATAATGTTACTTGTGGCTTGTGTTATAATTGTATGGTGCCATTCATATATCTTTGGAAATGGAGGTATTCAACATTGTGAGACGGTTCTTCCTTATTTTTAAACCCATATGATGGTATTGAGTGATTCAACACTATATGTATATATCTTGAATGTCCTTGTGATTTCTATACAAACCACACCCTTGTTGAAAACTATTTGTCGAAGACCCCCATCATCATGGGGGAGGGTGTCTTTCCCAAACATTCTGGTGGGAGGATGGATTGATGAATGCTCACTCTTCCATGTTCTCTCTTCTTAGCGTGGCTGGTATTTCACAGGCAATAATGGACAGAGGTCTATTAGTGCATTATATGGGGAATGTGATGTGGTATCCTAGGTGTATTCATGATGATTTTTTATTTGATATCTCATGTTTCTTTAGAATGAATTGTGATGTGATGTCTTATGTTTCTCCAGGATGAGGTGAGATGTGTTGTGAGGCCTAGGTGTTCGTAGACATGATGTGTTATGAGGCCCCGGTGTGTATGGGAGGGATATGTTGTGAGGACCATGTGTTTGCGGATGGGATGTGATGTGGTATATTCTAACGAGGTGGGAGAGCTACTATGTATGCCTTTGGGGTGTAAGAGAGGGTAATAAGTGGGAAAAATTTTTGTGGGTACCCTATCATCGATGTGATATACATTATATAATATTACTTGTATTGTGTTATTTAGTGAGTGTGCCTTTGTGTGGTTGGGATGGTTAGTATACCTCTATAGGTGTATTTTGGTTCAACTATTTTCTCACAGGTCAATTAGTATGATGTTTTTACATATGCATGTGGGACTTCTGTTTTCTTATTGATTATACATATATTCTCACTGTACATATATAAAAAATATTTTCAGGTTTCTATGAGAGTGTGTGGACCGTGCTAGATATTTCTAGTTTGGGTGTTTGGAGCTGTTTATGTGTTGTTTCCTTATCTTTTATTTTTTTAGGATTTTTATTTGGAGTCTTTTTTACATATCATTTATGATTTACACATGAATTATGGGATGGAATCGATTTATTTTATAATATTTCATGTGGTTGATTTTGGTTGAAGCATCATAACTACTTGTCTTGTTTTGTTATAAAGGGTAATGCCTCCCATATTGTGAGTTTTGTACACCCTTGGTTCTAGTCACCCACCGGAGGCCTACTAGAGGGAGGTCAATGTGTTATTATCACCCTTTGTCCATTTACATCTTTGGTAAGGTGTCTTTTGGTGGAGTAGGTCAATAAAAACATCCATGAGTGAAATAATATTTAAAAATTCAATGTGTTCCAGACCACTTCAATAAATTAGAATCAAAATCCACATGAAATAATAACAAAAAATGAAACCTATAATATGAAAATAATTAACAAATTTATAATATATTAGTTTAGATGAGTAATATATACACCTCATAAAATAATCTATGTATATAACATAACAAACGTCTCAAAGATGAAAAATTTCCAGAAAAAATACATTACCACTTTAGAAAAATAGAAACTATAAACATCATGAAAAAAATATCCTACAATGGATATTTAAACCCCGATAAATTAAATTATAGGAATTATAAAATACATTATTGGGAATTGTATAAACCATATAAAAATAATTATGTGAAAAATAATAAATTAGTCTCAATTGAATGTTAATTGAGACAAAACCCCTTACTACATGAGTATATTTGGAATAATGGGATATATGAAAGAATAAGATATATTTAAACTTTTTTACATCATGAAATAAAAACATTCTTGATATGACATGTCATAAAGAAGTATATACACCGTATAAAAGTAACGAGTGCTGAATATCATGTATGTTTCTCCGAAATAAAATTGAGACAAGAAATACCGTAAAAATTATGGTAACATTTGAATCAGAAGTCACAAAATTAGTAATAAAAAATTAAACCTTTTAATACCATGAAGATAAATCAAAAAATTATATAATAGATCACTAGGGATAGTAGATACACCACAAAAATGATATCAGTGTTGAATATGAAACTTATCTCAAAGATGTAAAAAGTGAGATGAAAGCCTCTTACATAGAGTCTACTTCATCATGATTATACTCTATCATCCAGAATAATAAAAATATATAAAAATTTTACATTAAACATATCCTTTTTATTTTTTATCATTAATTTTATTTCATTAATTACAATGATGTATAGAACTACCTGAACAATTATGTTTACGCCGTGGGTTTTGATCATATTCATTTAGGTTTCAAAGACGACTTTATTGTTTAGCTATGGTCCATGGGTTCATCATTTAGATATATAAATAATAATTATCATTAAATTTTTATCACATTTTTAATAAATTATTCATTTAAAATAAAACAGTAAGGATGATTATGAAAAATGAACCTATGTTATGATTATAGAGACAATAGGTCATATGCATGCATTAGTACTATTCTCATTTTTTAAAGATCGTTATGGAAACAAGGTAAGTAACATTTAGGTTTCTAATGTGAAAATTATACAATTATTACCATATTTTATAAGTATATATACTTTTATACTATTTTGGTGAAGTGCTGATGACCAATGATTAATCACAACACTTTGAGGAGGTACTTGTCCACACTTTCACAAACGACGTTATCAGTTTTCTAATGTGTTGAATAGAAAGATGAAAATTATATGATTTAGGTAAATAAAGATAAATATTCAATAAATATCTTAAATATTTCATTTGTATGAAATATTTTTGAGAAAACCATCCTTAACAAAATCTATGTAATGCATGAATGAATCACATTGTTTGGATGAGGCACCAGTCCACACGTCCACAGACGATGTTATCATATTCCCAATAATAGAAATCATGAAGATATGAGTTATATAATAGTTATAGAAACATAATGACACCAAATATATCATATATATCATATAATAACATTATTTATATCATAATTCCCATCCAATAAATAGTTACTGAAAAAACTAATGACATCATTTCATGAGGAAATGGTATGCCACACACACGAATTATAAATTCATTACCCATTGGATGGAAGTCTATGTAAGTGTAGGTAGAAACCATAACATAAAAAATATATTTATATTGAAGATATTATTCTAATTTTATAATCATGATATAACAATAATGGAACGGGTGGAGAAATAAGTAAAATAAAAGTACACATTGAAGAATGTTACCTCTTCTTCAGTTAACTCACTCTGATTTACACTAAAGGACATATTGAGTTTCATTCTACCATAATTGGGACCACCAGTATGAAGGGAGTGATTTTGAGAGGTTATTTTTGAATGTTTTGGATGATCCAAAATGGATTGAGATGTGTGAAATGAGGGGGAGAGTAAATTCCCTATTCTATTGGTGGAGGAGTGGAATTCTTCTAAATAAGAAAGGTAAACAGTATTTGGCGGTATCCCTTACCTCATCTATTTCTAAAATGAAAAATAAATGTGTGTATGGGATGTAATTTTTATCTTCACTTAAACCACAAATAATAAATTTATTTTTAATCATTCTGTTCTTTAACTCAATAGTTTCCTTTCATTTTGTTTTTTTCATTTAGGTAACTAGTTTTATAGAATATTTAGTTCATCTATTAATAATAATTTAAAATTATAATTAAGAAAAAATAAACCACATATTATTTTAATGGTGAAAAATATAAATAATAAAAATCCAATGTTTTTTGGAAATTAAAATTAACAAAAGTACATATAATGCAAAAAAATATTGCTTCAACCCTAATAGTCCCAATAATGTTTTTATTATTTAGGGGTCATAATTTTAATTATAAAATATCATTTTTTCATCAATGGATCATATATGATATTTTTTAATTGTTAAAAATAAATTTATATAAGATTTTTTAGTACTTATTTTCATTTAATAAATTATCATTTATTATAAAACAACGATAATGTTAATTTTTTCATTATATATTTAATTAAATGAAAAAATGTCATGAAAATATTTGAATTCAAATATAATAAATTAAAATAAATATATCATGATATATTCATATAAAAAAATAACTTAACAAAAAAATCATTATAATTAATTTACTTTTATAATTTTTAGTTCACTTATTTAATTTAATTATTAACTATATTATCAATTAATTAGTGTTTCATTAACATTTAATGTAGTTAGTAAATCTATAAAAATTAGATATAAATTATTATGATATAAAGAATTCCTTTATCTTTCCAAATATTGTTCATAACCAAAACTATGTAGTTTGTTCCTATCCCAAATGCTTTATAGAAAATAAAAGAAATAAAGGAATTTTTTTTGTCATTTTATTTTCTTAACTTATTATATGGGTCAATTTAATTGAATAATATTCCCAATAACTCATATAAATCAATTATAAGGACATGTGGGTCGATATGTGTAATGTCTCGGACCTCTCTGGCCAATTCCCTTGTAAAAATGTGGTGTTAGAAGTGTTCCGGGAGGTCAAGGAGACTTGGTGTGCGTTAGAGTGGACTTTTAAGGAAATCTAAAGGGTTATGGCCTTCTCACGGAAGGCGCACGGTTTTCCTAAACTGTGTGGACAAACTGTGCAACGATGGTCTTGGAGGCAGTGGCTAACACATGATTAGCGCACGGTTTTTCTAATAGTGCGGACTAACCATGTGAGGAGTGGTTGTCGAGGCAGAAGCTAATACATGGTTAGTGCACAGTTTGTTAAACCGTGGGGACTAACCATGCAGGCACTTAAAGTTTGATCCTAAAATTGTGGATCTAACTCGTTTTGCCTTTAATCACCTCATTTAATCCCCTAATCATCCATAACTTGGGATTACCTTTCCTGGGAGGTAGGAGAATCTCTCCCAAGCGTTTTGGAGGCAATCCAGAGGCTTCCCTTGGAAAATCGGAGCCGGTTTATTAAGGTATGTGGTCGTTCTTGCTTGTTTTTCTTAGATCTACTTAGATCTACTTCTCCCCTTCTCTTGGTTTCTTAGATCCACACCCGTTATGGGTATATCTAAGTGTGTGGATGTTGGTTATGATGAGTTTTGGTGTTGGTTTTGTTATGAGAGGAAATATAAGGAGGATTCATGGAGAATCGACCAAGTTTCTTGGGCGTTCATTGACCGTTGTGGTTTTCCTCGAAAACCTTTGAGGTAGGGGATTCATTGCGTATCTTTTGTTTTTGTAACGGTATCGATAACATGTTGAATCCCACTGGATGAAAATGGAATTGAACTAATAAATATATTTGAACCAGATAAAGATATTTTTTTGATCATTTGTTATTGCCTCTTGTTTACTAGATAGAGTAATATATATGCCTTGATTTTTAATCATGTTGTTCTTGAGGAAATTGACAAAGAATGTAAAGCCAGAATCAATTGATAATTGGTTGGCTAAATATGAAGAGGCATGAAAACAAACTTGTTTCTTGTTGTAATTTTATATTGATCAAATTTAGCATAGTAAGCATGTTTAATCTTCGGTGATAGCTTACTGGATTGGTTCATGATGTTGGAACCAACGAATTGAATTTGTTAATTCAAGATGGATTAAGTAACTTGATTGAATTACATGATGGGTTTTGAGTTACCCTTTTGTTGTGAATTACGGATAAAAGCCCATTGAATGTGGTGATTTTGTTTTGCTGTTTGTGTTGTGATGTGACCTTGGAGGGGTTTTTTGATATGTACAGGCAGGGAGGCCCTGTGGATGTGGCAGAAAATGATACCTAGAGTGGCGAGATGTATCGGTTTATGCATGTGGGTGTCAGGGAGGACACTGTGGATGATGGAATGGGAAGGATGTGGTTGTTGGATGCTTGGTACTTTGTTTGGTTTTTTATCTGTTTTAAATTCCCCACATCTCAAGGAAGCTGGTCTTGCTTACCCTTCTTCCAAAGGAGGCGAAGACATGTGGGGTATTCCACGTGCTTTCCGTGTTTAGCCTCTTAAGGGAGATTGGGTCTACGCTCTTTCTATCGGCAACAAAGACTCAACAGGTAGTACGTCTACTCACCGTGTTGAGCCTCCTTCTGTTTAGTAGCATAGGTTGCTTTTATAGAATGCCTAGGAAAATGGGAAAGTAATTCTATAATGAATGTTCGAATAAATGATGTTAAACCATGGGGTTTAAGTTTGATGAAACTTAATGATGAGGTCAAGAACTTTGAAGGGACAGTGGTTTTTGGATGTGATGTTAATGGAACTTAATGTGGAATTTTTCTTGGTTAATTAATGTTCGAATAATTAATAAACATACAATGAAATTGATAAAAAGGTGATGAAGTAATCTAATAAATCCCTTTAAATGGTTGTGTGCTTATAGGATACCTAGTCTTAGAAGTGGCGGCTCGGAGTCCGAGAGACGTTAGCTGCAGTTTTTTCAAAGACTAGGTTATGCCCATAGTGTGGTTGTGGGTTATATATATTCTATACTTTTTGTGTTCTATACGCTACTCCACCCTGTCGGTTAGGGTAACTGACACCCCAGTGATTCTGAGCCCTAGGGGGGTGTTTTCCCCAACATTTTGATGGGAGGTTGAATGGCTGACTACCCCCTTTAGACCCACTCTCTTCTCTTGGTAGATACTAGTTTCATTGGCACAGCGGTTAGTTTCCCCCATATATGTGTGTAGGGGGATTTAATGGCTTGTGGTTATTTCACACACATATATTCTAGATATAATATAATATGGACTACTATAGGTGTAACATGTATAGGCTGTGATGTCTTGAGGATCCTTACTCGGTGTATGGGCTGTAATTGCTTGAGGTATAATACCCGACATATGATACACGTTATGCGAGCCGTGGTGGATCTTGGAAACTAACTGGTTACTTTGGGTTGTGAAAATGGTGTGGTGCATAGACAAGGTGTCTGTAAGCAATCCTTTCTGGTGCACGTGGTGTAGATTGTGGAGCTTAGCCCACGTTTATATGGGCAATCCTTTAGAGAGAGATGCACAGGACGTATGTCATCGGGGAAAAGCAGCAAACCAGTGGGGAAGTAGTAGCGGGGTACCCTTGATATTCTTTACTATACGATATATTGTTGTATGCGTTACTTGGTGAGAGTAGCCATGGTGAGGTTGGGAACATAGTATACCTGTTTAGGTGACGAGTTAGTTTCATTATTGTTCACTATGATTTAGCATGATTTCTTTACTTTTGCACGAGAGGCGTTGGGGAGGATCCTACTGAGTATACTGTTATACTCACCCTACGTATATATATAATGTTTTTCAGGTCACTTGGAGCAGGTTAGAGATCAAGCTGGTTTCTACTATCTTGGGGTTGCAGGAACTGTTCAGGCTTGTGGTCGCTGCTGTTTTTACTTTCTATTGGGTACTTGTAGTTTTCCCTTTATGTTGTGGTACTTTTACATGGCATTCCATATATGTACTTGGGTTTATTTTATATTTCAGTTGAGTTGGAGTTGGTTGGTGTCTATCTTATCACTCTCTTCCGCATGTGTTCTATTAGAGGTTAATGCCTCCCATATGTGTGATTATTATACCCTCGGTGCTAGTCACCATCCCGGGGCCTACTAGTGGTGGGACTCGGGGGTCATTATCTCCCATTTCACATTTCCGGCCGAGGAGGGGTACACATTTCGGGGAGGGGGTTGTGACAGAGTGGTATCCGAGGGAGGTTATGGGATAAGATGGAGTTTGGAGTTAGGCACATGTGAGGTTGCATGGTTTAGTAGGGAAACGATGGCATTCACGTTTAGCAAGTGAGATAAACACTGGAGACCGACTGAGACATAGGTGTTTAGGGCCCCCTATGATCTGACGTACGGACCTTTAAGATTGTAATGGATACTAAACGAAGTGATGCTAGTTGCAGGGTAGAGACCTAGGAAAGGATCACGCATCATTATTATTTATGCCTGTGTTTGAATGGGTAGACCTTGGGATAGGTTAACCTAAAATTAATAAAAGAAAAAAATTAATTAATTAATGTTCATTCTTCCATATTCCAGGATTAAGAGGTCTAACAGTTGTTATTTTACAGGTATGGATCCTGTTCGACATCCTCATCAGGTTTGCGTAGAAGATTTCCAGCAGGCTGTTCCAGAAGATCATTGCCAGGTAGAGGTTAACGATGATGAAACCTGGAGGAAGTCACTCCGAGAGTTTTAGCGCCAGAGTCTACAGAAGTATTAGGGCTTCATTTCAAATGCAGTCATAGAAGACTTGTTAGAGGTGGTCGAGATCGTCTTCTGTTCGATTCATGCTCGGAAGGAGTACTGGGTGTCCTTGGTTTTGGCGATGCTACGTGGAGCAGTGAGGCAATGGTGGTTCTTGTTCCTCAGGGATCGTGAGGAGTCTGTGATTTCATGGGAGGAGTTCTGAGATAGGTTTAGAGTTGAGTTTCTTTCTTCGACTATGAAGGTGTCTAGTTTCCAGGAGCTTCTTACCCTTCGACAGAGGAGCTTCAGTGTTCGAGATTTTGCAATCCATTTTAGGAACCTCTTACGATATGCTTCGGACCTACTGCCACATGAGGAGGCCAGGGCGAGGCATTTCAAGGAGGCTTTGCGTCCGGAGATCCAGTGCCAGGTCACCCCATTTATGTTAAACACATATCTTGTGGTGCTGGAGAGGGCAGATGTTTTTGGGAGGACTTTTTCCAGGACTGAATCATCACGAGAGGGGAATCATCATGATTCCTCACGAAGTAAGGCCGGGGCCCGGGGTACCCGATTTTCAGGGCAGAAGAGTTTCCGTTCAGCCTGGGGTGGGTCCCATCCCTTCAAATCTCATTTCTCTGGAGGCAGAAACTCTCAAGCCTATTATAAGGTATCATGCACTTGTTTTTCTTGTGGTGGTTTTGGTCATCAGTTGCAGGAGTGACTGACCATTCAGAGTAGTCATCGTGCACCGGGTGCTCCGCTCCAGGTTCCTCCATTGAGGTCGTTCCATCCAAGGATGGAGCAACAATTTGCACCAGCTTTCGATCATCAGAGGGTATATTGGGCAGGCAGAGGAAATCCCCATGATGCACCCCGTCCTCAGAGAGTAGAGCACAACCATGGTGGTGGTCATCATCAGGGTTATAGAGGTCGTGATGGAGGCCATGGTCAACTTCATGCTCTAGCATTACCATCTCCAGATGATCCAGACGTCGTTCGAGGCACCCTTTGATTGTTTTCTACCTTGGTGTATTCCTTGTTTGATTCTAGAGTGACACACTCTTTCATATCACCTAACCTTGTCCATGTCTTGGGACTTGAGGTTGAGAGGCTTCCAATGCCCTTGGCGTTGACTACACCAGTTGGAGGTCGAGCTGACTTGTTTGAAGCATATAGAGATTTCGAGCTAGTGTTGGGGCAACACTGCTCTTGGGGATATTTTTTATATTTACAAATAAAGCCATATGATGTCATCCTTATCATGGATTGGTTGTATTTGGTGTAGGATATCATGGATTGCTTCAGGAAGAAGGTCATCTTCATTGGTGCAGATAGAGAGAAAGTGGTGTTTGTTGGTGAGTGAGATCCTCGGATGGGTCACAGGCGAGTTCCATCCTTATCAACCATGGTGGCTGAGATAATGCTGAGTTCTTCAGAGGATTGGTAGTTGGAATTTCCTAGGGTCGTAGAGGAGTACCATGATGTCTTTCCAGAAGAGGGTGTAGCATTACCCCCTCGACAAGAGATCGATTTTGGGATCGAGCTACATCCAAGAGAGTCTCCTATATCTATGTCTCCATATAGGATGGCCCCTTCAGAGTTATGAGAGCTACGTATACATCTTGATCGTATGTTGCAATGCGGTTTTGTTCGACCAAGTGTGTCTCCATGGGGTGCACCAGTTCTGTTCGTAAAGAAGGCCGATGACATTTTGCAGTTGTGTGTCGATTATCATCGCTTAAACAAAGTGACAATAAAGAATCGATAGCCTCTTCTACAGATTTATGACTTATTCGATCAACTTAAAGGTGCAAGTTGGTTCTCAAAGATCGACATGCGTTTAGGATATCATCAGATGTGTGTGAAGGATAAAGATATCTTGAATGCTTTCAGCTGTCATCATGGGAATTATGAGTTCATTGTAATGTTGTTTGGTGTGACGAATTCTACAGCTGTATTCATGAGATTGATGAATGATGTGTTCTGTGTGTTCCTAGACAAGTTTGTTGTAGTTTTCATCGATGCAATCCTGGTGTACTCCACATCTGAATAGGAGCATGCAGAGCATCTACAAGCCATTTTGGGAGTTCGTCGTCGACATCAACTGTTCGGGAAGTTGTCGAAGTGTGAGTTTTGGGATCGAGAAGTCCATTTCTTGGGGCATGTTGTGTCCCAACAGGGAGTAGCTATAGATCCATCGAAGATAGAATCAGTTGAGTCTTGGTCATCCCCCAAGACAGTGTCAGAGGTGCAAAGTTTCCTTGGTCTCGCAGGCTGCTACAGGAGGTTCGTAGCCAATTTCTCACGAGTTTCAACTCCTCTCACAGCTTTTACCAGGAAAGATTAAGCATTTATATGGACTGATCAGTGTGAGGCAGCTTTCGAGTATCTAAAGTATATGTTAGTAAGTGCTCCACTCCTTTGTCTTCTAGCCGAGGGAGTTCAGTTTGATGTCTTATGTGATACATCGCATTTGGGGTTAGGATGTGTTCTCATACAGCAGTGGTCAGTTGTTTCTTATAGGTCTCAGAAGTTGCATTCCCATGAATGCAAATATTCCTCCCATGACCTTGATTTGGCAGCCTTGGTGTTTTCTATGAAGTTGTGGAGACATTACCTCATTGTTGAACCCTTTGTGGATTTCACTGATCATAATAGTTTGATGTATGATTTCTCCCAGTGTGACTTGAACTTACGAAAACGTCGGTGGATGGAGTTATTACAGGAATACGAATTTGAAATAACGTATACACCTGGAAAAGGGAATGTTGTAGCTGATGCGCTAATCCAAAAGTCATGTAGTGATGTTGTGTGTGAATCCACTGATTCCTTGAGGGTAATTGAAGAACTGTCAGCATTACATCTTGATATGGAAGAAGTTGGGGGTAGAGGATGTCTTTTTCAGATTATGGTATAGTCATCCCTGGTGCAGAAGGTGGAAGATTCCCCGTTGGGGGATCTTGAGGTGGAGGTCTGGAGAGACCTAGTTGTTTGTGGTGAGGCCCTTGATGGTTGGTCTGAGGATGAACAACACAAAGTGTTGGATCATGGAATAATTTTTGTTCCCTTAGAGATGTGTGATACGGTCCTCATAGAGTTCCATGGTTCTCCTTTAGCGGTGCATCCTAGTGTGATGAAGATGTACCGATCCTTGAGGAGTCAATTTTGGTGGCATGGGCAGAAGCATGCGATTGCGGAGTTTGTGTCTCAATGTTTAGTCTTCCAGAAGGTGAAGGCCAAACACCATGTTCCTGGTGGTCTTCAACAGACATTAGAGATTCCTCATTGTAACTGGGAGGAAATCTCAATGGACTATGTTATAGGTGAAGGACCCCAGGACACCCTGAGAGGGGAGGGGTGAATCAGGGTGAAAACTTTTTCTTTTAATGTGATGGATCTTGTTCCCACGTTGGTAGGAACTTGTTGAACCTGTAAGATGAAGATGATCAGAAAGAAAACATGCACATGCACAGAGAAGACACAACCCTTTTTACTTGGTTCACCACTAAGGGCTACGTCCAAGGAGCATACGCCGACTAGTTACCAGCCGTACCAAAATCCACTATGCCTCAGTAGCTGTAGATTAAAATTGTTCAGGCACAGTCACTTTGTCCCAGGCTCACTGCCTTTACAAATGTTCAGGGATAGCTCACTGCTTCCCTTGGGTCACTCCCGTTGACTCCCCCTGGCTCACTGCTGTTGGTGATGTCACACTCAGTTTATAGACATAAAGGTCTCTTCAATAGATAGACATGAAGTTCATTGTCTCATGTTCAGCATGATACTTTTCTTGCATCAGAGTCCTGAGTTAATGCTCTATTAATGTCCAAATTCCAACCACTGATGAATACCCCCTTTTCCCTTGTCCACCGGGCAAACAACCTTTGGAAAAGGAATTCACAAAGTACCCTACTTCGCAAGGCTCCTTATTTTGCAAAGCTCAAACAAGCCTTCGCGGAGTCCCTGCCTTTTCGCGAAGCTCAATCGTGAAGCACTCTCGTGATGCTCCAGCCTTTTCAATGCTTGGATATCGTGGAGCTCCTGCCTCTTCGCGAAGCTCACAGAGCCAACGTGGGGCGCATGACTTTCGCGGAGCTAGAATAGCAGCTGCGAAGCTCCTCTTTCACGAAGCACACTGCCTTCGCGAGAGACCTTTGCGAACCGAGAGCAATGTACTTTCTCTGAAATTCTCTCTACTTCTCTCGAGGGGGTCGGCCCTTATTTATAGGCGATTCCACCGACCCTCGACCCTTCCATGCGAAGTCAGCGCCATGTCATCTCAAATCACGAAGCTTCGAAGTTCCCGCCGAAATTTTCTCAAAATCTCAAAGCACTACGGTAATTTTTCATTTGCGGAGATCGTCATAATTGCAGAGCATTAACGTCATTATTCCTTCGCGCCTTTGCCGCGAAGCTCCCTCGAAAAGTCCTTCACCGCCGCGATGCGCTTCAACTCTACCATTCGCGAAGCTTTGACGTAATCACGAAGACTCACCGCCTCTATTATTCTGGTCTTCACGATTCCCAAACCATGCATCCTCTCTTCGCAAAATTCATGCCTTTTTCATATTTAATTATTATCTTCATGGAAATCCACCTTTCGTGATGCTCAGCAACTTCCAGATTTTGGACCCCAAAAATTTGACAAACACTGGAAAACAACACCATCTTCAATACTGTTGTCTGCTTGAACGGTATGATCTCTTTGCTGGTACACTATCTGAACTTCCATTGATGATTGACAACAAACCCAAACCATACTCCAAATCATGCATAGAAGACCATGGTTCCAACAATCTCCCCCTTTTGGTTTTTCGGCAATCAGAAGATAAATTCAATAGATCTCCATCTATGTGAAAACCAAAAATACAGGAATCAACTCAGCCAACACTCTAAGTCTACGTGAGCAATGCTTGGTGTAGAAAACAAGAGAGGAGGCTTGAATTGGGTTCCACTCTTTTCCTTCTCATTCTTTTGAATTTATTCCTTTCCCGTTTCTCCCCCATTGAAAATAAATCCAAAGACCAGTAAATTTTTTCACGTTCAACTCAAACCATACTCCCCCTGGATAGTATCTCCCCCATAAACCTGCATCACCGCCATAAACCGATTAAAACAGTTATAAAAAATGGGGAGAGGGGAATTCCTTAACCTCCTTATGCACTGGGAGGTGGCCGAACACCGAGGTTCAACTGATGCTTCTCAAACACATCTACTGACAGTGGATTTGTCAGGATATCAGCCACTTGCTCGTCTGTTCCCACATGATCCATTCTAATCACGTTTTTCTCAACATTCTCTTTGATAAAGTGATACCTGATTTCAATGTGTTTTGTATGAGAATTCTGAACAGGATTCTTCTTAAGATCAATTGCGCTCTTATTGTCATAGTAAAACACCATTGGTTGCTTCACCTCATCACCAATATCAGTTAATTGCTGCTTCATCCATAGCAGTTGAGTGCATGCCTTTGTGGCGAAGATATACTCAGCTTCAGCAGTACTAAGAGAAGTACTTTCTTGTTTCATGCTCAACCAGCCAACATATTTCTTCCCAATATAGAAATCTCCACCACTGGTGGACTTTCTGTCTATTACATCACCAGCCCAGTCAGCATCAGAAAACGCTGATAATTCACTGTCCCTACCTGCAGGAAAATGTAACCCAAAGTTGTGTGTACCATGAATGTACCGCATGATTCTTTTGACTGCCGCTATTTGTTCCTCCTTTGGACTACTCTGAAAGCGGGCTGCAAGACATATGGCAAAGACAATATCTGGCCGTGTCACTGTTAGGTACAGTAGGCTCCCAATGATTCTTCTTTACATGGTGGGATCTACAGATTTCCCTTCCTCATGCTTTCCAAGTTTGGTTCCAACTACAATCGGAGTTGACATTGGTTTGGAGTCTTGCATATTAAACTTCTTTAGCAGCTCTCTGGCATAATTTTCCTGACAGATAAAAGTGAAGTATTTCCTTTGAGTCACTTGTAGTCCCAGGAAATATGTGAGCTCCCCAATCATTGACATTACAAATCTTTATTTCATATGATTGGCAAATTCATCCACACATTTCTGCCTGCTGCCAACAAATATAATGTCATCGATGTAGACTAGAACCATGAACTGATATTTTGAAGAATTCTTCACATAGATATTGTGATCTACTCCACCTATTTTGAATTCTAGCTTCTTGAGGTAAGAATCCAGTCTGGAGTACCACGCCCGTGGTGCCTATTTCAGGCCATAAAGTGCTTTCTTTAGCTTTCAGACCTTTGATTCATCAGCACCAAGAAGAAAACCCATGGGTTGTTCAATGTAGACTTCTTCCTCGAGTACACCATTTAAGAATGCTGTCTTGACATCCATTTGATATACTTTATATCCTATTTGGAGAGCCATGGCAAGAAACAACCTGATTGACTCCAACCTAGCCACTGGAGCAAAGGTCTCTTCAACGTCAACACCTTTTATCTGAGAATACCCTTTACATACAAGTCGATCCTTGATTCTGATAACACTTCCATGCTCATCAAACTTGTTCTTGAATATCCATTTTGTTCCAATAACATTGTGACCTTTTGGTCTTTGGACAAGATCCCATGTCGGATTCTTGTCAATCTGATCTAACTCTTCATTCATGGATTTCACCCATGATTCATCCTTTGTAGCTTCTTCAAATGAGGATGGCTCCACAACTGACAGAAATGTAAAAGGTGTGTTATTACTCATCCTCCTTCTCTGTGTGGGTGCATTCCTGTCTCCAATTATATTAGATGGATCAATATCTGCTCTTCGATTTCTCCTGTGAGGTTCAATTGCATTCTCAGCATCCAAGATTTCCTCTTTAGATTCTTTGTCTGAGTCAACATCATGATGTGTCTGCTGAGTGTTTTGAACAACTTCCTCTATTTATGCATTTGTATTTTATTCCCGTTCACTTTTTTCCTGACTTTCTGTCACATCATCATATGACGTCCTTGAAGCATTTTTACTTTTCTCTTCAATTATCTTAACATCACTGCTTTCCACAATTCTTCCTAAATTCTTGTTCAAACACATGTAGGCTTCGCTGTTCATTGAGTAACCGAGGAAAATTCCTTCATCTGCATTATCGCAATATTTCCCTTGATTTCCTTCTTTTTTCCTGATGAAGCATTTACTTCCAAATACACGAAAGTATTTTAAAGAGGGCTTTCATCCATGCCACAATTCATATGGTGTCTTCATGTCACCCATATAAAGTCCCGTTCGATTCGGAATGTACACTATAGCTTGAACAACCTCTTTCCAGTAATGTCGTGGAATACGACTCTCAATCATCATAGTTCGTGCCATGTAATTCACCTGTCTATTCCTACTTTCAACAACTCCATTTTTTTGTAGAGTTCTCACAGCAGCTACCTCATGCTGTATCCCATGCTTCTCCAGATAATTTTCAAATTCAATGGACGTGTATTCTCCTCCATTGTCAGATCGCAACACTTTGATTGTTCGTCCAGTATCATTCTCGGCAATTCGCCGATATGTTTTCATGCATTCATGGACTTGTCGTTTCCTGTGGATGACCATCATACATGCCATTATACTAAAATCATCTATGAAAAGGACAATATACCTTTCTCCATGAGTTCCATCAACATTTATCGGCCCACATACATCTGTATGAATTAGATCAAGAAGGTGAGATTCCATTTTTTTCTTTGGCCGATATGAACTGCAGACCAGCTTCCCACGAATACAAGCATCGCAAGATTTTTCACGCTCACGCTTCAGGTTGGGAATGTCCATGACAATTCTCAATTTTGAAATATTCTCTATTTCTTGTTGATTGATGTGTCCCAGTCTCTGATGCCACAAATTGTTTTCTTCTTCAACAGTCATTTAACATACATTTTCTTCACTATCAACCTGATACAAGTTGCCTTCTATTCTACATCCCTTCATAAGTTAATTGCCTGTCTTTCCCTTGATAGTGCATCCTTTCTGATTAAAAGTAACTATAAGTCCTGCATCATAGAGTTGAGTCACGCTGAGGAGATTATGACGTAGGCCATCAACGTAAAGGACTTCAGTATTATTTAGTTCTCTATTAGCTAACTCGGTACTTACACTCCCTTTGATTTCCAGAGCCCCATCATTACCAAATCGTACTGTACCATCAACCGTCCTTTTGATACCCGTTAGAAGGCCCACATTACCCGTCATATGAGATGAACAACCGCTATCCAGAATCTAGGTACTGTTGTTCTTTGTAGCATTGAGGGCCACCTCTTCAAGGTTGGATTTCTCAATCTTCTTCCTTTCCTTCCATGAGACATTGGATTGAGTGTATAGACCTAATGGCCTTTCAATTATCTCTTCCGCATACCCAGGTTCTTCATAGTCAAAATCTTCTTTGAGAGGAGAAAACCTGTTTGAAAGAGCAACACTGTCTTGCTGACGAGACTTGACTTGTCTTGAACTTTGGTATGAGGTGTCCATGTCCCTTCTTTGCCTGCAATTAGAAGCCTTATGACCAAAGTTAGAACAACGAAAACAATATCCCTAGAAATTGTTTCTTATAAAAATTAGGATATGAATTTTTTCTCCTTTGTTGAACTTCTATATCTTCTCCATTCAGATAACTTCTTGCCTCATCACAATAAGACATGGTAAGGACCAGATAGCCACAGAACTGACACTTCATGAGAGTAAATGTATTCTCACTTGAATATCTCCTCAAACCTTATTCCGTGGAAGAAAAGTTAGACTGTCTGCCATTTCTGAATGTTTGAGGATAATTTTCAGTTCTCCTTTTAGTTTTGGTTGAAGGTTCCTTTTTCAGCACGTTAGGAAACGTTTCAACATGTTCAACTTTCATCTTATCTTTCTTTTGGATCTTTTCACTTCTAGTAGTTGATGTATCATCCTCATAGCCAATTCCACTCTTTCCCATGCAAGCGGGTCTTTGATTACTCAAGGTTTTTCCAACCCCATATGAACCGCACTTGGCTCCTGCTAGTAATTCTGCATCTGAGAATCTTCCAAACTGTATTTTCTTCCTCGATTCTTTTGGAATTGTTTCAGTCTCATGTTTACTCCTTATAGTAACAACTTCCTCCTCAAGACCCTGAGCAGTCTTGGATTTTTCATCTAGTCTGGAGGTGAGGTCATTGATGACCTTTGCCTGCTCTTCAATTCTCAGCTTCAGATCCACTACATCATCATTGATTTCAATTATTTTAGACTCTACCTTCAAAAATTCTTCCAGTAGTTCAATTTCAGCCTCAATTTGATCAACATATTCAGCTGATTCTTCTACAATATATTTCCACTTATTGCAACTCTTGCATTTAATCTTAAGCTTATTAACCACATCCTTAAGTTGCATCTCATGATCTAAACAAGTTCTCAGTTGTTTTTCCCCACCAGTATCTTCTGACTTTTCAACAGTGGCCACTATGGAAGCATGGTTCCTAGTTTTGAATTCTAGTTATTCTTCATCACAAAATTCATTATCATCTTCTTCCTCTTCATAGACAAAACTCTTCCTTTGCATTTTCTTTCCAAATTTGAATTCTCCCTTTTTGAAGAACCTTCTCTGAGGCTTCTCGATGCATTCATCTTCACTATCTTCATCATTGATCTTTCTTAAGCACTGAGAGGCAATGTGCACAACTTTTGCACAACGAAAACATGTGAGTGTTAACTTCCCTTTGAATTTCCCTTTCCCCTTCTGGAACTTCTTTGCAATGAGAGAATGAATTTCTTTTTCTTCTTCATCTTCACCACTACTATCATTTGAGATTTTCAGTTTATCCATGGCCTTGAATTCCATTTCCGTGCTCACACGAGACGTAGCATCTTCTGGTTTGACCCTCATTTCATATGCTTCCAAGCTGCTAAGTAGATCATCCAAAGAGAGTTTTGAAATATCTCTTTCCTCAAGGGATTACACCTTTGCATTATATAAAGGTGAAATCTTCTTAATATTTTCTTTACAATGTCAATGTCTTTTATTTCTTCACCTAGACCCCGAATTGCTCCAACTACTTCAGTAATTCGATTAAAAAATGAATCTGCATTCTCATTAGGATGCATCTTTAGATCGTCAAACCTGTTGTGTAAAACCTGAAGTTTTTACTCCTTTACCTTGATCTCTCCTTCATAAATGTTTTCAAGTTTATCCCATATAGACTTTTCTGAAGTGCAACTCATCACCTTTAGATATATCTGATCAGAAAGAGCTGCGGTGAGTGCATTTTGTGCTTTAGCATCTGCATCAAGAATTTTCATGTCTGTTTCAATCATAGCTAGTCCTATTGGGTCAGTGACTTGTATTCCTTGCACAGTAGAAAAGAGAAATTCCATTCCAAGAGATATTAGATGAGATCTCATTCTATTCTTCCAGATCTGGAAATTGCTTCCATCGAAGTGAGGGAGTCCCCTGACATTGACCGCGTTTTCCATGAAGAAAAGAGGCTAGATTCAACACGAGAAACCTCCCTCTGATACCACTTGAAGGACCCCGGGACACCCTGAGAGGGTATGGGTGAATCAAGGTGACAACTTTTTATTTTAATGTGATGGATCTTGTTCCCACGTAGGTAGGAACTTGTTGAACCTGTAATATAAAGATGATCAGAAAGAAAACATGCACATGCACAGAGAAGACACAACCCTTTTTACTTGGTTCACCACTAAGGGCTATGTCCACGGAGCATTCACTGACAAGTTGTCGGCCGTACCAAAATCCACTATGCCTCACTAGCTGTAGATTACACTTGTTCGGGCACAATCACTCTGTCCCAGGCTCAATGCCTTTACAAAGGTTCAAGGATAGCTCACTGCTTCCCTTGGGTCACTCCCGTTGACTCCCCCTGGCTCACTGTTGTTGGTGAAGTCCCACTCAGTTTATAGGCGTGAAGGTCTCTTCAACAGATAGACATGAAGTTCATTGTCTCCTATTCAGCATGAGACGTTGCTTGCATCAGAGTCCTGAGTTAATGCTCTGTTAAAGTCCAAATTCCAACCACTGATGAATACCCCCTTTTCCCTTGACCACTGGGCAAACAACCTTTGGAAAAGGCCTTCACAATGTACCCTACATCGCCAGGCTCCCAATTTTTTAAAGCTCAAACAAACCTTCGCGGAGTCCCTGCCATTTCGCGAAGCTCAATTGTGAAGAACTCTCGCGATGCTCCAGCCTTCGCAATGCTTGGCTATCATGGAGCTCCTGCCTCTTCGCGAAGCTCACTGAGCCAACGCGGGGTGCACGACTTTCGCGAAGCTAGAATAGCCGCCGCGAAGCTCATATTTCGCAAAGAACACTGCCTTCACGAGAGAACTTTGCAAACCGAGTGCAAAGGAATTTCTATGAAATTCTCTCTACTTTTCTCGAGGGGGTAGGCCTCTATTTATAGACGATTCCACCGACCCCCGGCCCTTCCGCGCGAAGTCAGCGCTACGTCAGCTCAAATTACGAAGCTCCGAATTTCCCGCCGAAATTCTCTCAAAATCACGAATCACTACGGCAATTTTCTGTTCTCAGAGCTCGTCGTAATTGCGGAGTATTAACGTCATCATTCCTTCGCACCTTCGCCGCGAAGATCCCTCGAAAATCCCTTCACCGCCGCGATGCGCTTCAACTCTGCCGTTCGCGAAGCTTTGAAGTAATTGTGAAGACTCACCGTCTCCATTCTTCTGGTCTTCGCGATTCCCAAACCATGCATCCTCTCTTCGCGAAATTCATGCCTTTTCCATATTTAATTATTATCTTCATGGAAATCCACCTTTCGCGATGCTTAGAAACTTCCAGATTTTGGACCCCAAAAATTTGACAAACACTGGAAAACAGCACCACCTTCAATACTGTTGTTTGCTTGAATGGTATGGTCTCTTTGCTGGTACATGATCCGAAATTCCATTGATGATTGACAAAAAACAGAAACCATACTCCTAATCATGCATAGAAGACCATGGTTCCAAAAATAGGTTTACCTCAAGCTCCGGGAGGATGTGATTCTATTTGGGTGGTAGTGGATCATTTAACAAACTCATCCCACTTTATAGCAATCCAGGAGTCAAGCTATGTGGAAGTTTTATCCAGGTAGTATCTAAAGAAGGTGGTGAGACATCATGATGTCCCTAGGATGATCATTTCGGACCGATATCCTCGTTATACCTCCAGGGTGTTGAGAGGTCTCCAACATGCTTTTGGTTCTAAACTGTGCCTTAGCACTACTTTTCATCCTCAAATAGATGGTCAGACAGAGCAATCTATCCAGACTCTTGAAGACATGTTACGCTCTTGTGTTCTTCATTTTGGAGGCTCATGGATGAGGAACATACCCATGGTGGAGTTTGATTACAATAATAGTTTTCACTCCAACATTGGTATGGCGCCGTTTGAAGCCTTGAATGGCCAGTATTTCCATTCTCCGTTGTGCTGGACTGGGGTCGGAGAGTCAGTAATTCTCAGACTGGAACTAGTGCATAATACAACAGAGATGTTTCAGGTGATTCGTGAGAGGATGAAGGAAGCGCAAGATCATCAGAAATCCTATCCCGATCAAAGAAGGATACCCTTATAGTTTAATGTTGGGGATCATGTGTTTCTAAAGGTGACTCCCCTTCATGGGCAGCGAAGGTTTGGCCGTGGAAGTAAGCTTTATCCATGGTTTGTTGGGCCTTTCTAGGTGCTAGCTCGTGTTGGAGCTGTGGCGTATTGAGTATCACTTCCCCCATAGATGAGTCGGATACATGATGGTTTCCATGTATCACAGCTACGTCGTTATCTTCATGACGACTCCCACATCATCAATTGGGGAGTGATCATTTTTTATGATGATTCCACCTTTGAGGAGCGACCTATGGAGATCCAAGACCACAAGGATAAGGTGTTGCGTGAGCATTCCATACCCTTATTTCGTGTCTTGTGGCGACACAGTGGCATGGAGGAGAGTACTTGGGAACGTGAGTCACAGATACATGCTCAGTACCCAGAGTTGTTTGATTTTTGACTCTTTTCATGTATCGTTGTAACTTTTGTGGTTATGAAACATTCATTTTTATGAGACAGCTCCCTTTGTTTCATTGGTGGGTTTCTTTCTTTTGAGAGGTATCTCGGTGGGTGGTTGTTCAGACCCTGTTTCATTTTCTCTTTAGGTGGGTTATGGATTCTCGAGGATGAGAATGTTTTGAGTGGTATCTGATGTAATGGACTGGACCTCTACAGTCTATTCCTTTGTGAAAATGTGGTGTTAGAAGTGTTCCAGGAGGTCAAGGCGACCTGGTGTGTGTTTGGGTGGACTTTAAAAGAAATCTAAAGGGTTATGGACTTCGCACAAGAGGCGCACAGTTTTCCTAAATCGTGCAGCCAAATTGTGCAAGGATGGTCTTGGAGGCAGTGGCTAACGCACGGTTAGCACACAATTTGTCTAACCATGCGGACTATCCATGCGAGGAGTGGTTGTCAATGCAGAATCTAACGCATGGTTAGCACACGATTTGTTAAACCGTGTGGACTAACCATGCGAGCATTTAAAGTTAGATCCCAAAATTGTGGATCTAACTCGTTTTGCCTTTAATCACCTCGTTTAAGCCCCTAATCGGCCATAACTCGGAGTTACCTTTCCTGGGAGGTAGGAGAATCTCTCCCAAGCATTTTGGAGGAAATTCAGAGGATTCCCTTGGAAAATCAGAGCCTACTTTTTGAGGTATGTGGTCATTCATGTTTGTTTTTCATAGATCTACTTAGATATACTTCTACCCTTCTCTCAGTTTCATATATCCACACTCGTCATGGGTATATCTAAGTGTGTGGATATCTCTTATGATGATTTTTGGTCTTGGTTGTGTTAGGAGAGGAGATCTAAGGAAGATCCATGGAGAATCGACCCGGTTTCTTAGGCGTTCATTGACTGTTTTTTTCCTCAAAAACCTTTGAGGTAGGGGATTCGTTGCTTCTCTTTTTTATGTGTAATGGTATCGATAGCATGTTGAATCCCACTGGATGATAATGGAATTGACCTAATAAATATATTTGAACCGGATAAAGAAATTGCTTTGATCATTTGTTATTGCCTCTTGTTTACTAGATAGTGTAATATATATTTCTTGCTTGTTAAGCATGTTGTTCTTGAGGAAATTGAAAAAGAACGTAAAGATAGAATCAATTGATAATTTTTTGGCTAAATATAAAGAGGCATGAAAACAGACCTGGTTCTTTTTATAATTTGATATTGATCAAATTTGGAATATTAATCATGTTTAATCATCGGTGATAATTTCTTGAATTGGTTCATGATGTTAGAACCAACGAACTGAATTTGTTAATTCAATATGGATTAATTAACATGATTGAATTCCATGAAGGGTTCTGAGTTACCCTCTTGTTGTGAATTAGGGATAAAATCCCATTTGATGTGGTGTTGTTTTCCAGCTGCTTGTGTTGTGATGTGACCCTGGAGGGGTGTTGTGATATGTGGAGGCAGGGAGGCCTTGTGGATGTGGTAGCAGATGACGCCAAGAGTGGTGATATGCATTGGTGTATGCATGTGGGTGTTAGGGAGGACACCAGTGATGATGGAATTGGATGGATGTGGTTGTTGGATTCTTGGTTCTTTGTTTGGTTGTTTATCTGTTTTACTTTTCCCAATAATCAAGGTAGCTGGTCTTGCTTACCCTTCATCCAAAGGAGGAGAAAACACGTGGGGTATGCCACAGGCTTTCCATGTTTATCCTCTCAAGGGAGAATGGGTCTACACTCTTTCTATAGGCGGCAAAGACTCGACGTGTAGTCGTCTACTCACCGTGTTGAGCCCCCTTGTGTTTAGTAGCACATGTTTCTTTTCTATAATTCCTGGGGAAATGGAAAAGTAATTCTGTAATGAATGTTGGAATAAATGATGTTAACCCATGGGGATGAAGTTTGATGAAACTTAGTGATGAGGTCGATAACATTGAAGGGACAATGGTTTTTGGATGTGATGTTAATGTAACTTAATGTGGAATTGTTCTTGTTTAATAAATATTTGAAGAATTAATTAACATACAATGAAATTGATAAAAAGGGGATGAAGTAATCTAATAAATCCCTTTAAATGGTTGTGTACTTATAGGATACCTAGTCTTAGAAGTGGCGGCTTAGAGTCCGAGAGACGTTAGATGTAGTTGTGTCTAAGACTTTGTTATGCCCATAGTGTGGTTGTGAGTTATATATATTCTGTACTTTTTGTGTTCTATACACTACTCCACCCTGTCGGTAAGGCAAATTTGCACCCCCAGGATTCTAAGCCCTTGGGGGGGGGGTGTTTTTCCAAACATTCTGATGGGAGGTTGAATGGATGGCTACCCCCTTTAGCCCCGCTCTCTTCTCTTGGTATATACTAGTGCCATTGGCACAACTTTTAGTTTCCCCCATATATGTGTGCAGAGGGCTGTAATGGCTTGTGGTAATTTCAGGCAAATATATTTTGGATATAGTATCTTATGGACAACTATAGGTGTAACGTGTATAGGCTGTGATGGCTTGAGGATCCTTACTCGGTGTATGGGCTGTAATGGCTTGAGGTATAATACCCGAAGTATGATACATGTTATGCGAGTTGTGGTGGCTCCCAGAAACTACCTGGTTACTTTTGGTTGTGAGGATGGTGTGGTGCCTAGCCCAGGTGTCTACATACAAGACTTTGTGGTGCACGTGGTGTAGATTTTGGAGCTTATCCCAAGTTTATACGGGCAAGCCTTTGGAGAGATATGCACATGACGATTGTCATTGGGGAAAAGTGAAAAACTAGTGGGGAAGTAGTAGCGGGGTACCCTTTATATTCTTTATTGTACGATATATTCTTTCATGCATTACATGGTGAGAGTTGCCATAGTGAGGTTGGGAACATAGTATACCTGTTTAGGTGACGAGTTAGTTTCACTGTTGTTCATTGTGCTTTAACATGCTTTCTTTACTTTTGCACGATAGGATTCGGGGAGGATCCTACTGAGTATACTGTTATACTCACCCTACGTATATATAAACCGTTTTTGAAGTCACTTGGAGCAGGTTGAAGATCAATCTAGTTTCTACTAGCTTGGGGTTGCAGGAGTTGTTCGGGCTTGTGGTCGCTGCTGTTTTTACATTCTTTTGGGTACTTGTAGTTTTCCCTTTCAGTTGTGGTACTTTTTCATGGAATTCCATATATGTACTTGGGTTTCTTTTATATTTTAGTTTGAGTTGGAGTTGGTTGGTGTCAATCTTATCTCTCTCTTCCGCATGTGTTCTCTTAGAGGGTAATGCCTCCCATTTGTGTGATTATTATACCCTTGGTGCTAGTCGCCGACCCGGGGCCTACTGGAGGTGGGACTCGGGGGGTCATTATCTCCCTTTTCACATTTCTGGCCCAGGAGGGGTACACTTTGTGGGGAGGGGTACGTGAGAATATGTCACTAAAATTGATTTGTTAGATATTTTTATAATTCATTTGGCCCCTTAAGATTAATGTTTAATCACTATGTAAAATGAATTTTACCTTAATCGCTATAATTCATTTAATTTTATTTCACTAATATTTATTGTAAAAATTCATGTTTACAATAATATTTTTTTTCCAATTATTATATGTTATATGAATCAATTACTTCAAATTAAAATCAAATAAATGGAATAATTTAATTTAAAATTGATCTTGTGAATGGGATGAAACAAGAGTGTTTTAATGTAAAAAGATAAATGTTCGAAATGTTTTTATATCAAATTTCAATGTGCAATTGATTTGAATGAAAAATATTGGAATGAATAATTTATAATTCAACCAGTTAAAAATTAAATGATATTTGAAATATAATTTAACTATGTAAATAATCTACATGAAAATAGAGTATTATATTAAAAATTGATTACAATCATTATTCATTAAAAAAAGAAAGTTCTCAGAAAAATACCAAAACATTTGTGAAATTTTATTTTGATATTATTATTTAAAAAGAAGTTTATTATGTCAATTAAAATTTATTAAAGTATAAAAATTTATTCTTAAAAATATTATTCCATTAAAATGTGGAATTTTTTTTTGAGAAATACAACTTATTTTTCTTGAAATTGGATTCATTAAATATTATTAGATGAATTGAAAATAATTTGGAATAATATATGACACATATATTTAACTAATATTTTTTCTCTAATAGGGATAAATTTAATTTATAAATAAATAATTCTTTGTGGGAATAATTTTTTTTATACAAACAAACCCTTTATATCTAATTGTATTTTATATTCGTTTACAAATTAATTGGTAACCAGTGAGTTCATAATTAATTTTAAAGAAGTAATTCATTAAACTTTTGTTATGTTACATCCTACCCCATTAAAATGAATTTATCCTTAGAAATTCATCATATTTATCAAATGTTTACCATTTTTAGAAATCCATTATTAAAACACACATCAGACCAATGAAATAAGGACAAAATCCCACAAAAATGGAAAGTGAGAAACATAAAGGTCTCCTGAAAATACACATCACTAGGATTCCATAATTGGAGAACATTTTAAATAAATTATAAGAATTATTTATAATTTGAAAACTAATTACTATTGACTAATAGAGAGGGATAGAGATCACAGTCAATTGGAAGTCAAAGTAAACAAGACCGAAAATCAAATAGGTGTAGAAAAAAATCATTTATGTCA
Source organism: Viscum album (assembly GCA_963277665.1). Classification (NCBI taxonomy): domain Eukaryota; kingdom Viridiplantae; phylum Streptophyta; class Magnoliopsida; order Santalales; family Viscaceae; genus Viscum; species Viscum album. Next base: position 1,145,536,103 of record OY728128.1, on the reverse strand, counting down.
TCAAAAAAGATAGTAATATGATAGTTTTTAATTTCAAGATTCTTTTCCTAAAGTTAAAGGATTTATTTCTCTTTATGAACTGAAAGCATAAATAAATATAAATACTTCACAAGTATAATTTCATGTTTTAATAAATTTCCACCAGAAGCTCATATGTTTCTCTACGTGATGAGTATTAGAGATGAATTTTTAATTTCTAAAGCAACAAAATCATGATTTGTGACTACATGACCATAAATGGGATATTCTAGATATTTCACAAGTGTACAGACATTAAAAAAATGGTTATAACCTAGTAAGATAATTCAAAAAATGAGTATACCATAAAATGATATATTAATCATAAAAAACCAAATGTTTAAACCAAACCATTCCATAAGTAACTATCCTTATAATTAATCTTGCATTTCTTAAATAAGTTTGATACCCAATATTTAGGGGAAACTCCAACATAAACAATTCACATGTCGTCAAGTGAATATTTCTCCAATTTAAGAAAGATTTTTCTTATTTCAAAATAGTTTATCAACATCATCCTTGTGAAATTATTTATAAACATATATCATTCAATATAATTATATAAAACACTGGGAAAAAGAAAACTAATCAGGTTTATCTCAGATGCCCAATATGGATAAATGTAAGCATTAAAAATTGAGGCTCATCTATGAGCATAAGAGTGCATAAAGGTATGATTAAATAATCAAATTTCATGAGAAAATCATAAAATAACTCATACACATCAATACATGTATCACAATATATGAAAACATGGAATATGAATTATTCATAAAAATAAATAATCAATATCCATTTGAAATAAATCTCGATCATTATTAACGTTACAAACTCATAAAAAAACATGTCGTTATCTTGGATAATCATTATCATAAATCCCTATAAAATCAATTAAATTGGAATAAAAATACAACAGACATCAAATATATCAATAACCAATGAATTCTAGATATATAACAGACTCACCAAGTTCTATTAGATCCACCCTATATTTTATTGTAATAGGATTTCCAAGAGATATGTGGGCCACTCCATGTTAATATATAATGGTTTATTACAACATTAACTGAGTGCACCCATTTTTTATAATTTCAAAGATATGAATAATTAATAATGAATATAAATAATTTATTTAATACTCGATTATTACAAATAGCCATTATTTTCTTTTGATCGTGATTAACATGTGGAATGGAAATAGGTTACCCAATAATCTCATTGAAACATAGTCAACCTATAGAAATGAGGTGCATTTCAAAATAATCTATTTGAAACATGATTTAACTATAGAAATAAATTGGGTTTTATAAAAATAGATTTAGGATATTATAAAACCATGGAAGATAAAATAGTTTAATAAAAATATATGTAATACATGATTAACTCATTGAAATGTAACAGGTTCCATAACAATCTCTTTAAAACAATATTACCCAATAAAAAACTATCTCCAAAAAATATAATTGAAAGAATCATAATCCATCCATTTAATCAATTAAGATGGAAATAATACAAAATATCACTATTTAGGGATAACTTAAAATAAGGGATTTTGACATTGATGAATGGAAATTCTATTAAAATATAATGAAATTTTTTTGATGATAATAATCATTAAATAATCAAAGTGTCTCATACTACATTGAAATGTTTAAATCACAATGCTGATAAATTAATTACATTAAATGAAGTTGTGAATATCATGATTAGAGGGTCATTCATGATATAACATGTCAAAATAGTAGTATATTTACATCTTTAAATAATATAAATGTATTACATAACAAACCTCTTAGAGAAGGCATGTAGTGAAAACAATCAATTACCACTTTGGTAACTTTAAAACCTCAATCCCCAAGAAAGTGAAATCATAAAATGGTTATTTAAAACACCATAAATTCAATTATAATAATAATATATTAAATTCATGGAAATTATTTACACTATGTAAAAACAATTAAGTGTATAATAAAAAACTAGTCTTAGTGGACTGTAAATTGAGACGAAACCCTATTGTATGTGGGTGAGTTTTAAATAATATTTTCCATGAAATAATAACAAAAATTGAAAATTTTAATATTATTAAATAAACAAACTTCATGATATAACATGTAATAGGGAAGGTTATACACCCCTCAAAAGCAATCAGTGGTGAATATGTCATAAGTATCACATAAATAAATGTGATACTAGAAATATGCTTACAACATTGATAAAATATGAATATGAAGTACGAAAACTCATAATCATCCAAAGAAACATCTAAATACTATGAATATAATAGATTTAATGATATAATATATTTAAAGGGGTAGTAGATACACCAATATAATGAAGTAATTGGTGAATGTAAAATTTATCTCATAGATGTAATTTTTATGATGAAAATATATTATTAAAATATTGTATATAACTACTTATACAATTTAGATTACGCTAATTGTTTTGACGATATTTATTTGGTGTGTCCAAAAAGGATTTTATATTTTAACTATGGTTAAAGGGTTTATTATTTAAATATATCTATATTAATAATATTGACATATTTATCACATTTTTACATAAATTATTCTTCTAAAATAAAACTGGAAGGTTGGTTATGAAAAATGTGCCAACATTACAATCACAAATAATTTTGGTTGTACTAATGCATGAAAAACATTTCCATTTTTCAATGATCTTTATGGAAAGAAGGTAAGTAAAATTTATCTTTATTGAATGAAAATTATATCATAAATAACATATTGTATATTTATATATACTTACATATTTTATTTTTTTATGTGGTGATGAGAAAATAACAATCACATCGCTTTGGGGAAGCAGTAGTCCACAGATGCACAAATAATTTCATAACTTTTTCAATGCGTGAAATGGAAAGAATAAAATGGTATTTTATATTTCTAGATATAAAATAAAATAATTAATATCATAAATGATTAATTTATTTCATATATATTTTATACCCATCCTTAATACATTCTATGTAATGGGTGAATGAATTACATTGCTTTTAAGAGGCGGTTGTCGACACAACCACAAGCAATGTTATCATATTTCTAAAAAATGGAATGAATGAAGGTGTGAGTTATATAATAATAATAATAACATAAATTCATAAAAAATTTAATATATATCATATAAAAATATTCTTCCCATCATAATTATCAACCATGATAGATGGTATTTGAAGAATTAATGACATCATTTTTGAGGTGGTAGTCTGTTGTACACACGAGTGTTGATATCATTACCCATTTGATGGAAGTTTGTGAAGTAAAGGTAACTACTGAACATAATAACATATAATTATATTTTGGATACTAAGGTTATTATATAATAATTTTCTGGTTTGAATTTAATTGGTGGAAAAAGTAATAAAATAAAACTACACGTTGAAGAATTTTACCTCTTCTATGGGTAACTAATTTTGGTTTTCACGAAGCTACATTCTTGGTTTTAATTATGACCAAATTCAGGATTCTACAATTATATGAGGGATTTGGGGAGTTTGTTTTTTTGGGGAATTTTTGAGCTAAAAGGGTTTGAGTTGTTTGAAGAGGGGGGGGGAGTGTTTTCCTTTTTATGGCGAAGGAGGAGTGTCAATCTTATAAAAAATAGTAAAAAATCATTGAGGTATATGTTAATTCACGTGCTCATAAAATTAAAAATAATGGAGAGTATGGGATATATGGTTGATCCTCACTCATAACACAGAAAATAAATTCATTTTTAATTTTTTCCCTCACCCCAATATTTCCATTTATTATTTATGTTATTCATTAAGGTAACATATTTAGCGTATTTAATTCATACATTAAGGCTAAATTATCATGATAATTATCTTAAAATTAAATCCAACTAATTTTAATTTTTAAATCTAAAATATTAATTAAAAAACCCATGTGTTTCTGAAATTAAATTTATCAGAAGCACTTGTAATGCCAAAATATAAAACATCAACCCAAACACTGCCAACTATTTTATTTTTATTTTTTAGGGGTCACTATGATCATTATAAAAGATTAATTAGTCAATTAATTGAAAATGTTTTTTATTTATTAAAATTTTTAAATCATTGTAAAAAATATTTTATTTCTATTAATTGGATATCATTCTATTAAATATCATTTATTATAAAATATCATTTATATTAATTTTGAAACCATATATTTAATTAAATTTTAAAAATATAAAGAAGAAAAATAAATTAAAATTTACTAATATTACATCTACTTATCATCATATAGTCATCTAAAAAAATTATTCAACACAAAAATTCATTTGATTTACCTTTTATTATTTTTTGAAATAATTATTTTATTTAATTATTAACTAATTCACCCAAGCGTTGGAGTTTCTTAAAAATTTAATGTAGTTACATAATCAATTAGAAATGAATATATATTATTATGGAAAAAAATTAATTTACCTTTTAGAATAATTTTTTATAACCCAACCTATATTGTTTTTCCCAGTCCACAAGAGATTTATAGAAAAAAATGGGGAAATATTTTTTTTGTCTTTTTCTTTTGTTAAATTATTATTTGGGAAACTTTAATTGCATATTATTCCGAATAACTCATATAAATCTAGAATATGGTTATATAGGTCGATATATTTCCATAAAATGGGTGTTATACAAGTTTATAGGTCATTTGGACCTATATGATTAAAGTTTAACCACTAGGTAAACTCATTTATACATTACTCACTATAATTAATTTTAATTTATTTCAATATTAATTTTGGTGAAAAAATAATTTTAACTTAATATAAATTTTAAACTAAAATTATTCAAAATACGGAATCCATTTTTTTAGAATTCTATTTCAATATGTGATGGAATTTAATTCAAAATTGATCTCATAGACGGGTTTAAACAATATATTTTAATGTAAAAAAGTTCAACAGACTAAAATATTTTTATATACAATTTTAATTTTAAAATGTTTTAAAATAACTAAATTTTAATTATTGATGTATAATTTTACTAATTAGATCATAAAAACAATACAAATATTAAATTGTCTATATAAATATGGTATATAAAAATTCAATTTTTAATTAAAATTTTTTGTCATTCACTAATCGTAAAAATATACATGTTCTCAGAAAAAGGAAAAAACCTAAGTAAATTTGGGTATTGTTATTTAAAAAAATAAGATTATTTTTCAAATAATATTTTTAAAAAAATTCCAAATTTAGTTATAAAATTAGTGTTCCATTAAATGGTGACAAAACTACCTTTTGGAGAAATATAATATTATATGCTCAAAATTGGATTTATAATTATTTTATGATTATAAAACATAAAGTATTAATTTAGAAAATATTTTATTGAATATAAAACATATATATTCCATTTATTTTTCAGTAATACTTATTACTGTAATTTATTAGGAAAAAATACTTAGTTGGCATAAAAATCATTTTTTTGTCAAAACTTGTAAGAACCCAGATCTTATTTTCAGGTATGTTTTTCCTTTTATGGTCGTTTTTGATAAAAATAGAAATTCTGGAAATTTTAGAAGTACACGCCATGTAATTTATGAAGTATACACCATGTACTCGGTTACCACAGGTAGCTAGGTGCTGGCCATGTAGTGGCTATACACATGGCTATGTGGGGTGACCTGAAGGCCACCTAAAGAGGAGTATAGAAACATTGAGTACATGCCGTGTACTTCAAAAGTACACACCATGCACTTTTTTTTTATTAAACACATAGGGGTCACATCTAATATTCTGAACACTCTCCTTCTAGGTCTCATTCGACCGAGAGCTCTGTACGGCCGCAGATCTTCGACGAATCCCAAGAGAGTGTCCATCCTCTGAATCGAACACCATTGGTTGCGTTGGAATATCATCATTGAGTTCTCTCTTCACATTGAGCACCATCTTCTGATTTCTCCTCTCTCATGAGATATCGTGGGTTGCATGTTTTTTACAATTTTTGTAGAAATTTTGCATTCCATGGTGATTCAATCTTTGAGGTACACATATAGCACTCTCCCAACACCCAGGTAGGTTGTTTATGCCTCTTCGTTGAAAGTCTTTGAGTATTATATGCAATTTTGACCAATACCATTTAACGAGGTATTTCATGTTTACCATTATTTCCCCTATTGATTGCCATCCAGGCTTATATACTTTTTTAGAGGTTAATTGATTGTGAATTGGGTTAATTTCTCTGCTTTTGATGTTTTTACCATGTAAGCTCTGTTAACATCTGTTGGTCTACTTAGCCTTTTGGCGGCCTTACCTGTTTTCCATGCCTGTTGTTGTAGGGTGGAGTGTTTGTATTCTGAAATGCTTGATATGTGGTAGACTTGTTAGCCAAGCAGTTCTATAAGTTTACTTTTTCCATATTTCATTTCTATGCTTGTTGACCTACATAGGGTCATGAGAAATTGGTGTAGTAGATTATAAGGGGAATTGATCGAGTGATCTTCCTCAGATAGTCTTTGAGCTCTTAGGCTATAAAGGGGATTGACCGAGTGAGCTTCCTCAGAGAACCTAGGACCACATGGTGCTATAAGGGGAATTGACTAAGCGAGCTTCATTATAGAATCCTTGTCTGCTTTATACTATAAGGGGAACTGACCGTGTGAGTTTCCTCAGAGATTCTTTGAATTACTTGAACGACTTTGGGATATATGGTGAATTGACCGAGCGAGCTTCCTCAGAGATTCCTTGACATTGGGGCAATAAGGGGAATTGACCGTGTGATCTTCCTCAGAGAGTTCTTGACTAACTTAGACTATAAGGGTAATTGACTGTGTGATCTTCCTCAGAGAGTCTTGTTTTACTTATGAATTTAGGTGGAATTGACTGTGAGTGCTTCCTCAGAGAGTCTAGTTTATGTATTATTGTGACAAAAACAGATGGGCGAGTCTGAGTGTACTACCTATATGATTTCTTGTACTTGTTAGGTAGGACCAGAGGGGATGGGCTAAGAGTACTTCCCAGCAGGTTTCCTATTTATGTTTAGCTTATTGTTTAACTTTTTCTTGATATTGAAACTGTGGATTGTTTACTGCTGAGTATTTTCTCATTTACTACTTTCTGTAATTTCACTTTCCATATATTCACTAACTGTTAGGCATAGATCTTCGGGTGTCTTCCTATTGGGATATAGTCTCACACCATGTTTGGGCCATGTTTTTGGGTCCAAACAGATTATATTGCTGTAGGTATAGATAAGGGCAAGCGCCCTTCTACTTCAGGTACTTGACTTGTTGGGGAGCTGGAGAGCATGGGACCAAGCTTAGGCTTGCGATGATGAGAATCTATTTATCTTCCTTTTGTACTTTTATTTATTACTATTTATATTCATCATTGTGATTTGTTTAGCTGTTTTCCTAGACATATGTATCATGCATAATTTTATATATATGTGCTCTAGTTGTTTATTATATCATTGTTCCATTGTTTACTGTTTTTGGATATTTAATACTTTTTCTATTGAATATTTTTTCTCTTCTACTGTGTTACTCTACCAATGATGGCATAGTTTCTCCACTATCACGCCCAAGGCCCTTGCTGCTAGTTGGCAGCCTCTGGCATTCGATGAAATGCACTTGAGGCCATGTGACTAATCGGGTATGGGGTGCCTCTGGGTGGCTTCCAGAACCGGGACGTTACAAAGTGGTATCAGAGGCAGTGTCCATTTGATGTGCAAGTAAGGAAGCTAGTTCCTTCTAGTGGGGATGGTTTATGGAAATTTTACATTGAAAGAGGAGGATCACCAAACACCCCTTTATAAGGTGGTTTGGATACCTCTCCCAACATGAGGCCATTTCTTGGGGGTTCCTGTGGGCCAGAGCCCAGGGAAAACAAAACCATTCAGGCTAGGAACCAAGTGAACAATATCATGATCATGGGATTTACTTATTGTTTGGAGCCTACAACCAAGGATGTGATGGAATATGTACTTGGTAATAAGTTGTGCCTGAGAGTAGCTAACCTATGTACAGGAAAAATCCAATCTACCTCATTTAATGCAATTTTTATAGTTATGAAACATTACGGTTGATTTGATTTTCACCATTGGGTGATGCACATGTTTTGTGCTATTACCATTGATATTATTGAGGTTCTATTTTGGTCGCAACCCAATGATATGAGGGTATTCTGTCTCATGCATCATATAGTCACTTGCTAGAAATCACTTTTCATGCATTCTTGCCATGCCATCTAGGTTGCATTAGCGATTGCATGTTCTTGTGATAGATGTTTTGTAGAATATGCATGCTGTTGTGAAATATGCCTTAATAAGAATCCTTAATGCTTGATAGGGTATTGTTTTTTTAAGGTTTTGTTTGAATGAATGCCAAACTTTGGTTCTTGAGGGCTTATGGGCCCTCATTGACCAAACTTTGGTGGATCATTGCCTTGTTTCCTTATTATAACATGTATAACATGAAAAGATTCGATTTCCGGGGAGTATGGGCCCTCACGGATCAGAATTTGGCAATTTGAATGTTCATTTCATTGTTAATTGGGCTTCGGAGTAGATTCTGAGGCTTATTTTCTGGGAAAACCCAGAATACACGTCGTGTAGTTTTACTACACACCATGTGTTCTTCTGTTTGGGAAGAAACAGTTTTTCTTAAGTACACGCCGTGTACTTTATGTACACACCATGTAGTCTCTAAATGTGTCATAGGCCATGTGGTAATAGACACAGGATAGTGATTCTCTTGCAGGAACACACAGTTTACCTATTGTACATACCGTGGTGTATTGACCCTGTGTCCACCCGTGTAACTAACAACACAGACAGATAAACCTTAATCTATACACGGAGTTTCAGTATTGAAAACATCATGTAGTCTAACCCAGGTACCTGGATGTGTCACCAACAACACGGGTCGGTGTTATCCGTTCATGTACACGATGTGTCCGCCATGAACACACCGTGTAGTGTGAGCCTGTGTCAGCCGGTGTCACTGACAACACGGGCTAGGTGAAGCTGGTCAAGTACACACCTTGTCTACTTTGAACATTCCGTGTAGTCTTGTCTTGGGAGAGCCATGTGGATTAACCATGTAGAAGGACTCAGGGAGGGAAATAGGATTCAAGTACACACCGTTTATTAGGACAACACACCATGTGTTTGGGGTGTTACACGACCAATTTAGGCAGGTGTACATGCCCATGTAAATGAATTAAGGGAACACACCGTGTAGGAATTTTACACGCCTTGTAGTCATGTTTTGTAAACCTTGAGTGATTTTTTTTCTGTTGTTCCCTTCTTACACTTCTAGTTTTCTGTCCTTGATAATATTTTTTAAGGATTGCGTTTGACCTTGCAGAGTCATGCCACCAAGACGTCCACCAGTTGTACGCCAGTTTCCAGTCAGTGATCAGACACCAGACATGGCTGATCAGTGACTACCTATAAGACCTCATATCTTTCCAGACATAGCACTTGATGTTATACCCGCCATAGGTGCTGATTCACATTTCAGGGAGGGTTTCATGAGGATGATTCGTAACATTCATGTAGTTTTTACTCCTTCCCCGTCAATGGCATAATAAACGTGGGTCTTTCAGCAACAACATCCTCCCACTTTCACAGGGGATGGAGGACCCTATACTGCAAAGTCATGGCTAGAAGCCACGCTAACGATTTTCGAGCATCTGAAGATACCTCTGGAGAAGAGGGTAAATCTCACTACCTACATGCTTCGAGACTCCACCAAGAGGTGGTGGGATGTGGTCTCATAGGTATGACTCCATCAGAATATGGCTTGGGTATGAGTTTCGACACATCTTCTACGATTACTACTATCTAGAGACCTTGTTGGATGACTGAGCCCGAGAATTCATGAGTCTGGAGTAGGTTACTCTTAATTTTATAGACTATTCCTCTCACTTCATATAGCTTCAGCATTTCACATCTATTCCAGGAGGTGCTGAGTTGTTCCTTGCATGGAAGTTTGAGGATGGTCTCAGTCAAGACATCCGATCTCAGGTGAACATCTGTAGGTTGACTTCGATATCCTCTATCATCAACATGGAACTAATCACAGAGTGTAAGCTTATGGATTCGGGAGCTTTGAGCCAGGGCAGTTCAGCATCCAGAGTTAGTATTCCTCCTAATGATAGCAGTAATCAACGTAGGGAGACTGGATGAGGAGATCAGAGTAGGTGGAATGCATCTTCTCGTATCAAGGTAGTGTGATACCAGTGCAGGAAGAGCGATCATACGAGGACACATTTCCCGAGATACTAAGTGGAGGGCCGATCTTGTGGCATGATGGGTCACCATCAGCACTTCTGTCAGATATTCTCACTAGAAGCTGGTGATATGGGTTCTTCTATGACTCCGCATTCCGGAGTAGCACCACCAATTTCTAACCAATCAGGGAACTGGAGATCTTTCGGCCGTTCCGGCCAAGGTGGGGGTTGTTTCCAGGTTGGTTAGTCACTGGGATAATAGTGAAATCATGGTGGATCAGCTCAGAGTGGTTAGGCAGGGTCATAGGGCCGTTGTACAGATCAGAGTTTTGCAGTGGAGTAGACCGAGTAGGAGCAGAATCCCAGACCCTCTACCGTTCGAGGTACAATCTTGGTAGCCTCAGTTTTGTATTCTTATCTTTTCGATATTAGGGATTCCCATGTCATTATATCTATTGCTATTGTGGAGATCCTTGGTCTCTTCATCTTTTCCTCTACCGATATCTAGAAGCTAGACACTCCATTGGGGACTAGAACGACTAGAGTACGTCAGTGCAGGGAGTTCCATGTACAGGTTGTCATGTGTCACTTCTTATGGGACCTCTATATCCTAGAGATGTAATTTCATGATGTCATTCTTAGGATGGAATGGTTAGTTCCATTCTAGTTAGTCGTTGACTGTTATCACTGTAGGGTGAGTTTCACATCACCAGAAGGTTAATCTTTTCTTCATAAGGGCGAAAGAGATGTTCAGGCGAGTAGAGAGGGACTCGAGCATCATGGGATGGGAGGAGTTACAACCCAGATTGCTAGTCTATTTCTGGATGACTAAGGTACTTCACTGTTAGACTTTCCTCCAGTGGTGGATCGTTTCAGAGATATATTTCTAGAGGACTTTTCAGGTTTTCCTCCGGAACATGAGGTAGACTTTTTTATTGAGCTTGTGCTAGGAGCGGCACCAGTGTCCGTTCCTCCTTATCGAATGGCTACGAATGAGTTGCACGAGCTAAAGAATTAGTTGGAGGAGCTGTCAACAAATGGTTTCATCCGAACCAGTACTTCACCTTGGAGATTTTCTTGTCCTGTTTGCGAAGAAGGTCGAGGGAACGCTCAGGCTTTGTGTGGACTTTCAGAAGCTAAAACAGTAGACGTTCAAGAACCGATATACCTTTCCTAGGATTGATGATCTATTAGATAAGCTTCAAGGAGCCTGGGTGTTCTCAAAGATTAACTTGAGGTCCGACTACCATCAGTTGTGCATTAGACCATCATAGATACATCTTATTGCATTTCAGAGTAGGTATGGTCTATACGAGTATATGGTTATGTTGTTCGGTCTCATGAATGCTCCTGCAGTTTTCATGGCACTGATGAACCGAATGTTCCATCCATACTTGTATTCCTTCTTTTTGGTTTTCGTGGATGCTATCTTGGTGTACTTGTTGGATTGGTGTAGCCCCAATCCGGTTGGGTCGAATGCTTATGGCCCGCAACTGTAGCGGTGCACACCTTGGAGTCAACTTCACTATAGTGCTTTTGAAAAAGCTGGCTTTCGTTCACTGTAGCAACGTAGACTCACTTTTCAAACAATGATCATCTTCTCCATTTTTTATAGCCCATTTTTTCAGTCTAGGGTTACTACTGAAAATCCTCTGTAATTTTGTGCTCCCAAATACTGAAGGTTATGCCTCTCCCGTGGACGTAGGGATTATTCCCTAACCACGTAAATCACTATCTCCTTGTCACTTTTCTTTCTTTCATTTTCACGTTTCTGTCATTGTGTCTCTCGATGATTCTGCAACAGTACTATCACACTCGACATGACCATCCTACTCATCTTGAGATCGTTTGAGTACATCGAGAGAGAATTAGTTATATGCTAAGCTCTCAAAATGCCACTTCTGGATGGATCAGATTCACTTTTTGTGTCATGTTATCATGGAGGCAAGAGAAAAAGTAGACCCAGATAAAGCGAGGGCAGTAGTTTCTTGGGAGCAGGTGAAGAATGTCTTTGAGGTGTGGAGTTTTCTAGGGCTAGAGGGATACTGCTGACATTTCATGATGGACTTTTCACATTTAGCAGCATCGCTGACGAGTCTGACTAAGAAGGGTGTGATGTTCCTATGGCCAGATTCTTGTGATTCAACCTTTCAGGAGATAAAAGGGATGTTGACCTCAGCATCGATACTAGTATTTCCAGAGCCGGGAAAGAGATATACTATTTACTTTGATGCATCAGGTATCAGGCTTGGAGCTTTTCTTATGTTGGGAGATGGAGTCGTTGTGTGCGGGTCTCAGTAGTTGAGGCTACATGAGAGGAATTACATGATGCATGATCTTGAATTGGTGACAGTTGTTCAATCCTTGCATTGTTGGAGACATTATCTTATGGGAGTTAATTTTTTGGTTTTCACCAATCACAAAAGTCTCAAGTACATTTTCACTCAGCATGATTTGAATATGAGACATAAAAGTTGGGTTTAGTACCTTCAGTCATTTGCCTTTGCGCTTGCCTATACACCTATGAAAGGAAAAGAAATGGCTGAAGCATTGAGCAGGAGGACTCAGATACAGGTAGATCCGGAGGCTAGTAGTGAGTGGAAACTTATGGCTCAATTCTCCAAGATGCATTTGGAGGTTCACGACAGTCTGGGGTAGACTTTTATTTCATCTGTAACTATTACTTCTACTCTTCTCAATCGAGTGCGAATGAGGAAGATATCAGATTCAGGAGGCCTAGTCCTACGGGAGAGAGTGTCTGGAGAGGACCCTATTCTAGAATGGACCATAGGCGAGGACGAGATCTTGCATTTCTAGGGGCGCGTATGGATGCCAGTAGATATGCGTGAGGAGCTGATGCGGGACTTTCATTCCTTAGTTTGGGCAGTTCATCCTGGCATAACCAATATGTATCATGATCAACACCACCAGTATTGGTGGCCTAGTATAAAGAGTTATGTTTCTAGTTTCGTCATGTGGTTTTCCACTTGTCAGCATGTGAAGGCAGAGTATCAGTGGACAGTAGGGCTTTTACAGTAGTTACCCATTCCTGAGTGGAAGTGGAACGACATCACAATGGACTTCATGACAGTTTTTCTGAGGTCGCCTTGAGGGAATGATTCTTTTTGGGTTGCTTTTGACAGGCTTACGAAGGTTTCCCACTTCTTGCAGATTAAGGAGACCTTCAGTGTTGATGAGCTGGGATGATTGTACATCTGAGAGATCAAACGTATACCTGGAGTTCCTCAATCCATTGTTTCATAAATGGATGGACGTTTTACTTCTTGGGTCTGGCAGGGGCTTCATAAGGCCTTGGGTACACAGGTACTTTTGAGTATAGCATACCTCCCCCAGACAGATGGCCAGTCCGAGTGTACAATTCAGGTTCTTGAGGACATGCTCCGAGAATGCATTCTTGATTTTGAAGGTTCTTGGGAGAAGCATATACCTCTTTTGTATTTTGCCTACAATAATAGTGTTCATCAAACTATTCATATTGAACCTTATGAGGCTTTGTATGGTAGGCCATGACGATCACCCTTATGTTGGTTGGAGGCAGGGGAGGCAGCTTTGCCGGGAATTCTTCTTGTTCATGAGACCACAAAGAAGATATGGTTGATTTAGAAGAGGATGTCTACTGTGAAGTCTCGGTAGAAGTCTTATACGGATCAGTAGAGACGACCTCTGGTGTTCGAGGTTGGGAATCTGGTTTTCCTGCGTGTTGCACCGAGGATGGGGAACAGGAGGATTAGGAGACAGGGTTAGCTGTCATCGAGGTACGTCAGGCCATTTAAGGTGTTGGAGAGAGTTGGGCCGGTTTCTTATCAGTTGCAGTTACCTCAGAGGTACCAGGCTATGCACGAAATTTTTCACCTTTTTTAGCTCCAACGTTATTTTTCAGATCTATCTCACGTCTTTCAACCTGAGGAGGTTGGGCTCGAAGTGGATGCATCATTGGAGGTGCATCCAATCCGGAATGTTGATCGTAGTAGAAAGGTTATCCATGGCCAGTTTGTTTCTCTGGTATGAGTGATGTGGATGCATGGGAGGGTACATGACAAGGCTTGGGAGAGGGAGTCCAATGTATGAGCACAGTGGTCAGAGCTGTTCGAGGTTTCTTCTTCTACGCCGCGCTAGGGAAATTTGGGGATGATTTTATTTAAGAGGGGAAGTCTGTAAGAACCCGGATCTTCTTTTCAGGTATGTTTTTCCTTTTCTGGTCATTTTTGAGAAAAAGAGGAAATTATTGAAATTTTCAAAGTACACGCCGTGTACTTTATGAGTACATGTCGTGTACTCAGTTACCACAGGTAGCCGGGTACTGGCCGTGTAGCGGCCATGAACACTGCTGTGTGGGGTGACCTAGAGGACGCTTAAAGTGGGGTATAGAAGGATTGAGTACACACAGTGTACTTCAAAAACACATGTTTTTTACTTTCTTATTTTTTACATTAAATTCATCGGTGTCACGTCTAATTTCCAAAACACTCTCTTTCTAGGTATCGTTCGACCGAGAGCACCATACGGCCACAGAACTTCGACGAATCCCGAACGAGTATCCATCCTCTGAATCAAACACGGTTGGTTTCATTTAAATCACATTGGTGTGTTCTATATTCTCCTAGAGCACCATATTCTAATTTCTCATCTCTCTTGAGATATCGTGGGATTAATGTTTTAGAAGTTTTTTTATATCTTTAGCGTTCCAAGGTGATTCATGATTCGAGGTTCACATATAGAGATCTCCCAACACCTAGGTAGGTGTTTTGTTCCTTTACAATGAATGTCTTGGAGTATTATGTGCAATTTTGACCAATACCCTCGAACGGGGTATTGTTTGTTTATAATTTTTAGCCTTGTTTACTGTCTTCCATGCTTGTATGCTTGTGTAGAGGTTAATTGATTGTGATTAGGTTAATTGATATTCATTGGATTTTTTCCCATGCAAGTTATGTTCACAACCGTTGGTCTTCTAAGCCTTCTGGCCTCATTGCCTATTTTCCATGCCTGTTGTTGTAGGGTGGAGAGTTTGTATTCTGAAATACATGATATGCAGTTGACTGGTTAGCGAAGTAGTTCTGTAGGATTACTTTGGCCATATTGAATTACTATGCTCGTTGACCTAAACAGGGTCGTGGGAACCTGGTGTAGTATAGTATAATAGGAATTGACTGAGTGATCTTCCTTAGAGAGTCTCTGAGAAATTAGGATATAAGTGGGATTGACCGAGTGAGCTTACTCAGAGAGCATAAGACCACTTGGGGCTTATAACGACCCATACTTTACATACATTGTTATTACTTCAGAATTTAAGCACACTTATTACAACATATAACAAAACTAAGAAA
Organism: Viscum album; assembly: GCA_963277665.1. Taxonomy (NCBI): domain Eukaryota; kingdom Viridiplantae; phylum Streptophyta; class Magnoliopsida; order Santalales; family Viscaceae; genus Viscum; species Viscum album. Next base: position 1,145,520,549 of record OY728128.1, on the reverse strand, counting down.
GGACCGTATAGGTATAGTGTCTTTATAAACTCGGAAACATAAACAACTGGTTCATAAGGCATCTACTTTTCCTCCCATTTATTTCATCATATCTAGAGTCCCTTTTTGGCATATTCTACTTAACAACTTTCTTCCTGACCTGGGGAAATAAATCATACAAAAGGGTGAGCTCAAATTCTCAGTAAGGGTAAACAAAAGAAATATCAATCACATCATATACATAAGCACATAACTTTTTGAAATCTTAACCTGCAAAAGAGATCATAATTTAATAACATGGGATAAATCATAGTAGTGAAATGTGATCCCAATAATCATAACTTAAAACATGAAACTTTGTGGCATACACACATAATAATAGAGAATCATTTCTTATTATACAAGACTCATTTCCAAGACTATCTTAGTGGACAAAGTCCCTTTCTGAACCGAGTTCACTCCACGTTTCTGTCCTGTTTCACTGAACTGGTATAACCTACTGTTCCGACCATATCTATCTCATGAGATATAAAATATTTACCCAATGCATTGGAGGGAGATATAGGTCCCACCCATCTCATAATGATACCATTCTTATGTGTTCCACAAAATCATAAACCATACATCATAGCATAACCCATGTAATAAAAATGGGAATCTTAAACATCGTGACATCATAAAACAATTCATATAATATAAAGGAATTCATAAAAATAATCCCATCACAACATAATAAAATCAATGTAATAATAGGGATAAGAAACAGAACCCTATATTATCTTAGATGTAAAATAATTTTGATAAAACACTTGAACTCCATTCTTGAGGAAAATATCCTTTCTACTTCAAAAACACTTTTCCTTTCTTAACATGTCATACAATTTTAAACTAAAAGAATATGATTAAAAATAAACTTGAAAACTTTTAAAGGAAGATTCTTGGAAATAATGTTTTAAAAATCCATTCATGCCGTATAAGTTAAAAAAAACATTCTTCGTACTTTTGTCGGAAAAGTCAAAAAGTACCTCGTATGAAAAACGACAAAAGATTCCTTTCATATCTTTAACTAAAAACTTACTGAAGGGTAAAATTGGATTTAAAAAATTGTAGGTGGATGGAAATAATATTACATATTGAGGAAACATGGATGTGGATGATAAAATACACCCCAGTAAATACCAAAGTATAAACAATCTCGGATAAAAATGAGAATGTGATATTTCCCTTACCTTAGGTCCGTTTTGCTTCGTAAGTGTCTGAACCTCCTGTATAACGATTTAAATAATGTTATTTACTTATTCTAGAATCATAATTATTTTTATGATATCATATATGGTTATATTCTTAGCTTCTTAGTAGTAATATTTCATTGCTACTTGTTATTCGGGTGTTTATAACTTTTTGTTCTTATGCGTGTTTTGTCGAATAAATTCTTATTCTTCTCTTTAGGTTATAGATACCTCATTTACAGAATGGTATTAGTGTAATATATATCATATTCATTCATTCAATTCATTTATATAATCATTATGAAATGAAGATCATGTAGAACGAGTCGCATCACATCGTGGAGACGGTATTCCGTACGTACGCACGAGTGATGATATCGTTCCTATGATCGTGGAATTGTATTGGAGTGTATGTATACTATTTCAGAATCAGTATCACTTTATAATAGTCATATATAGTCATTATTTACACCATTATACCCATCCAAGTAAGGTGGTTGTGGAAAATAGATTACACCACGGCGTGGAGACGGTATTCCGTACGTACGCACGCGCGGTGATTTATTTTTCCATAGGATGGATAGATGGTGAAATAGGGTTGTTTAATACTTATAATAACTTATCAGTATATGATTGATACTGATGTTATTACTTAATAATGAAACAACTAAAGAAGCATAAGTGGAAGAAGAAATAAAGATGAAAGAATCGGTAACAGACATTACCTCTTCTTTGAAGTGATTCTTTGAGACCTTCGTTTAGGGCACTAAAATTGGACTTTGATGAAGACCAGGACCTCTAGGATGTCTATAGGGAATTTTAGAGGAGGAAGTGTCAGGGGTTGGCCGATCATGAAGGCTCAAAGTGGTGTGAGCAAAAGGGGGAGGAGGTGCCCTTTTATAAGGGAGGAGAGGGGCACCTTTGGAATAACTAAAACTATTATTTTATTATAAAGTCCAATTCGGTTTTAAATAGCTCCAAATTGATATATTTTGAAGCTAAGGTGGGGATGGGTGGAACTCCTCTCATCCAATAGAATTTAGACAAGTTTAGGTTTCTATTTTAACCTTATCATTTAGATTTAACATTAAGTTAAATAATTTTACTTTTACCGTGTCTTCTTGTGTTCTTATACTATAAGGTTAATAAACATACTATAAGCAGTAAAATGAACCCCAAGTTGTTTATTATTAATATATATAACCTTATCTAAGTCATTTTTCCGAACCTTAGATTTTTAGGAATAAAATAACAATTACTAATATAATATTTGTTTTAAAAACTATTTTATGTCAATTTTGACACTATTTAGTAAATGAATTTTTTGAAAATCATAACAGAATTATTACTTCGAAAAACGTTAATTAAATCAATAATAACATGTCATATTAACCTATAAAATTAGTGTAATTCATAAAAAGTCTCAAATTACATTTATTTTGGTGTTTATAACATCAATTATGTCAATATTTCATTAATAAGATAATTACTGCATCATCATTGTGTCATAAATAAATTAAATTATTTAATGTCTAAAAATTACAAATAAACTATCATTATGTAGGAAATCTTTTTAGATTTCTAATAAATATTTATAGTCTAATTTTTATTATGTATAACCTTATATTAAAAATTATTTACTTATTAAACTTTGATTTTAACTATTTAACCCATCTTTAAATAAATTAATAATAAATGTCCTAATCTAATCCAAGTGGGCTTAAATGGTCATATTTTTTTCCTAAGTTTGTTTTTGGTCAAATTACACTTATCCAATAGAATTAAGACATGTGTTAGGGTAATAATAATATCATTTTTACCCTTAATTACCCTATTTACTTTTAACCGTGGTAAAAAAAAGTAAAAAGTTACTATTCACCAAAAAATTATTTTCATCTCATTGAACCAAATTTTTCTTACTAACATCAACCGTGTCTCTCAGATTTTCGAAATTCCACTCACAGAAGTGGTAAAATTATGTTTTATGAAAAATTCAGTTTTTTAACTACCACTTAGTGGTTTCACTATTCATAAAAAATTAAATGTTTTCAGAAAAATACCAAAATTTCACCCTAGGCTAATTTCGATATTCTGAATCCAAAAATTAATTCCATTTTGAAAAATAAAATTTATAAAATTTCAAAAAGTGGTTAGTACTATTCATAACGGCTGGTTTTAATAATATTTTAATAACATATCATTGTTTAGTGAAACTTGGTATTACGTACGACACAAGCTATCGAGGAAGGTCGCGATTTCGTGTCAAGCAAGCCAAGCAAGTGTTGTGTGTAGAAAAAGATTCCTTTGATGATTTATATAACATAAAAGTCTCGGGTGTTACATTCTACCCCCCTTAAAATGAATTTCGCCCTCGAAATTCATCACTTTGTAACAAACAGACGAGGATACCTCTCCCTCATCATATCCTCAAGCTCCCATGTAGCTTCTTCTAATTAGTGGTTCCTCCATAAAACATTCACCAATCGAGTGGTCTTGATTTGTAGGACATTTTCGCTACGATACAGAATCTCAATCGGCTGTTCTTCATAAGAAAGATCTTGCTCCAGCGGTACAACATCTGAGCTAAGTACATGTGAAGGATCAGGTATGTACTTTCTCAGGAGAGATACATGGAACACATCGTGAACTTGAGATAGATTCGGTGGAAGCGCCAATCAGTAAGCTACCTTCCCAACACGATCCAGTATTTCGAAAGGGCCAATATATCTAGGGCTCAACTTCCCCTTCTTTCCAAATCTCATGACCCTCTTCCATGGAGATATTCGTAAGAAAACATTATCACCCACTTCAAACTCTAGGTCTTTTCTTCGGTTGTCGGCATAACTTTTCTGTCGACTCCGAACTGCTCTTATGTGTTGTTGAATAGATCTGACCTTTTCTGCCATTTCATCAACGAGATCGGGTCCTAATAGCTTTCTTTCCCCAACTTCATCCCAGCAAGTTGGAGTCCTGTATTTCTTTCCATAGAGAGCTTCATAAGGAGCCATCTGAATACTAGAGTGAAAGCTATTATTATAAGAAAATTCCACCAAAGGTAGGTGTTGATCCCAACCACCTTTGAAATCCATAGAGAAATCTCTCAACATATCTTCTAGAGTTTGAATTGTTCTCTCAGACTGACCGTCTGTTTGAGGATGATAAGCAGTGCTGAAACTCAACTCTGTATCCAGACTATGCTGAAGACTTCTCCAGAACATCGAGGTAAATCTCAGATCCCGATCAGATATAATAGAAAGTGGTACTCCATGCAATCTTACCACTTCCTTTATATATATCCTGGCAAGCTGGTCTAGAGATAAATCCTCTCTAATAGCAATGAAGTGTGCAGACTTGGTAAGACGATCAACTATGACTCAGATAACATTATTGTCTTTGGATGTTTTAGGAGGTCCTGTGACAAAGTCCATAGTGATGTTTTCCCATTTCCATTTGGGTATGGGTAATGGTTGTAACATCCCCTTAGACTTCTGTCTCTGATATTTAACTTGCTGACAAACCAAGCATCGAGAGACATATTCAGCAACATCTTTTTTCATGCCATCCCACCAGAAGTACTATTTTAGGTCCCTATACATCTTCATGCTTCCAGGATGAATAGAGAATGAAGAATTATGAGCCTCATCCAGCAGCTCCTTCTTTAATTCCAGGATTGGAGGAACACGAACCCGATTCCTGAACTTTATTATCCCATCACAATCAAGGTTGAATTCAGGAACATATCTCATATTCTTTTGTAACTCGACATCTTCTTTCTGTGCCTCTTTAATCTTCACATGTATAGATGGTTGAACATTCATTTGATAAAGATACGATTTTCCCCTTCCATTATAATTCCAAGATCCATCCTTTGTAAATCCATAAATATTGGATCTTTTGTGATCCTCATCATGGATAAACTGGCATGGTCTTGTCGACTTAATGCATCTGCCACCTTGTTTTCTATCCAAGGTTGGTAATGGATTGAGCAGTCATAATCCATAATCAGCTCCAACCATCTTCTTTGACGCATATTCAGCTCCTTTTGTTTGAAAATATACTTTAAACCTTTATGATCAGTATAAATGTCACACCTTTCTCTATAAAGATAATGCCTCCAAATCTTTAATTCAAAGATTACCGCAGCTAACTCCAAATCATGTGTTGGGTAATTTTTCTCATGGATTTTCAACTGTCGTGAGGCATAAGCTATCACCATATTATTTTTAATAAGAACACACCCCAATCTCTTATTGGATGCATCACTATAGATCACAAACCTTTCTCCACTATAAGGCAGTGTGAGAACAGGTGCACTGGATAACCTTTTTTCAACTCCTTGAAATTCTCTTCACAATCTTCCTTCCAAACAAACATAACTCCTTTCTAAGTCAACTTGGTGAGTGGATTAGATAATCGTGAAAAATCCTTCACAAAACATCGATAATATCCAGCCAAACCAAGAAAAATTCGGATCTCAGTTACTGTTGTTGGTCTCAACCATCTTTCGATAACCTCTGTTTTTGCTGGATCCATAGATATCCCCTCTTTTGAGATTATGTGACCCAAAAATGAAACTTTTTGAATCCAAAATTCACACTTTCTAAATTTTTCATAAAGCTTCTCCTTTATCAGGGTCTTAAATATAATTCTCAAGTGATCATCATGTTCTTACTTGCTTTTTGAATAGACAATAATATCGTCTATAAAGACTACCACAAATTGATCAAGATAGTCTCTAAAGACTCTATTCATCAGATCCATGAAGATAGCAGGGGCATTAGTAAGACCAAATGGCATCACTATAAATTCATAGTGTCCATACCTTGTACGGAAAGCCGTCTTTGGTATATCCTCCCTTTTGACCCTTAATTGATGATACCCTGAACGAAGATCAATCTTGGAAAAGTATTGAGCTCCGCGTAGTTGGTCAAATAGGTCATCAATGCGCGGGAGAGGATATTTGTTCTTGATAGTGATCTTGTTAAGTTCTCCATAATCAATGCAGAGTCTCATTGATCCATCTTTCTTCTTAACAAATAGAACAGGTGCTCCCTAAGGTGACGCACTAGGGTGTATGAATCCCTTATCAAGATTCTCTTGGAGTTGCTTCTTCAATTCCTGCAACTCAATTGGGGCCATTCTATAAGGTGTCTTTGAAATAGGCAAAGCACCTGGTACGAGTTCTATTGAAAACTCAACTTCAAGATTTTGTGGAAGACCCGGTAATTCCTCCAGAAAGACATCATCAAACTCCCGTACAATGGGAATATTTTTAATCGTGATTTTCTCACCAACCATTTGAGATAAATAACCTTCATTTAGTGGAATCAAGACCCAAAAGGTAGAAGGAATTTCCACTGGATGGGTATGTTCATCCTTGAATTGATAGACAATCATAGATTGATCTGGAATATGAAATGTGACTTCCTTTCTTTGGCAATTGATATGAGCTCCATATAAAGAAATCTAATACATTCCAAAAATCACATCAAATTCCACTATAGGAAGGATCACAAGATTTGCAGGAAGCACTTTCCCACAAAATTCGATCAGAGAAGAATTATAAACTTTTGATGCGACTGTTGTGGCATTAGGTGTTGTCACAGCTAACTCATCATCTAATTGTTGTGGTAATACGGTGATACCCTTAGAAAATTCTTCAGAAATAAAAGAGTGGGTGGATCCAGAATCAAATAAAACATTTGCTACTTTAGAGTGGATGGTAAGTGTACCTTTCACCACATCGTTATCATACTCCACATCGCTGATAGAAATTTCATGTGAATTTCCTTTTTCTTTAGCCTTAAGAGTTTGTTGACGTCGACCATCATCATCAACCCTTGGATTAGGGCATTTATTGGCATAATGTCCCATCTCCTTGCACTTGAAACATTGAGGTGTAGTAGGTTCATTCTGTGTATCCCTTCCTTTGTTTGCATCATTAGACATCTTCTTCCCATCATCGCGGAATTCAAATGACCGATGAACTTCCTTTCCACATTTGAAACATTTACTTGTCCCTTTCAGACAACTACCTCCATGTTTCTTTCCACACATTGAGCATAATGGAAATCTCATCTTCTTTTCAGTGTGCTCTTTAAATTTTCCTTTGAATTCCATTTTCCTCTTCTTATCAAACCCATATGACTGATGGGTTAATCTAATCTCCATATCAACTTTGAGAGCACATCGAACGATTTCCTTGTAGCTATTAAACTCCCTTATGGATAAGGCCCTTCGAAGACTTGGTTTTAAGCCAATAACGAATCGATTGATCTTACTCTCAGGTTGGATAATAATACCAGAAGTGTACCTTCCAAGTCTTGTAAAATTTGCTTCATAGGTACCAACAGATTCATCATCCTTTTTCTTCAGTTCAAGAAACTCTTTCTCTATCTTTGTTCGGAGAATACGAGGGAAGTACTTATTGAAAAATAAGTTCTTGAACTCGTCCCATTCCATGGACTCAATTTCATCCATTTGCCTCATATTCTTAATAAGATTCCACCATTGATCAACATCACCTTCCAAACGATACACTGCTAAGATGACATTATCATGCTCAAAACATTGAAGAACTGAAAATATCTTTTCCGTTGTACTAATCCATTGTTCAGCAACTAATGGATCAATAGACCCGCTGAAAGAAGGTGGACGCTGTCTCATGAAGGATTCAACAGAATGTTACTCCTTCCTTTGCTCGTTTGGAAGTTCTGCATGATTCATAGCTTGAGAATGTTGTGTGAGCATGGCTACATGATTTTTCATTCCAGCTCCCATAACGTTTGGTTTCTCAGGGGGACAATCATTTCATTGCCCATCGCATTCTGCATTAACACGATTCCTTCGGGTTCCATCCATTGAATAAAACCAAGAAGAATAGTCTGAGAAACACTAATTATAGTAGGAAAACCACATAATCATGGATAAGATTTCACACTTAAGGTCTTATCCTAGGTTATTCATGGACATTTCTAAAATACTAAGATTGTGTTCTATGCTTAGACTTATCCTTAGGGTTCTTACTAAGTCTTTCGCATCCTAGTTTCCAATGTTTGACTATAACTTTCCTCTGATACCAACTATAACGACCCATACTTTACATACATTGTTATTACTTCAGAATTGAAGCACACTTATTACAACATATAACAAAACTAAGAAAGAACCGTATAGGTATAGTGTCTTTAGAAACTGGGAAACATAAACAACTGGTTCATAAAGCATCTACTTTTCCTCCCATTTATTTCATCATATCTAGAGTCCCTTTTGGCATATTCTACTTAACAACCTTCTTCCTGACCTGGGGAAATAAAACATACAAAAGGGTGAGCTCAAATGCTCGGTAAGGGTAAACAAAAGAAATATCAATCACATCATATACATAAGCACATAACTTTTGGAAATCTTAACCTACAAAAGAGATCATAATTTAATAACATGGGATAAATCATAGTACTGAAATGTGATCCCAATAATCATAACTTAAAACATGAAACTTTTTGGCATACACACATAATAATAGAGAATCACTTCTTATTAGTCAAGACTCATTGCCAAGACTATCTTAGTGGACAAAGTCCCTTTCTGAACCGAGTTCACTCTTCGTTTCAGTCCTATTTCACTGAACCGGTATAACCTACCATTCCAGCCATGTCTATCGCTTGAGATATAAAATCTTTACCCAATGAATTGGAGGGAGATATAGGTCCCACCCATCTCATAATGATACCATTCTTATGTGTGCCACAAAATCATAAACCATACATCATAGCATAACCCATGTAATAAAAATGGGAATCTTAAACATCATGACATCATAAAACAATTCATATAATATAAAGGAATTCATAAAAATAATCCCATCAAAACATAATCAAATCAATTTAATAATTGGGATAAAAACAGAACCCTATATTATCTTAGATGGAAAATAATTTTGATAAAACACTTGAACTCCATTCTTGAAGAAAATATCCTTTCTACTTCAAAAACACTTTTCCTTTCTTAACATGTAATACAATTTTAAACTAAAAGAAGTTGATTAAAAATAAACTATAAAACTTGAAAACGAAGCTTATTTGAAATAATGTTTTAAAAATCCATTCATGTCGTATAACTTAAAAAAAACATTCTTCGTACTTTTGTCGGAAAAGTCAAAAAGTACCTCGTATGAAAAATGACAAAAGATTCTTTTCATATCTTTAACTAAAAACTTATCGAAGGGTAAAATTGGATTTAAAAAATTGTAGGTGGATGGAAATAATATTACATATTGAGGAAACATGTATGTGGACGATAAAATACACCCCAGTAAATACCAAAGTATAAACAATCTCGGATAAAAATGAGATTGTGATATTTCCCTTACCTTAGGTCTGTTTGGATTCGTAAGTATCCAAACCTCCTATATAATTATTTAAATAATGTTATTGACTTATTCCAGAATCATACTCATTTTTATGATATCATATATGGTCATATTCTTAGCTTCTTAGTAGTAATATTTCATTGATACTTGTTATTCGGGTGTTTATAACTTTTTGTTCTTATGCGTGTTTTGTCGAATAAATTCTTATACTTATATTTAGGTTATAGATACCTCATTTCCAGAATGTTATTAGTGTAATATATATCATATTCATTCATTCAATTCATTTATATAATAATTATGAAATTAATATCATGTAGAACGAGTCGCATCACATCGTGGAGATGGTATTCCGTACGTACGCACGAGTGATGATATCGTTACTATGATCGTGGAATTGTATTGGAGTGTATGTATACTATTTCAGAATCAGTATAACCTTATAATAGTCATATATAGTCATTATTTACACCATTATACCCATCCAAGTAAGGTGGTGGTGGAAAATAGATTACACCACGGCGTGGAGACGGTATTCCATACATACGCACGCGCGGTGATTTCTTTTTCCGTAGGATGGATAGATGGTGAAATAGGGTTTTTTCATAATTATAATAACATATAAGTATATGAGTGATACTGATTTTATTACTTCATAATGAAACAACTAAAGAAGAAGAAGTGGAAGAATAAATAAAGATGAAAGAATTGGTAACGGACATTACCTCTTCTTTGAAGTGGTTCTTTGAGACCTTCTTTTAGGGCACTAAAATTGGTCTTTGAAGAAGACCAGGAACTCTAGGATGTCTCTAGGGAAGTGGAGAGGAGGAAATGGCGAGGTTTGTCTGAGCTTGAAGGCTCAATGTGGTGTGAGCAAGAGGGGGAGGAGGTGCCCTTTTATAAGGGAGGAGAGGGGTACCTTTGGAATAACTAAAACTATTATTTTATTATAAAGTCAAATTCGGTTTTAAATAGCTCCAAATTGATATATTTATAATCTAAGGTGGGGATGGGTCGAAATACTCTCATCCAATTGAATTTAGACAAGTTTAGGTTCCTATTTTAACCTTATCATTTAGATTTAACATTAAGTTAAATAATTTTACTTTTACCGTGTCTTCTTGTGTTCTTATACTATAAGGTTAATAAACTTACTATAAGCAGCCAAACTAACCCCAAGTTTTTTATTATTAATATATATAACTTTATCTAAGTCATTTGGCCGATCTTTAGATTTTTAGGAATAAAATAACAATTACTAATATAATATTTGTTTTAAAAACTATTTTTTTCAATTTTGACACTATTTAGTAATTTATTTTTGTGAAAATCATAACAGAATGATTAGTTCGAAAAAAGTTAATTAAATCAATACTAACATGTCATATTAACCTAGAAAATTAGTGTAATACATAAAAAGTCCCAAATTACATTTATTGTGGTGTTTATAACATCAATTATGTCAATATTTCATTAATAAGATAATTATTGCATCATCATTGTGTCATAAATAAATTAAATTATTTAATGTATAAAAATTACAAATAAAATATCATTATGTAGTAAATCATTTTAGATTTATAATGAATATTTATAGTCGAATTTATCGTATCTATAACCCTATATTAAAAATTATTTACTTATTAAACTTTGATTTTAACTATTTTAACCCTTCTTTAAATAAATGAATAATAAATGTCCTAATCTAATCCAAGTGGGCTTAAATGGTCATATTTTATTACTATGTTTGTTTTTGGTCGAATTACACTTATCCAATAGAATTAGTACATGTTTTAGGGTAATAATAATATCAGTTTTACCCTTAATTACTCTATTTAATTTTAACCGTGGTAAAAAAAGTAAAAAGTTACTATTCACCAAAAAATTATTTTCATCTCATTGAACCACATTTTAATTACTGGCATCAACCGTGTCTCTTGGATTTTCGAAATTCCACTCACAGAAGCGGTGAAATTAAGTTTTATGAAAAATTCAGTTTTTTAACTACCACTTAGTGGTTTCACTATTCATCAAAAATTGAAAGTTTTCAGAAAAATACCAAAATTTCACCCTAGGATAATTTCGATATTCCGAATCCGAAAATGAAGTTCATTTTGAAAAATAAAATTTATAAAATTTAGAAATGTGGTTATTACTATTCATAACGGTTGGTTTTAATAATAGTTTTATAGCATATGATTGTTTAGTGAAACTCGGTATTGCGTACGACGCAAGCTATCAAGGAAGATCATGATTTCGTGTAAAGAAAGCCAAGCAAGTGTTGTGTGTAGAAAAAGATTCCTTTGATGATTTATATAACATAAAAGTCTCGGGTGTTACAGGGCTATAAGGGGAATTGACCAACTGAGCTTCCTTAGAGAGTCCTTGACTGCTTTAGACTATAAGGGGAATTGACTGTGTGAGCTTCCTTAGAGAGTCTTTGAATTACTTGAATGACTTTGGGCTATAAGGGGAATTGACCGTGCGAGCTTTCTCAGAGAGTCCTTGACCTTGGTGATATAACGGGAATTGACCATGTGAGATTCTTCAATGAGTCCTTGAATATCTTAGACTATAAGGGGAATTGACTGTGTGAGCTTTTTTTAGAGAGTCTTGTTTTACTTATGACTATAATGGGAATTGACTATGATTGCTTCCTCATAGAGTCTATTTTAAATATTCTTATGACAGAACCAGAGGGGTTAGGCTGAGTGTACTGCCCAGAGGGTTGCTTATACTTGTTAGGTAGGACTAGAGGGGATGGGCTATGAGTACTTCTTAGAGGGTTCCCTGTTTGTGTTCAGTTTCTTGTTTAGTTGTTGCTTGATTTTGAAACTGTGGATTGTTTACTGCTGAGTAATTTCCTGTTTACTAATTTCTGTACTTTTACCTTCCATATATTCAATGACTATTAGGCATAGATCTTTGGGTGGTTGAATACTAGTATTTGGTCACACACCCTACTTGGTCCATGCTTTTGGGCCCAAACGGATTATATTGCTGCAAGTATGGATAAGGGAAAGCACCCTTCTACTTTAGGTACTTGACTTGCTGTGGAGTTGGAGAGCATGGGACCAAGCTTATGCTTGCGATGTCGAGGACCTATTTATCTATTCCTTTTATACTTTGGTTTAATACTATTTGTATTCAACATTGTAACTTTTTTGGCTGTTTTCCTAGACATATGTATCATGCATCATTTTATATATATGTGCTCCAATTGTATTTTTTGTCAATCTTCCACTGTTTACTGTTGTTGGATATTTACTGCTTCGACTATTGAATATTTGTTCTATTTTGTTGTGTTACTCTACCTATGAGGGAATTGTTTACCCACTATCACACCCAAGGCCCTTGCTACTAGTCGGCAGCCTCTGGTGTTTGGGGAAATTCGCTTGAGGCCATATGACCAACCGGGTACGAGGCCCCTTGGGGTGGCTTCTGGAACAGGGACGTTACAAAACTAATCCTTTATATAGAAATGGGGGTTTTATTAATATCTAATTAATTGACCAAAATTGAATTAATTATAATTTTGAAAGAATATATTCCATAAAATCTTGTTATGTTACACTAATTCTATAAAACTATAATCCTAAAAATGTCCAAAAGTGAAAGACAATGAGTTCCTAAAATAAAACTCATTATTGTGTAATGTTTATGGTCGGGTACTTACACTCAAAATTTTATTTCCAAATCATATTAATATAAATATAGTATGTGTATAATTATCTCATCTCATATTTTCTGTAAAATAATATAGATGTTTCCAAAGAGTTATTTTTCCTAAATCAGATGATATGTATGATTTATGAATCATCGAACTCAATAAAACTATTGAAAAGAATATAATGATAAGAGTAGATTTATCGAGGAAAAAATAGTCAAACAAAAAAGATATATAATTTTAGATATAATTGATAATATATAATTGAATAAATATTACATATAAATGTGATAATTTTAATTACAAGAAAGGATGGTTTTTAGGAATCTTAGCGTGATTTTCTATATTTAATATTTTTTCTTGGAGGATAGTGGGAGTATTTTCAGACATAGAGATGCTGAAAGTATACCAAATAAAATATTAAAACTATAAAAATAAAAATTAATTTAAAATTACTTCCATATATATTATTTATTATTTTGATATATGAAAATTGGTAGATTTATATTTAGTTAGTGTATTTAATTGAAATCATCTTTATAAGATAATTTTTTTTGTTCTGTTTGTGAAGATAAAATAATGTAATATATTACATTTAGTTACCAAAAATAATATGAAAATAAATATTTAAAGAATGGTTTCAAGAATGATTTTTATGATTATAAATATATATGTAGTTTTAAATATATAGAAGATGTTATTATCTACATAACATATAATGTTCCAAATATATAATATTTGAATACTGTCTTAAAGGTGTTAAACATGAGTATTATGGATATAATCTCATCATTATTAAAAATATAATAACTTCCTAGAGTTTACGCATTAAACAAGATTAGATATTTTGTTTAATTATATGGACACATAGAATTCTTTTAGCAGTTACATAAGGATAATTTCAGTTTTAACTATAAGAATTATTAGTAATCCTAATTCCTCTCAATAATTTTTTTACATGAGACATAATACACTTGTATCTTATGTATGGTGTTGTTTTTATTCATAGAAATATTTTAATAATATAAATATTTATTATATTATATGAATATTTATCTCTACATTATCATTCATTCGCGTCTGTAGTATATTTTGAGTGAATTGAATTAATATTTTACTTCTTAATTAATAACTTTGATTTACCCCAAACTGATATTAGTTATAGTGTACCTTATGTGTGTTTAAATATTATGGTAATAAATGGTATATTTTTTTATTCAGATACATAATATTATCATGATCTACAAAATATTATATTGTAGTAAGTGAACCACTATGTATTAAAAATGTGCGGTCATGCCCTTCCTTTTTCATATAATAGAGAATAATGTTTCATATTTAACACCTGATGCACAATTAGTGAAATATAATTTTTCTGATAATATTCATACATTCATACCTTGATAATTCAATCATTAAGGCTTAAAAATTCATACCCACTTTGGGTATCTTGTTGATCATGTCATCAGTTGAGTTTTAACCATTATGGGATTTAACCTCTCAAATGATGATTGTGAAATCTAAAACCTTGATTGAGAGAGAATAAATATATTCATATCAATAAATATATATAGTTTATGTTGTAGAATCCATGTTCTTATTTATCTCCCCTATAAAAAAACACGTACAAAAAACCTCATTTCTGCCATCCCATAGTCCAATCGATACTAACTAATGGGGAGGATTTATGTCTAAAGTGGAAAATATTAGACCATATCTGGTAAATATTTCTATAAATCATTGGTAAGAAATGATAACGGACTTTTATAAAATAAAATAAAATTTAACATCATATCTTCCTCCTATCTGCATGTTAATAATACTATCCAACTATAAAAAAATAAAAATAAATAATGATAGGTAATCATACATATGAAAATAGATCAATTTCTCATAATGTTTAAATCAAAAGAAAATAGAATTTGAAATTTTATTGTGATTACAAAAAAATAGTCCATTGTCATTTATCAATCTTATATCATACATTCTATTAGGCTTCATATCTAACCCTTCACAATAGTCTCATTTCCCCTATGTTAATCATAAAACATAAAGTATACACTGGTACCATGGAACTTGGGAAGGGTGTGAGAACAAATCAATAGGTCACCCAATGTTGTGTCTAACAATATCATGAAACTATAATAAGATGTACATTGTGATATACTTGAAATTGAATAAATAGAAGTAAAAAAATAAAATATATCATAACCACTCATTTTTCAGTACAACTCGAGTGTAACAATACCTAATTTTCCCAATGACGGTGTTTCTTTGATCATATAAAAAGAACAAAGACATGATATGACCTCCCAACTCTTAATACCTAGGATTAAAATCCCATCATAATATTTAATTTGAATCATGGGATGTATGAAAATTTAATAAATATGTAGTGTGGGGAATAAATCCAAATTATTACAATTTGTTAGACATATAACATCCCAGAAGCAGTAGTCACATGTGGTCATTTGATCTTAGGAAAATAAAATATAATCAAGTATCACATCATTACTATGTAATGATTTTAGAAAATTATCAATAGGAATTTTAATAATTATAGGAGCTAAAAGTACCAAATTTTTAAGGTTACATCACATGAAAATTAATCAAATCAAATACCAATTAATCAATTATTGGTATAACAAAACCTTCCTTAGAAGAATCTCATCACATGTACAATGCCTAAAATCCAAAGTAAATAAATACTTATTGGGTGTACCAACCTAATGCATCCTCATCCCTAGCATTAAATAATGGAATTTAATAATAACATGCCTAATAAACTAGGGATGAGTAAAAAATGTAATGGGTATAACATCGCACTCTATCATTATAATGATCTTGTGGTCATGAAAATTAACTATTATAATCATAATGTCATTGTCACATATAAAACATGGAGTTTTAGAACAATCCCTCAACATGAATAAAAAGTAATGAATTTACATTTTATCCAAACTTTACACATAAATAGAAAAAAATGAATATAATCCCACATATATAACCAATACCATAAAATTTAACATTACAAAATCTTTAAATCATAACATATAGAACTCAGTCAATTAATTTCATATCGTGAAATTTATTTTTTAAAATATAATATATTTTTCCCCTTTTAGATAAACAATTTATGTATCTCAAATCAATGTATAACGTTTTTAGTGACAACAATCCAATGTAGCAGTGTCACTCACCACAAAACAAATAAAAAACTAGACTTGAAGGATATAAGCAAACCCATGAGTTTTAGAGAGTCCAATCCCCATCTTCTCTTTTTAATTTACAAAATTATCATATGTCTTTGGAAGATAAAGACCCAAATATAAGTCAATTATGAAATCAAATAACACATGGAATCCAAAATAGGTGTTTTAACTATATGATATATTATATATTAGTTCATTATCATTATCATGAAAATCAATTACATTTATGTATTTAATCATGGGGGTCCATTATGGAATAAAGGTTCTTACCATACTAAAAATGGGTTAAGGTAAACATGGTTAATTAATTATATTTTAATCTAAGAAGGAAGTATTTCCAATGCCTCAAAAATTTATAAAATGTTCCCAAACCACCAAGATTTGTTAGGGACCACAATCCTTGGATTTATGAATGCTCAGTCATCGAGTTTTACTAAATGAATAAAATATAACTAATATAAATTGAATTGGAATTTATATGATCAATATTTGAAGGCATCATATTGGAACTATTGAATCACATGAAATATAAGGATTGGATAAATATAGATTTATAACAATATTACAGGAGACTTAATGGGATTGATGATATTCAATTTTGACCACATTTGAGGGAGATATAGAACTTTTCAAAATAAAGAGAGTGAATTGGTATATGGGATCTCAGATATATATAATAAAATATGGGAATTTTGTTTAGTAATAATATTGAAAATAATATTTAATTTAATTAAAAAATAAATAGACAAAACATGTGGCAATTTAATACCCAAACAAACCACACTAGGTACCAGGTCCCCCTATCAGGTAAATTTTATGGGGTTAGGAGGCATTGATTGGCCCCTCGATGGATATAATATCATCATCTTACCCATTGAAAACCAGGTTCCTAATTTCATCTATAAAAATAAATATTATATAATACAAAGCCCCATATCATTGAAAAGACCCCCAAATATCCCTAAACAACTAATACTCGATAAATCTATAGTATAATTTTCATTTAGTGAACTATTGATCAATATAGTAATTAATAAGTATGTATGGTGTTGTGTATGATATACATATAATCATGTATGTGGATCACATGATGTTATCATCTGTATAGAATAATCAAATGTTATGTACTGATTGATGTGGTATGTATGACACATAGAATTGAGAATGTATGAGTATTATAAACTAGATTGACATAGTTTATGGCTCATATTCAATCCTTAATTATGAAAAGGTGATTATATGAATATTTATAAATTTATATGATACTATTGGTGTGTATATTTTTGTATATAGATTTGTTTTGTTATAATCATGTTTTATCCCTTTATTGCTTGAGTAGTATTCATTCATTGCATTATATTTCTTTTTTTCTTATGTTCAAGGATTTAAAATTTCATAATTATCATTAATTATAAAATGGAATCTAAGGACACACTATGTGGTAGTGATAATGAGCATCAAGATTATGTAATTTTTGATGGTACCCATAAAGTGTTTTAGGGGATGTATAGAAGAGGATTTGAATATATTTTCAAATTTTTTTACATATGGTGTAATATATAGTGAAAATATATGATTTATTTTACAAAATGAGTTATAAAATTTTATAGATGTTTTTTTTGGAATTTCTTCATTATTTTATATATATGATGTTACATAAGGTGAAAGTATTTTATGTCTATAAGGATTTAGAGTTTCTAATAAATTGATAGAATCTTTACCGAAAGGAAATACTGTGATATTGGGGTTTTGAAAATATCAAAATTGAGTATTGGATGTACGATAATACTGTGAGTGTCATGTATAATGGTGAAGTCAATGGAATGAAAAGAATAATGTGATATCCGATGGACTTATGAGTTTCATCCACTAATTAAATGATTCATAAATGATTCATTATATATTATATAATTTTTTTTGTGAATTAACACATGACACATGTTATTGAATTTTAAAAATATCAATAATTGTATAATATAATATTTTCAATGTGTTTAAACATTTGAAATTATTATTAGAAAACATATAATAAATATAAGACCATTATAATTAATTTCTACAGGATTGAATAAGTATTTTGATACAAGTGTGAATAAAACCCGTGTTACAACTCCTAAGAATAAAAAATAATTATATCTCATTATATCGTATATGAATAAAATGTTTTCGAAATCATTACAAATGAGAGAGTTTCATATCAATTTTTAAGAGATTTATGTAACCCATGGTTACCCTAGGAGAATGGAACTCTTTTTTTTATCTTCTATTATCTATATAGAACAATTATTTGAATCCTGGGGAAACTATTGAAATGTATTTCGTTACATCATTGTTTTATTATTCCATAAAAATGTATTGGGAGATATCACATGCTTATATATTTTTGAGTTATATTACTTTATGACTTTTATAATGGTATTCACTTATAAACCCTTCAAAAATTATAATTCCTTAACATTTTTAGGTTTCCATTTCATATGAGCCCCTAATTATATCATGATTTTTTTTGGTTTTCTACTCATAGAATGTCTTCTGAACACATTTTTTTAATATTATGACATTTATTGTTATCTTTGTCATATGATATCATATGACCACATGTTTATGATATATATTTATCATTCATTTCATTTTATTTTTAATTTTATTACACTGATATTACTTATTTTTTCCTAACTATATATTATTATGATTATGTATACTATATTAAATATGGTTAATGTGTATAACAAATGTTCCAAACTGATTATATATGCACCTCAATTATTAAATTTTTATTATGTTTAACAATAATTTATATCCTTCCCATGATTAAAAAAAATTCTTCCCTATAATTAGTCCATATTATTAATATACCTATACTGAGAATTTAAAAATACCACTTTTATTTCTTGTAAAATCCATATAAATACAAGAATAACCAAAATAAATATAGATGTAAAAATAATTTATACTTTTAAAACATTATTAATAAAATTATATTAACATTATAAAATGAGTTATGATTCTAATTACAAAAGTCACTAAACATAAGAATCATAAATTTTAAAATGTATTTTGGATCATGTTATTTATAAAATTTTGCAGTATTATATCATAATTTGTGATATTGCAGGTCCAAGAAATCACAATTTTCATTAGTGATTTTTTTAAATTTTATGACTTTTGAAAGGAATTTCATTAAAAGTTATCCATTCATTATAGAGAACCAATTCGTGAATACCTACCATGAACAAGTAAATAGTTAGTCACTAGGTCATAATAATTCATAAATTTTTCCGAAATTTCTTTTTATATTTTTGAAAACACCCCACTAGTTGAATACTATGTTTATTCCATTATTGAATAAATATAATTATAATAATTAATATGAATTTTAATATCTGCTATAGGCCACTTCTAGAATTAGAATTCATATAATATAGGTAAATCTGATAGTAAGTGGACTAGTCTCTAGTATAGGATTTTATTTGATAGAAACTCAAGACAAAAAATAATTTCAAATAAAAATTTATAGTCTTTTTTATATTGAACATAATTATGGAATTATTAAAGACTAGAGACCACATTAAAATTGGGTAGTTGTGAATGAATTACATGACCTAATTCATTTTGGAAAATAGAATGATATTTATTTAAGACCACAAAAAATATATGTGATTCCTTTTATCATTTTATGAATAACTATAAAAAAATATTTTATAAATAAAAGCCCCTTTTATTACATAATCATTGTACAGTAAATGATAAAAAGTTAAATTCATAGTAACGGTCATTAAAAATCTCAACAAAACATTAAAATGTAGATAATTACCATTATAAATTTTTATATAGGATAATACTGCAAATTAAATAAAAATATATAAGATAATTTATTTATAAATAATATATTATAACGAATCATATAATAACAAACCTGGATCCATAATTGGCCTTTCATTATCCCTCCCTATAAGGAAAGGAATTCTCCCAAAAGACATGTTTTATTAACATATATGGAATGAGGGCCTTGAGGGGACCCTTATAAGTAACCCATAATCCCAAAGGCATAAGGACATAAAATTGGATGAATTGAAGTCTTTTGTTCCCAGGGAATTATAATTTTATTTCCATAAGACTATATAACTTGATAGATTTATATTTACTACCCTAAAAGGTCATTTCTTTTAATAAGTTCCTTCTGTGAATATACCACCATATTACCTACCACCTATATAGTGTAGATATATTCAAAAGTCCTAGTTAGTTATTGGTATTTCAATACTACCCATTTTTTGTCCCATGGATCATTTTTGTAGCACTACACAAAAAATAATTCAATCTAGTATATTCCAACTCATAATTTCATGATTATATAAAATATATAGAATATGATTATGAATACATCAGACATTATTCAAATAATATATGTGAGAATCACATTTTCCTCATCCAATTATTTAAAAATAATTTATTTTACTCAAATATTCATTATCATGAAATTCTTATATATAATTCAATGTATAACACATATGTATATAACTCATCATACGAGTGAAAAATCAATTTTTGTCTAATATTGAACAAAATACATGTTAAAAACATACCCAACCACATCCTCCTTATCCAAGAATCATAACTTCCATTAAAAGGTAAAAACAATGATCATTCACCTACTGGGTGCCTCTCTATCCTCAACTTCTATACACTCGTAGTGGGAATACATCCCAAAGTGTATTGATGACCATGTAACATTTCATGTGATGGGATTTTAAAATTTTATATAGATAATACATTATGAATAATTATTTCATAATTTTAATATTTATTATCCATTTAAAACCTTATTCATCTATTGAAAGTTCATATTAATTCAAATCCTAATATATAATCTCAACCAAAAATACATCATGGTGAACATTGTTTAGGGAAAAATAAATTTCAGTAATTTAGATTATATAATAATTCTAAAATTTATCAAAAACAATTTTCAGCACACATTAATGAATGATAAACAATTATTTACTTATATAAGAATGCGAAAAGTTTTACAATGAAGATATTAAATCTCTAATGTATCTTATACCAAGAGATTCCACAAGAAACTCATGATTCTTTAATATTTAGGATTTTGTAAATGTATACACTGTATCATCCTATATATCCACCTAATAGTTGTTTATATCACCACTAAAAGCAATTTGAAAATTAATATAATATTATTTATAAATTTCTTTCATTGTAGATATTGAGGTTGCTTGTCCTAAATAGTAGATTCATTATTGTCATAGTAAATATTGACATATTTGTATCTTCAATGAACTAAAATGTTTTCAAAAATAAAATAAATAAGCCAAAATAATTTCTTCACTACATCAAATGCAGTTTTATTATCATCATATATTATGGATTTTTCTCTAGTAACTTTTTTGGAACACTTTCAAATTATCACTACATTATATAAGAAAAATATTAAATAATATTAATAATGCATATCAAAATTGTTAGATTTTCATCTAGAATTTGTAAAACCCATTATATTATATTTATACAAACCTCAAGTGACAATGAATATATTTATACTTATTATTAAGTACAAAATGGGGTTTTTAATAGAAATATAACGACTCACTAAAATTTTTCTAGTATATGATTGTTTTTTAATTGAAAAGAGATATTGGGTGATGTACACAATTTAGAAAACATGATAGAACAGATGGTGGATTCATTATAAAAATATTACATTTTAAATTATTTATATGTAACTTGAATCATCCCAAATCAATAAAATGAAACATGAGTAAAACCCCTTTTTAGTTTTCTCTATGCTACCCTATAATAGACCACTACCAATTTGTGTGTTTTGAATTATCCCAACAAACCTATTAGATACATTTATATTGATCTTCATAATAAATATGTAGGATTATTCACCAATTAATTTTTTCTAGAAATAATTTCCAAATGATAAAAATTAACAATGTATAGTGGTTAAATCCTTCTAGAAATGTAATTTATATTGTAAAACAGTATAAAAAACACTACTGTCCAAAAAAAATTCTCTTATAGAAAATAATTAATTATTTGTATGAAACCAAATTCTATGATTGAATCGTAAAACTAAATTTTGTAACTCAGTGATTCTTACATTACTCTTTAAATTTAAAATTGTAATTTTGAAACTATATAAGATTCATTTCATAAAAATAAAACAATTAGTATTCTTAATATATATTTCATATAAAAAATCATTATTAAGTAATTTAGGTTCAATATCCATTAGTTAAATATAATACACCCAATTAGATGGTATATAATGTATTTTTCAAGGAGGATTTATTACTGAAATGGGGGAAATTTTTTATTTATTTTCAATACCATGAGTTTTTAACCATTTTCCACTATGTGTCATTTTTTAGCTTGACACTATACAATCCATAGGATATTTTTCCTATAGAAAAATAACTTTCACCATATATATTATACCATTTAGGTTAATCCAATATGTTTTAAATGTTATTAGTGTACATGGGATACAAATCAAATTCCACATAATTTAATAATTCCTTGAATTCGAACTCGCAAAGTACTCTGAATAGTTAGTCATTTATTCAAATATAAACATTACATCATCATTATTTTCCTCATGGAATACATATAATGGTATACTAATAATTAAATCCTTTAAAAAACATTAAATTTTAAAATAATTCATTTTTTATTTCTATTTATTAGACATTAGTTAGATATATTCATTATAAGAATATTAGTTAATTTTCAGTCAAAAAGGAAAAAGGGATTTATATCTAACAAATTTGTTTTTTCATACACTGTATTTTATAATTTAAAATCTTTATTCCATAACATTATTATTTAAATTTGAAAAAAATAATATCATATTTTTATTCAACATTCCAAAATTATAAATGGATATTTTTTTATTTTATGGAAAATAATAATTTTCAAAAAAAGTGGTAAACATTTTTTATATAAAACTATTTTTTAATTTAATATATTTATAAAGAAAAATTAATTTTAATAGATATTTAATTTCATTAGTCCCATTAAATTATAAATTTTAAAATTATATTCTATGGATTTCATTTGATACATTAATTTAGTGTAAAGTATTTTTGTGCTTGAAAATAATTTTTTTAGAAAAATAGTTTAAATTCACATTTTACAGGACTCATTTATAATTAAATTAATCCAATCATTTTTTTTCAATCATTAAAAATGGATTCCATATTTTTAATCATAAGATAAAAATTTGGTAAATATTTCCTTTTAATTTTTAGCCATACTGAATAGTAATCACAATACATTTTCTTATTATGGTAAGGATAAAATGGGTTAATTATAGGCAAACATAATATGATACATACTATGATATTACCCAAAAACTATAATTAAATTTTTGGATTATTATATATCATAAATAATCATATAAAATATGATTATATGTCTATTTTAATTTTTTCATTAGTTTTATTTTTATAATATTTTACGTTTTGAAAGGTGAAAAATGTCTTTAGATTTGATTTATAATCTTTAAATTATTGACATAGAGTAAGAAAGTGGATAGTTTAAGTTACCAATACTAATTTTAATGATAAGAAAATTTTTAACTTATTTTTAATATTTTTTTATACTTAGTAATGAATTAATTAATTTTCATTCATATGGAGAACCAATGCATTATTGTTTTAATTAATAAAAAAATAAATTATTTTAAACATGTTTATAGAAATATGGTATGAATGAATTATTTTTTACATAATTTATAGATATTAATTTCATATTATAAATTTTTAAATTCATTATATCATAATTCCATTATTTCCTTGTTGTTTTAAAATTCAAAATAAATAAATTATTCCAAAATTGACATTAATTTTATGTTATAATAAATAATATTTACGAAAATTATTTAAAGGTACAAAAAATTATACATTTTTTCCATGATATTGGGATATGGTTGAAACTATAATCATTGGTAAATATATTGGTCAATTTCCCATTTATTTTAAAAATATTAACCCATTATATGAAAAAATCATTTATATCACTCTAATTTTCTAATGGTTAAATATATAGTTAAAATAAATGATTAAGGTAAAAATACAATAAAACGTTGTCCATGTTTTATTATAAAAATGTGTTTTTACTTATCCAAATATATATTTTAATCATAAATTTTTTTATTCATTATAACTTCTAAATTAATTTATAATAATTTAATACTATAATATATTTCAAGAGTTCCCCCCTCTATTATAAAATAACACATCCTCTACCCTTTTATATAAACATAAAAATAATTTTTTTAGGAAAATAAATACTGAAACCACTTCATTAAATCCATCCCCACATATATTATTCCTTGGTTTGATAAATAAATAGAACTAGGAATTAATTTTTGTAAATATTAAGAGGATGTATGAAGAAGTCTTATAATTTTATACCAAGTGATTTAGTTTAATTTATTATTATAAAAATATAAAATACAATTCACTAATGATTAAATCATGAAAAAAATATCTTCCATATAAAAAGATGTTACTCTTTTAATATCATAACTAATATCTATCTCCACTTCCAGTGAATATGAAACGAAAACATCATTCATGTTTTTTGAAAACTATCGCCTCACAAACAAATGTAATTCGTCATCCACGAATCACCTGAAATGAATAGTTTTAATAAATATATATAATTTTTATATATGATATTAAATAAATATTTATCATTCTTAATATATAATATATCATTTAATTTCTGACCTACCTACTCATTGAAAAAATGAAATGTCATTTATGCATACATGTGGACTACCACCTCTAGGAAGTGTTGTGATTCTTCTTTAATCTCCATACTAATGGAGGAAATATTTAATTATATTTAATGGAATAAAATAGTATATATGATAAAATGATAAATCAATAATGATAAAATAATTCTTACCTTATTTAAATAATGATCATTTAATAATAAAAAAGTTACTAATGCATACATATGACCTACCAACTCCATGATTGAAATTTAGTTCTTTTTTAATCCCCAGTTACTATTATAGGTTTTAATTGAATCATTTAATTATAAAATGATAATTATGTAAGTATTTTTATGTGGGAGGTGTTAGAATAGTGACCACTAGGAAAACATTAAGATACCTAATTCATTTTGGAGATATGAGTCAAATATTCTCAGAACATTGGACATGAATACATTAGATCGTGTAATTTATTAAAAAATGGGAAATGGAATAATAAATTTAAAAAATATTTTCAATAAATTAAATAATTAATATAATTTTATTATTTATTATAATAAATATTGTTGGAGGTTATTCTGAATGAAATAAAATGTCTTTTATTTAATAATAATATTTTAATGTTTCCTTTGATACAATTTTTTCCATGTCTATATTTTAAAAATAACTTTTTAATTTAATTTTATATACCCAGAAAAATAATTAATTATTTTCATTCCTCTTTTTACTTTCTTTAAATATTTTCTTATGAAATAAATGTTTGAATTTTTTTAACTTTGTTTACAAAAGAAAAATGAAATGATATATTTTAATGTATATGAGATCAATGAAATTTCTCACCACTATAACCATTATTTAATTTTGATAATACATAATATGATTTCATGTTTTAATTATGAAAACCCATATTTCCCATAATTTTTGTTATTTGAGTTTGAATTTTTTTTTAAAAAAATAAATGGTATTTCAATATGAATTTTTTTTTACATATTGATTCACTAGGGTTTTTAATGGACTTTATGATGGAAAAGTGAAGGGGAAAAAATTATTCATGATTTGGTTGTTGAGAATTACATAAGATATTGAGTAATTATGAGATATAATATATTATGGGATTCGCCTTATTATTGGTCATGATTATGGGTGATCCAGATATATATTACATGAAGGGTCAACCCCATTTTATCTCTCTATTGCATTAGGTAATATTCTTTACAAACTATTCCATGAATGAGGGAGTCAAATAGAGTGGTTTATATATGAAATTTATTTAGGCTATAGTTTTTTATGATATATATTTAAAACTATTATTGAATACGATTCTCTTAATTTCTAAAATAGATTAATTTTTTATTTCTATGTTATTTAATATTTTTATTTTCAAATATTATTTGTTTTCTTGGGAAATTATTTATTACATAATATCAATGAATAAGGTTATAATGGTATATATTTTATGGTATTTCATTTCATTCACTAAACCAATTTAATTCTTATTTTTATTTTCCTTACTTTACTTTTTTTGCTCATCCCACATTATTAAAAAAAATTAATAGGGTTCACCAATAGGTAATAACAATGAAGAAGTCATGTTGAAACTCAAGAATATAATTTATTAAAATGAAACTTGTTTAATATTACATGTTTTATATTTTGAAAAAATGGGTGTAGATAAAAATTATCTATTAATATTTTAGGGGTCTATAATTTTTTATTTATAACATAATTATACAAAACACTAAGCTATAATGATCCTCGAGAATGAAATAAATGAAATCTTGATTAATAACTCATTTTCATGTAAATTTTAAGGCCAACTCCTTATATTTTGTTATAGTGGAATGTCTTATATAAAATTAGAGTTTATCATAATGTTAGTAACATATCTTTAAATGATTCTACCTTAATGATTTTTTAAAATGATATAATATTTTAATATAACCATGTTTTATTATATAATACATAACTTTTCAAAATGGTTTTTCAAAGAGGATATTGGGTAGCTAATGAAGGAAGGTATCTCATATAAAATATTCTTCCCAATAATCATCCTAGAATGTGTATCATATAAGATGAGTAATATGTTATAGTGATGGATTATTTTACAAGGTAGATAAATGGTATTGAAATCCATATTAGAGATAAACGAGATTTATCATAAAGGAAAAATTCAAAAGTTGTGTATTTCATGAAATACAATTTTTCATATTTTGGTGGAGCTTTAGAAATTATGGTGGTTTAAAGGTGTATCAATACTATAGAAGTGATATTTTATGTCATGGGGTGTTCATATTTTCAAAAAAAAAACCCCTTCCATTTTTTATTTTATTATTGATACTTAACATTTATAGTCTTTTTTTATGAATACCAGAGATAAATATAATTTTGATTCAATGCAATGAAACCCATTTAAAAATTATTTTCGTCAATAAATACTTATTTATAGTTTCTTTATATAAGATTCAGAAAAATTTCATATAATTGTGGAAAATGAGGATGATTCCAGTGATAGAAATAATGGAAATATTACTAGGTCATTTGAGTTTCTACCAAATTTAATTCAGGATCATGATTTTAAAATTTTTCGATTTTACTCATAATTTATTCCATGTTTATGAAGAGAAAGGCCACATGATAATTAAAATTTTATAAGTATCTTTTTTACTAAAAATTTTTTGATGATTTTTCCAACACTTATGTTCATGAGATGAAAAATGTATGTAATAATAAATGTGTGTTGAAATTGAGAAGAAACCATCAATGAAATATTAAGGTATGTACGAAATTATTCCAAGTGGAGTGAAATTAATTTTAATAATTTTTATTAACAGATTTAGAACCTTTTAAAAATGTGGTAGGTTTTTTCATAGGGTTCATTATAAGAATGAAAAGAGGCCAGAACAATATAATAATTTAATAATAGATAGCTATCCATTGAGATATGTTTTAATTTCTATGAGATTGGAAATTATGATGTCATGTGTCCAAAAATCATATCCCAATGTGGAAATCAGAAATACGAAAATAAAAGTGTTGTAAGATATATATTGTCAATATTACATCTGATGTTACTCCATTTAATGACATGTTGAAAGGTATTTTACTTGTTTATTTGAAATATTATAATTCCTTGTTTTACTATAGATATTCATATTCATTCATTCATGATAAATAATTTTGAAAAATTGGAATATCTTCTTTTGAAAATAATATATATTTTATGGGGAAATCTATTGGAATAAATATCAAAGAAAACATGATGTATATGAATAATTATATTATTATTAATTAGATGATATTTCTTAAAATCTTTTTTAACTTCCCATAGACGAGTTAGGTATCATTTTTTTTGTATTGCCTTTTATTTTATCCTAATGAAATAGAATTTAGTTCTAAGGGTGTTTTTATGTAATTAGACATCTTTGATAACCTATCAATGACCTGAGAAAATTTTTAGGGACATAAATTAATTTTGGACTAGATATAGGCATTATGACTTTGTTATTATTCCCATTGGGTTTTCTAATACAGAAACTGTATTAATGGGACTTATAAAAACATGATTTCATGGATAAGTTTGTGGTCATGTTTATTGATGATATATTTCTATATTATATAATCTAAGAGTATAATCAAATGTTTCCATGGATTATGTTTTCAAAAAATAAAAGAAAAGAAACATGGTGTAAAATTTTGTATGTGTGAATTTTGGTAGCAAAAAATTTCTTTTTAGGAAATATTTTTTTAAAGATTTTATAACTATTTAACCTAGTATAAAAACGTTTCTATTATATGTAGGAATCCTATAATTTTCATATATATTCTTATTTTACTTGGATTAGAGAGTTACTATTATATATTGATTAAAAAAAGTCCCCAGTTGTTTAGACCAAAGACTAAGTTAATTTAAAAAGGAGTTAAATTAATCTAGAAAAAATAATATGATTAGTGTTTTTAGAATGTAAATAATAATTGGATAATTTTCTAGTTGTGTAGCCTCCCCTAGAGATTGTGATTTTTTCATCTACTGTGATCCTTCATTGGAGGCACATGCTTGTGTTTTAATGAATAATAATTAGGTAACCGATCTTGATTTACATTATCTCATACCCCATGAGTAAAATTGTGATGTCCCCGACCTCTCCAGTCCATTCCATAGTGAAAATTTGGTTCTAGAGGTGTTCTGAGAGGTCAAGGTGACCTGGGGGTGAGTGTGGGTGGACTTTTAAGGAAATATAAAGGGTTATGGCCTTCGCATGGGAGTCAGATGGTTTTCATAAACCATGCGGCCAAACCGTGCAAGGCTAGTCTTGGAGGCTATGGCTAACGCACAGTTAGCGCACGGTTTGTCTAACTGTGTGGACTAACCGTGTGAGGAGTGATTGTCGAGGCAGAAGCTAACACACGGTTAGCGCACAATTTTTTAAACCGTGTCGAATAACCGTGCAGGCAATTAAAGTTAAATCCTAAAATTGTGGATCTAACTTGTTTTTCCTTTAATCACCTCGTTTAAGCCCCTAATCGGCCATAATTCAATATTACCTTTTCTTTGAGGTAGAAGAACCTCTCCCAAGTGTTTTGGAGGTGATCCGGAGGCTTCTCTTCGTGAATCGAAGCCGGTTTCCCGAGGTATGTGATCCTTTTGTTTGGTTTCTTAGATCTACATAGATCTACTCCTCATCATCTCTTGGGATCATAGATCTACGCCCGTTATGGGTAGATCTAAGTGTGTGGATGTCGCTTATGGTGAGCTTTGGTCTTGGTTGTGTTAGGAGAGGAGTTCTAAGGAAGATTCGTGGGGAATCGACCCGATTTCTTGGGCGCTCATGAACCGTTGTGGTTTCCCATGAACACCTTTGAGGTAGGGGATTCATGGCTTCTCTAATTTTTTTTGTGCAATTTTAGAGTTAGCATGATTTAGTCCTTTGGATCACAACGGACTTGACCTAAATAAATACTTGAACCGGATTAAAAGAATTGGTGATCGCATGTTGTTGCTTTGTACCGTGATAACGGTTTGCCTCTTGATTTTATAGATAGTGTGATATATATGCCTTTATTGTTAGCATGTTTCTCTTGATTAAATTGATAAAGAACGTAAAGTTGGAATTAATTGATAATTAATTGGCTAAAGATAGAGGCATGTAAATGAATCCAGTTGTTGATATTGTGGATGTTGTTCCAAATTGATGTTAATCAAATTGATGCTGATGTACATGATTAACATAGTTGGTTGGTAAACCTAAAATCCATTGGTTCTTGTTGTTTTAAGGCTAGATGCCTTGTTAAAGGGCCAAGAGCCCAATTTGATGTGATGTTTGTTTTCCTGCTACTTCTGTTGTGCTGTGACCCTGGAGGGGTGTTGTGATATCTTGTGTTGTGATGTGACCCTGGAGGGGTTTTGTGACATATGGAGGGAGGGAGGCCTTGTGGTTGTGGTAGCGGATGACGCCTAGAGTGGCAAGATGCATCGGTTTATGCATGTGGGTGTCGGGGAGGACACTAGGGATGATGAAATGGGAAATATTTGGTTGTTGTATGGTTGGTGTTTTGTTTGGTTGTTTACATGTTTTACTTTTCCACACTGCTCAAGGCAGCTAGTTTTGCTTACACTTCTTCCAAAAGGGGTGAAGACACGCAGGGTATTCCATGTGATTTCCGTGTTTAGAATCTCAAGGGAGAATGGGTCTACGCTCTTTCTATAGGAGCCAACGACTCGACAGGTATAATATCTACTCACTGTGTTGAGCCCCCTTGTATTTAGAAGCATAGGTTTCATTTCTAGAATGCCTAGGAATATGGGAACGTAATTCTGTAATGAATTTTTGAATAAATGATGTTAACCCATGGGGTTGGAGTTTGATGAAACTTAATGATGAGGTTGAGAACTTTTGAAGGGACAGTTTATTTTGGATGTGATGCCAATGAAGTTTAATGTGGTTGTGTTAATGGTTAATTAATGTGCAAAGAATTAATTAACATAAAGAGGAATTGATGAAAAATGGAATAAAGTGACCTAATGAAGTTCTTTAATTGGTTGTGTGCTTATAGGATACCTAGTCATAGAAGCTGCAGCCCGGAGTTCGAGAGCCATTATCTACAGTTGTGTGTATGAGTAGGTTATTCCCATAGTGTGGTTGTGAGTTATAGTATATTATGTACGTTTTGGGTTTATATATTCTACTCCACCCTATTAGTAATGGTAACTAACACCCCGGGGATTCTGAGCCTTGGGGGGGGGGATTTCCCCAACATTCCGGTGGGAGGATTAATGGCTGACTACCCCCTTTAGCTCCGCTCTCTTCTCTTGGTAGATAATAGTTCCATTGGCACAACGGTTAGTTTCCCCATATATGTGTGTAGGGGGATGTAATGGCATGTGGTTATTTCACACACATATATTCTGGATATAGTGTCCTATGGATTAATATTGGTGTAACATGTATGGGCTGTGATGGCTTGAGGATCCTTACTCGGTGTATGGTATGTAATGGATTGAGGTATAATACCCAACGTATGATACACGTTATGTGATCTGTGGTGGCTCTCTGAAACTACCTGGTTACTTTTGGTTGTGAGGATGGTGTGGTGCTTAGCCTAGGTGTCTGTGGGCAAGCCTTTGTGATGCACGTGGTCCAGATTGGGGAGCTTAGCCCAAGTTTATACGGGGAAATATTTTGGAAAGAGATGTACAGGACGTATGTCATTGGGGAAAAGTGGCAAACCAGTGGGGAAGTAGTAGCAGGGTACCCTTGATATTCTTTATTATATGATATATTCATGTATGCGTTACTTGCTGAGAGTATCCATGGTGAGTTTGGGAACATAGTATACCTTTTAGGTGACGAGTTAGTTTCACTGTTGTTCACTGTGCTTTAGCATTTTTCTTTACTTTTTCACGAGAGGCTTTTGGGAGGATCCAACTGAGTATACTGTTATACTACCCCTACGTATATATAAACTGTTTTTCAGGTCACTTGGAGCAGTTTGGAGGTTAGGCTAGTTACTACTAGCTTGTGGTTGCAGGAGTTGTTCGGGGTTGTGGTTGCTGTTGTTTTTACTTTCTTTTGGGTACTTGTAGTTTTCCACTTTTAGTTGTAGAACTTTTGCTTGACATTACATATGCACTTGGGTTTTCTTTTATACTTTAGTCTTGAGTCGGAGTTGGTTGGTGTATATGTTATCTTTATCTTCCACATGTGTTCTCTTAGAGGGTAATACCTCACATTTGTGTGTTTATTATACCCTCGGTGCTAGTCGCCAACCCGGGGCCTACTGGAGGCGGGACTTGAGGGGTCATTATCTATCTTTTCACATTGCTGGCCTAGGAGGGGTACACTTTGTGGGGAGGGGGTCATGACAGAGTGGTATTAGAGGTCTGGTTGGGGGATAGGATTAAGTTTGGAGTTAGGCAGAGGTGAGGTTGCATGGGTTGGTAGGGCAACGATGTCATTCATGTTTAGCAAGTGAGGTAAACACTAGAGACAGGCTGAGACATAGGCTTTTAGGGCCCCATATGATCTATTGTACGGACCATTATATTTACAATGGCTACTAAATAGGTTGATACTAGTTTCAGGGTAGAGACCTAGGAAAGGATCATGCATCATTCTTCTTTGTGCCTGTGTTTGAATGGGTAGACCTTGGGATAGGTTAACCTAAAACAAATGAAAGAAAAGAAATAATTAATTAATGTTGAGTTTTCCATATTCTAGGCTTAGGAGCTCTAATTGTTTGTAAATTTTAAGGTATGGCTCCAAGTAGACATCCTCATCAGGTTTGCGTAGAAGACGTTCAACAGGCTATTCCAGCAGGTCGCCACAGGGTAGAGTTTGACGACGACGACACTTGGAGGAAAACACTCCGAGAGTTTCAACGCCAGAGTTTGCAGAAGTATGAGGGATCCATTTCAGATACAGTCATATAAGACTAGTTGGAGGAGGTCAAGATAGGATTTATATTGATCTGTGCTCGGAAAGAGCACTAGGTTTCCTTGGTTGTGACGATGCTACGTGGAGCAGCAATGCAGTGGTGGTTGTTGTTCCTCGGGGATCGTGAGGAGTCAGCGATCTCATGGGGGAGTTCCGAGACATGTTTAGAGTCGAGTTCCATTCTTCGAATACGAAGGCGTCTAGTTACCAGGATCTTCTTACCCTTCGATATGGGATCTCCACTGTTTGAGAGTTTGGAATCCGTTTCAGGAACCTTTTACGATATGCTTCTGACCTGTTACTAGATGAGGAGGCCAAGGCAAGGCATTTCGAGGTGGTTTTGCATCTAGAGATCATATTCTAGGTCACCCCATTCATGATAAACACATATCTTGAGGTGTTGGGAAGGGCAGAGGTTGTTTAGTGGACTTTGTCCAGGACCGGATCATCATGATAGGGGGATTGGCATGATTCCTCATGAAGCAAGGCTGTGGTCCGGGGTTCCCGGTTTTCCAGGCAGAAGAGTTTCTGTTTAGCCGGGGGTAGGTCCTAGCCCTTCACATCTCGTTTCTCCGAAGGCAGAAACTCTCAGGCCTATACCAAGGGATCAGGTGCTTGTTTTTCTTGTGGTGGTTGTGGTCATCAGCAGCGGGAGTGCCCGACCTTCCAAAGATGTCATCGTGCACCGGGTGCTCCACTCCAGGTTCCTCCGTTGAGGCAGTTCCAGCCGAGGTAGTAGCAGTAGGTTGCAGCAGCTTTCGATCAGTATAGGGGAGATGGAGCAGGTAGAGGACAACCCCATGACGCTCCCTGTCCTTAGAGAGCAGAGCACGACTGTGGTGGGGGTCGTCATCAGGGTCAGAGAGGCTGTGGAGGATGTCGTGGTCAGCTTCATGCTCTAGCGTTGTTAGCTCTAGACGAGCCAGGCGTCGTTCGAGGTACCCTTTGCTTGTTTTCTACCTTTTTGTGTTCCTTGGTTGATTTAGGAGCGATGAAATCATTCATATCACCTACCCTTGTCCATGCCTTGGGACTTGAGGTAGAGCGGCTTCCAGTGCCCTTGGCATTGACTACGCCATTGGAGGTCGAGCTGACTTGTTTGAAGTATGTAGAGATTGTGAGTTAGTGTTGGGGAAACACTGCTCTTGGGGATATTTTCTATGTTTATGAATACAACCATATGATGTCATACTCGGCTTAGATTGGTTGTATTTGGTGCAGGATATTGTGGATTACTACATGAAGAAGTTCGTTTTATTTGATGGAGATGGAGAGAAAGTGGTGTTTTTTGGTGAGCGAGATCCTCGGATGGGTTACAAGCGAGTTCCATCCTTATCAACCATGGAGGCTGAGATGATGCTGAGTTCTTCAGAGGTTCGGTAGTTTGTGTTTCCTAGGGTCGTAGAGGAGTACCCTGATGTTTTTCCAGAAGAGGTTGTAGCCTTACCCCCTCGACGAGAGATCGAGCTACAGCCAGGAGCATATCCTATATCTATGTCTCCATATAGGATGTCCCCTTCTGAGTTACGAGAGCTACGTATACATCTTGATGGTCTGTTGTAGTGTGGTTTTGTTTGACCAAGTGTGTCTCCATGGGGTGCACCAGTTCTGTTCATGAAGAAAGCCGACGACAGTTTGCAGTTGTGTGTCGATTATCGTCGCTTAAACAAAGTGAAAATAAAGAACCACTATCCTCTTCCGTGGATCGTTGACTTATTGTATCAACTGAAAGGTGAAAGTTGGTTCTCAAATATCGACTTTCAGTCATGATATCATCAGATCTGTGTGAAGGATGAATATATCCTGAAGACTCCTTTTCGTTGTCGTCATGGGCATTATGAGTTCGTTGTAATGTCGTTTGGTGTGAAAAATGCTTCAGTTGTATTCATGGGATTGATGAATGCTGTGATCCGTGAGTTCCTGGACAAGTTCACTATAGTTTTCATCGACGACATCCTTGTGTACCCCACATCTGAAGAGGAGCAAGCAGATCATCTACATGCAATTTTGGGAGTTCTTCGTCAGCATCACCTGTTCTGAAAGTTGTCGAAGTGTGAGTTTTAGGCCCGGGAAGTCCGTTTCATGGGGTATGTTGTGTCCCAACAAGGAGTAACTGTGGATCCATTGAAGATAGAAGATTTTGTGAATTGGGAAGCCCCCAAGACAATGTTAGAGGTGCGAAGATTCCTTGGTCTCGCAGGCTACTATAGGAGGTTTTTAGCCAATTTCTCACAAGTTTAAACTCCTCTGATAGCTTTGACCATGAAAGATCAAGCTTTTATATGGACTAGTCAGTGTCAGGCATCTTTCAAGTATCAAAAAGAGAAGTTATAAAGTGCTACAGTCCTTTTTCTTCCTGCTAAGGGAGTTTAGTGTGATGTTTTCCACGATGCTTCACATCTAGGGTTTGGTTGTGTCCTCATCCAGTAGAGGTCAGTAGTTTCTTATGGGTCTTGGAAGCTGCATCCCCATGAACGCCACTATGCCACCCATGATCTTGATTTGGAAACTGTGGTGTTTTCTTTGAAGTTGTGGAGACATTACCTCATTGGTGAATTCTTTCTGGTTTTCACTGATCATAATAGTTTGAGGTATGTTTTCTCCCAGCATGACTTGAACATGCAGCAGCGTTGGTGGATGGAATTCATACAGGAATATGACTTTTAGATATTTTATACACCTATAAAAGGGAATGTTGTAGCTAATGCACTGAGCCGAAAGTCACGTAGTGATGCTGTGCGTGAACTCTGTGATTCCTAGAGGGAAATGGAAGAACACTCAGCATTACATCTTGATATGGGAGAAGTCAGAGGTAGAGGATGTCTTTTTCAGATGATAGTGCAGTCATCCCTGATGCAGAAGGTGGAAGAGTTCCAGTTGGGGGATCTTGTGGTGGAGGTCTAGAGAGACCTAGTTGTCTGTGGTGAGGCCCCTGATGGTTGGTCTGAAGATGAACAACGTAGACTATTATATCATGGAAGGCTTTTTGTTCCATTGGGGATGCACGAGATGGTCCTCATAGAATTCCATGGTTCTCCTTTAGCGGTGTATCATGGTGTGGAAAAGATGTACAGATCCTTGAAGAGTCATTTTTGGTGGCCTGGGCTGAAGCGTGTGGTTGCTGAGTTTGTGTCTCGATGTTTAGTCTGCCAGAAGGTGAAGGCCGAACACCGTGTTCCTGGTGGTCTTCTCCAGCCATTAGATATTTCTCAGTGGAAGTGGGAGGACATCTCAATGGACTTTGTTACAAGTTCACCTTGAGCTCCGGGAGTACATGATGCTATTTGGGTGGTAGTGGATTGTTTAACAAAATCGGCCCACTTCATAGCAATCAAGGAGTCTATCTAAGGGGAATATTTGTCAATGAAGTATCTGGATGAGGTTGTGAGACTTCATGGAGTCCCATAGATGATCATTTATGATCGAGATCCTTGTTTTACCTCCAGGGTGTAGAGGGGTCTCCAACATGCTTTTTGTTCTCAACTATTCCTTAGCACTGCTTTTCACCCTCAAATGGATGGTCAGACAGAGCGAACCATCCAGACTCTGGAAGACATGTTATGCTCTTGTGTTCTTGATTTGGGAGGTTCATGGATGAGGCACTTACCCTTGGTGGAGTTCTCTTACAATAATATTTTTCACTCCACCATCGGTATGGCACCGTTTGAAGCCTCGTATGGTCGGCCTTTCCGTTCTCCGTTGGGCTGGACTGGGGTCAGAAAGTCAGAAATTCTCAGATCAGAACTAGTGCAGAATACAACAAAGATGGTTCAGGTGATTCATGAGAGGATGAAGGCAGCACAAGATCATCAGAAATCATATGCCAATCAGAGAAGGAGACCCTTAGAGTTTAATGTTGGGGATCATGTGTTTTTTGAAGGTGACTCCCATTGTGGAAAGAGATGTTTTGGTCATGGGAGTAAGCTTTCTCCCTGCTTTGTTGGGCCTTTTGAGGTGTTATCTCGTGTTGGAGCTATGGCATATCGAGTAGCACTTCCACCACAGATGAGTCAGATACATGATGTTTTCCATGTATCACAGCTGCATCGTTATCTTCATGACGATTCTCACATCATCGATTGGGGAGATATGGATGTTGATGATGATTCCACCTTTGAAGAGTGACCTATGGAGATCCAAGACCGCAAGTAGAAGGTGGTGCGCGGGTGATCCATGCCTTTAGTTCGTGTCTTGAGGAGACACCATGGCTTGGAAGAGAGTACTTGGGAACGTGAGTCACAGATATGCGCTTAGTACCCAGAGTTGTTTGATGTTTAACTCTTTTTGTGTATCATTGTAACTTATGTGGCTATGGAACATTCATGTTTATGAGATGGAATCCTTTGTTTCTTTGGTGTCTTGATCTCTTTTGAGAGGTATCTCGTTGGGTGGTTGTTCAGACCCTATTTCATTTTCACTTTCGGTGGGTTTTGGATTCTTGAGGATGAGAATGTTTTGAGAGATATCTGATGTAATGTCCCAGACCTCTCCAGTCCATTCCATTGTGAAAATGTGGTGCTAGAGGTGTTCCGAGAGGTCTTGGAGAATTGGGGTGCGTTTGGGTGGACTTTTAAAAAAATCTAAAGGGTTATAGACTTCTCACAGGAGGTGCACAGTTTGCCTAAACCGTGCGGCCAAACTGTGCAAGGCTGGTCTTGGAGGCAGTGACTAATGCATGGTTAGTGCATGGTTTGTCTAACTGTGCGGACTAATCGTGCGAGGAGTGATTGTCTAGGCAGAAGCTAACTTACGGTTAGCGCACAGTTTGTTAAACCATGCGGACTAACCTTGCAGGCACTTAAAGTTAGATCCTAAAAGTGTAGATCTAATTCGTCTTGCCTTTAATCACCTTGTTTAAGCCCCTAATCAGCCATAACTCGGGATTAACATTCCTTGGAGGTAGAAGAACCTCTCCCAAGAATTTTGGAGGTGATCCGGAGGCTTCTCTTCGCGTATAGAAGGCAGTTTCTCAAGGTATGTGATCCTTTTTTTTAGTTTCTTAGATCTACATAGATCTACTCCTCCTCTTCTCTCAGGATCTTAGATCTACGCCCGTTACGGGTAGATCTAAGTGTGTGGATGCCGTTAATGATGACTATTGGTCTTGGTTGTGTTAGGAGAGGAGATCTAAGGAGGATTCATGGAGAATCAACCCGGTTTCTTGGGCGCTCATCGACCGTTGTGGTTTCCCTCGAAAATGTTTGAGGTAGGGGATTCGTGGATTCTCTAATTGTTTTTGTGCAATCGTAGAGTTAGCATGATTTAGTTTTTAGGATCACAATGGACATGAACTAATTAAATACTTGAACCATATTAAAAGAATTGGTGATCACATGTTATTGCTTTGTGTCGTGATAACGGTTCACCTCTTGATTTTCTAGATAGTGTGATATATATTCCTTGCTTGATAGCATGTTTCTATTGATGAAATTGATAAAGAACGTAAAGCTGGAATTAATTGATAATTAATTGTCTAAAGATAAAGAGGCATGTAAATGAATCTGGTTGTTGTTGTTGAGGATGTTGTTCCAAATTGATGTTAATCAAATTGATGTTGATGTACATGATTAACTTAGTTGGTTGGTAAACTTGAAATCTGTTGGTGATTGTTGTTTGAAGGCTAGATTCCTTGTTAAAGGGCCAAGAGTCCAATTTGATGTGATTTTTGTTTTCCTGCTACTTGTGCTGTGCGGTGACTTTGGAGGGCTGTTGTGATATCTTGTTTTGTGATGTGACCATGGAGGGGTGTTGTGATATGTGGAGGAAGGGGGGCTTTGTGGTTGAGGCAGTAGATGCCACCTAGAGTGGAGAGATGCATCATTTTATGCATGTGGGTGTCGGGGAGGACACCAGGGATGATGGAGTGGTAGCCCGAAGTCCAAGAGACATTAGCTGCAGTTGTGTCTAAGACTAGGTTATGCCCATAGTGTGGTTGTGAGTTATAGTATACTATGTACTTTTTGGGTTTCTATATGCTACTCAACCCTATAAATAAGGGAAACTAACACCCCGGGGATTCTGATCCTTGGGGGGGGGGTGTTTTCCCCAACATTTCGGTGGGAGGACGAATGGCTGACTACCTCCTTTAGCCCCGCTCTCTTCTCTTGGTAGTTACTAGTGCCATTGGCACAGTGGTTAGTTTCCCTACATATGTGTGTATGGGGATGTAATGGATTTTGGTTATTTCACACACATATATTCTGGATATAGTGTCTTATGGACTACTATTGGTGTAATGTGTATGGGCTGCGATGGATTGAGGATCCTTACTCGGTGTATTAGCTGTAATGGATTGAGGTATAATATCTGACATATGATACACGTTATGCGAGCTGTGGTGGCTCTTTGTAACTACCTGGTTACTTTTGGTAGTGAGGATGGTGTGGTTCTTAGCCCATGTGTCTGCGGGTAAGCCTTTGTGATGCACGTGGTGCAGATTGGGGAGCATAGCCCAAGTTTATACTGGCAAGCCTTTGGAGAGAGATTCACAAGATGCATGTCATTGGAGAAAAGTGGAAAACCAGTGGGGAAGTAGTAGCGGGGTACCCTTGATATTCTTTATTATATGATATATTCATGTATGCGTTACTTGGTGAGAGTAGCCATGGTGAGGTTGGGAACAGAGTATACCTATTAGGAGATGAGTTAGTTTCACTGTTGTTCACTTTGCTTTAGCATGCTTTATTTACCTTTTCATGGGAGGATTTGGGGAGGATCTAACTGAGTATACTGTTATAATCACCCTACATATATATAAACTATTTTTAGGTCACTTAGAGTAGGTTAATGGTCAGGCTGGTTACTACAACCTTGTGGTTGCAGGAGCTGTTCGGGCTTGTGGTCATTGCTGTTTTTACTTTCTTTGGGGTACTTATAGTTTTCCCCTTTCAGTTTTAGTACTTTTTCATGAAATTACATATGCACTTGGGTTTTCTTTTATACTTTAGTTCTAAGTTTGAGTTGGTTGGTGTCTATCTTATCTCTGTCTTCCGCATGTGTTCTCTTAGAGGGTAATGCCTCCCATTTGTGTGTTTATTATACCCTTAGTTCTAGTCACGAACGTGGGTCCTACTAGAGGCGGGACTCGGGGGTCATTATCTGCCTTTTCACATTGCCGGCCTAGGAGGGGTACACTTTGTGGAGAGGGGGTCATGACAAATATAATCATTAAATGATTTGGATTTGGACAATGTGTTTTTTTTCATTAATTACAAGGATGAA
This sequence comes from Viscum album, assembly GCA_963277665.1. NCBI lineage: Eukaryota > Viridiplantae > Streptophyta > Magnoliopsida > Santalales > Viscaceae > Viscum > Viscum album. Next base: position 1,145,480,187 of record OY728128.1, on the reverse strand, counting down.
TAATTTATATAGGGTAAATTCTGAAGTATATATTGATTATAAATATTTGAGGTATATATTTTCTCATAAACTGTTGAAAATATGGTATAAAAGACAAATAAAACTAATTAAGGATTATGATAATATGATTCATCACCTTCCCTTAAAAGAAAACAATATAGCCAATGCATTGATTTAGAAAAATAATATTCTATTAACCATGCTATGTTTGAAACATAACAATTTGATAAATAATTAGATTAAATTCGGACATGAAATTGTGCATGTAAAAAAATCATTTACTTTTTTTTGGTCTTGGTACAATATTTTATGATAGAAAAATTTAAGAATGATTATATGGAGGACCATGTTTTATAGTAACATATAAAATCTAATATCAAGTGTATGCTACAATTTTTTAATGTTGATTTTTATTTAATTCTACTTTTGGAAAATGATAATATTTTCATAGTTATTCTAAGTTGAAAATATAATTTTTGAATGAATTCTATAGTTACCCATTAAATGTTCATCATAGAAGTACTAATATATATAAATTAATACAATATTATAACTTTTATGATAAAAAACAATGAGATATTACTGTATTTACATGAAATGTTTGACTCTTCAATTGGTTAAAGAAGAACGACTATTACTAAAAGGGATTCATCATACTTTTCTAGTTCTATAGTTATAATGGGAAAATATAAATATATGGATTTCACGGTGGGATTTCCATAGACATATGGATGTAGTGATTATTTTTTATTGATTATATATTAAATAAATATTCACATTTCCTTCCTATTCAATTAAATATTTCATTAGAAAAAAAGTATCTATTATACCTTAAAGGGATATTCAGGAAACATGGAATTCCTCTACCTATTTTACCGAACTGTGATCCCATTTTACCTAATTTTTTAACACAACATCAAAAGTCGTTTGGCACTAAATTAAATATCTATAAAATCATACACATTTTAATAGATATTATAATTAAATTATTGAGACCATTGAAGAAATTATTTGGATTTTATCAATGGATTACATGTGATGTTATGATCAATAAACATCATTAGTTGAGTTTAAATATAATTGAAACATCAATTCCAATATATAAATTGGATATTTTGAGGAAATATTTGTAATATGGGGTTAAAATTCATTGTTTTTGGTTAAAGTAAGAGAAAAGAAATTTAATTTGTCATATTTTGGAAGAGGGAATGATGACAAGGTAAATATGATTCAAAATAAAAGTAAGATAGATCAAATATGAAGGAAAAGTAATGAATTTAATCAGAGAAAATATCTAACTTTTGAGGTAGGTGATCATGTTTTTATTAAAGAATCTCTATGGAAAAGTGTTATACGATTTTGTAAAATCGGGATTACATGATTATGGATCAGTGGATTGTACACAATCCAATGTAAATTTGGATATATTTCCCACCAATTATCCTTATCTATGTGTTTATTGAATGTAGATATTTTATTTCATGTTGTAGTTTTAAGAAAAAATGTGATATATTCATATCAAGTTATGAACCGTGACATAATTCAATTATAAGATAATAATTCTAATGGGAAACAACCAGTTTTGATTAATGATAACAGTGAGAGGACTTTAGAGAATTATTTAGTTCATCTAATTAATGAATTTTTTAAATAACCATAGGCTTGAAGAAGAATTATGGGAATATGATAATTCAATGAGGGAAAAATATAACAAGTTTTCTAAGTGATGAATACAAATTTTAGGGAACATTTTAGAAAAGGGAGGTGAATGTAAAAAGGTAGGAAATTCTAAGATATATCATTTAAAAATTTATTAAATAATATTTTGCGGATAAATTTTCATAATATGAACAATAAGTAATTTTTAGCAAAAATGAAAATGGTTAATTCATATCCATGTTGGGTTTTATGCACCATATGTGTTTATTTAATAGATTGAATTACAAATTATTGATCTCCAATTTGGAAATATTAATGAATTTTTTATTCATCATATCAAAATTATCTTAGGATTAATATCTTATAATTTTATAAAAAGTTTTATTTGTGAATAAATAGTGAAAAATATTTTTATTATTTAGAAATATATTTTCTTTTAAAGTATTTATCAATCAAAATTAAATTAATTTTTATTTTTAAATATTATAATACCCATTTTATTAAAAAAATTCCAAAATATTTTTTGGAATTAATTTTATACTATAATTTATTTTATAAATTATTTTTTACTTAAAAGGAATAATTCAAAAAAATCTTTTTTTTTCATATTTCACGAATATAATTTTCAATTAAATAATTTCAAAACAAGGTTTAAAATCTTATAAAAATCTTTTCAATATTCTTAATGAACAGGTCCAATTTTGGTAAAAAATTATTTTTAAATTTTGAAAATATTAATAGTACTTATAGTAAATTCTATTACAATGGTAATGATACAATTAGTTATCTGAGTGTAAATATTTAGTGACAATTACAAGATATTAACCATTCCACATATGTTAATTTAAAAGGATGATTATATTTATTCCATAATTATCCAAACTAGGAATATATGACCTTTATTCATTTGTCCAGGTTTTTATCCTTTATAATATAATATCTAAAAAGAAGTAAAAAATGGCATAATATTTTTGTTTTATTATATTAAGTTGTTGAATATGGATAAAAATGAGGTATGTTAAGTTAATTAAGTTAAATTTAATAATAAAAGATATTTATTTATCATATTAATTAATTTTTAATTTTTAGTGATGAAATAATCACCTTTAATTCATACGCAACACTGATAAAGTATTTATACGAATAACAAAAAAATAAATGATTTAAAACATGTTTAAAATAAAGTGATTTAATGAATTAATGATTTAAAGGGTTTTAAATGAAAAAATAATAAATTAGTGGGGTTTTATGCATTATATTTTAATTATATTTTTATTGTAGTTTAAAAATTATATAAAATAAAGACATCCAAATTTGATATTAATGTTATTTAATAAAAAATAAAATTTAAATAAAGTTTTAACAATAAGAATAAACAATGTACGGACATATAATTGGTATATTGTCTATAAAATCCTCCACAGTCTATTTATGGAAAAAAAATTCTTTTATAGAATCTATGATAACCGCTAAATATTAAAAAGCATTGATGTCACTATAATTTAATATGGTTAATAGAGGGATCAAACAAAAAGATATAGGAAAAATATGATGCAAATATGTAAAAAAGTTATTTTTTAGAGAATTTAGACTTAATGTCATCTTATATTTAAATCATATAAATTTGGACCCTTTAATGTGGAAATTAATTTAATATTTTATGAAATTTGAAGAGTACCCCTCCCCTCTCATATATAAGGAAACCACTGGTCCACTTTTTGTAACACATAGAAGACTTTTGTATTATCCAATACCTACCAAAATATCTTAAATAAATCAATACAAATGCCCTAGAGTCATTTTATTAATAACAAAACAATCCAATGAATGATTTTGCTGTAAATATTTATAGTTTATCTGAAGAATTTGTATAGTATTAATCTTTTACATTTAATTTTATTTCATCATATAACACCTTCAAATATATATAAAATATTCTAAAATAATAACACTAGTATCTTAAATATAATAAGATGTTAGAATATTAATTTAATAACTAAAATCTATTTCCACTTCCTTTAAAAGGAAAATAAAAATATCTTCCATGTATATGGAAGACTTCCATCACATGAACCCATGTAATTCCTTTTTTCATTTCTTCCCCTTTCAAATGGTTGTAATAACGGATTTAGTATATATATATATATATGTGATATTCATGAAATATTTTTAATTCAAAAAAGTATCATATATGATTTACTTTCTTACCAATCGATTCACTAATAGGTGATGAGATCATTCATATGTATGTGTTGACTACCAACTACATGATGAAATGTGAATATTTATCCTCACCCCACAACATGGAAGATATATAGAAGAAAATTTAATGAAATAATATGGTATTTATGATAAAATTATCATTATATAAGTATAATATAAAACGTTACTTCTTTAAATAATCATCGTTGAAAAATGGAAATGTTACTCATTTGTACATCGGACCAACCATCTCTAAGATTGTAAATTTTTCATTATTAAAACAACTTATCATGTTTTGTTTAAAAATTATAATTGATATATTAAAAAATTACTATTTTATTATTATTATCTAGATTTTATGGAATAATGTCCACTTTGACTATAGTGAACCTAACGATTCCATTTTTCACTTATTAGATGAATATCATCAAAACATCTTATGTGAATTTAATAGATTATGTTTTTTTTATCATAACAAGGTAAAATTGATAATATACATGAAATAAATTTCGTATGAAGGAAAATAAGGAACATAATATTATTATTCAAAATGACAATTAATGAATATGATGATTCAAGAAAAATTTAAGTGACTATCCCTCAAAATACTATTTTAATGTTTCACATTCACCTCATTTTCTTCAAAGACGATATTTTTAAAAATATAATGGTATCGTATTTAAATATTAATAAAATAATTATATATGGAATTTTATGACCATTTTTATATTCATTCAACGTCTTTAAAAATAAATATTTTAATGGAAGAGTTTTGAATTCTTTATATAAGATAAATGTAATGTTATTTATTAACGTATATGGTGAATACATCTTTTTTCTCCACTTTCATTGTTTTATTTTCATATTTCATTAAAATATTTAATGTTTTATTCATAAAATCAACATATTTCACTTATTTCTATAAATATTATTTCTTAAAACGAGTTTTTAATATAATGGGTAATTCATTATCGGAATCTGTTATCATATGTGGTCAAAAAAGGTTCCAATGGATTTTATGTTGAACTTGTTCAAGACTAAAATTTTCTATTCATTATATGGCACATTATTATTTTAAATAAAAATTTAAAATCCGGATATGGTATATTATATGGGTTGATCCCCATTATTTCTCATGAATATCGATGATCTTGATAATGATTATATATGGGGTGCACCATTTTATACTTCTCTAATTCTTTTAGTAATGTTCATTATCATAAAATTAAATAAGTATAACGTTATCCAATATTGTTCCTCCTATAGATTTTACTAGGATGTAGATATTTCTGATCCATGCATAAAATGGGATATTTATATTACACTCTATGTTTCCAAAAATGTGTTTCTATATACTTGATACGAATTTTAATGTTTTCCATGAGTAAAAAGTAAATTTTCATGTGGAACTAATATATTTCATTATCTTATTGAATAAGGTCATATTGTTTATTAATTTATGGGTTTTCATTTTTTTTAACTAAACTAATAGATTTATACTTTTTATTTACCTTTCCAAGCATATTGTTTTTCATCTCACATTTTTAAAATGATTTTCATTTTATTTTCAGATTGGTAATGTCAAAGAAGAAGTCAAGTTGAAATTCATGAATACAATTTTATGAATATTAAATGGGTTTCACTTTGAATGATTTATATTTTAGAAAAAATGGACACTATAAAGTGTCAACTTATAATATTTGGGGTTTTTATATAGGATTACCTTCTCATTATTAAAAACTCAACACTATAAACATCCCCGAGGATGCAAGAAACATTATTATTTAGTATAAACATCGGATCATGTAAACTTTACATCTAGTTCCTTATATTAGATGACCATTGATATTTTTTTATAATAAGAGTCAGTTAATATTCCATAATTCAATATGGTACCAGATTAATCTCCATCATAGGATATCATTTTATTTATATTTCATTAATATATCCATGTTCATATTCTATACCACTAAAACTTAGAATAATGTGATCCTTCTCAATGAATAAAAAATGTCAAACCACAAACAATTTATATTCTATCGGATTATAATATTAATATCTTATGACCACTTTGGGATTCTAATAAAATAATTATTTCATGGATTTGGGTATAATTTTATCAAAATCCAATTATTATACATATAATCAACTACCCAAAATCCTAAAAAAGTTTATATTGTGTAGTTTCCCACTTCATATATGATATGTTGTCTACATAAAAGATTTAGTTATAACATGGTTATGTATGAATACAAAAGTTTTAAGATCGTATCCATAAGATGAAATAACTATTCCACATTGGCTCATCATCGATTGACCCATACCAAACATTGTATGAATCATCTTCTCCAACACACCATTAAACTATTTGTGTTCTAAGAGGAGTGACTTGTGGAAAAATTCAACAATCTCTCAGCATTGAAATCGTATATGTTGTATTCATCCTGATAAATTTATCAAAGATTTACAATAATTTTTTTAGAGATTGTATTCTTCATTTTGTAAGTAATTGACCTTTTAAAATTCTTTATTATTTATCATTATGAAAAATTACTTACAAAATTCATATGTTAACGTGACTACGTAACAATAACCAAAACTATCTTGATTTATAATTTTTACACATACATCACTATATGACAGATCCAATAGACTTCCCACCATTTCATTTTCTCCACTAATATTTGAATAGGTAATTTATCCTAAAAAACATGATTCAATGTTATAAAAATTGTTCACAATTGAATGATCCAAATAATCCATTTCAATATAGTTTTTGAATATGTTTTTTATTTATATATCAAATGTGAGCATGTCCAATGTTTGTGGGGATAGAATATACCACAATATTTTTCTTTTGAATGATATAAATAGGATTATCCTTATTATAAATTTTAAACCATTATTTATATTCCTTATTCCATATGATTTTCAAATATATATATATATATTATAGTTCTTAATAATAAATAAAAATACATTATTTTTCAAATAAGATAGACATATAAAATTATTATTTATGAGGGGAATAAAATAACAATTCTAATGTTAGAGAACTAATCCACTAGGTATATTATTATCCAATGTGTGAACATGAAATGGAATAATACTTACTTGGTGATAACACATAGATCTATTTTGTAAGAACCCGGTTCTTATTTTGAGGTATGAGATTCTTCTTTTCTCTTTCCCTTTAGTGTTTTTGAGAAAATATGGAAAATCGGAAAAAATCCTAAATTTTGAAAGTACACGTTGTGTCCTTTGTCCACACACCGTGTACTTCTGGCCGTGTGTGATGAGTACATGGGGCGTGTAGCCATATCGACAACAAAGGGTGTAGGAACCGACTACACGCCGTGTAGTGGTCCTTTACACGTCATGTAGTCAGTCGGCAGGCCAAAATAGTAAGGTGGTGGAGCAGCTGCCAGCTGGGCGCTGGTACACGTAGTTTACTCAAGAGAATATGTCGTGTACTCATGTCGACAGATGAACAGTGTGGCGGTGCCTCCATAGGAACATTTAAATGAAGGAAGTATACGTCGTGTACTTGGAAGTACACACCGTGTACTTTGTTTTTTTTTCGCTTAAATGGGCAGTAGCCTCCCTTGTTCACAGGGAAGGCTTAGAACCAGACGAGAGGAGCAGAATAGGGAGGCCAAACTTTGAGAGATCCGCCGATCGAGCACTAGGAATCCGATCCCGCTTCTGTCGATCACATTGGAACTGCGTGGGTAGGCCCTCTCTTCTCCTAGCATGTTGCTTACCAATTATTCCTCTAACGGGAGTTATTTGATGTTGATTGGGTTTATTTCTTCATTAGATCTACGTCGTTCTTTGGCATTTCTAGAACTGACGTTCGGGTATAGCGCTCGTTGGCGTATAAGGTAGGAGGCTTGGTGATAATTTTTCCATCTTTCGTGTGGTTTGTGCGTTTTTGTGACACGAACCCATGTTGTTGTGTCATGTGGATAAGTCCGTTGCTATATAAAAAACTTGGAATTGAACATATAATTAATTATGGTGATAAAAATGATGGTTGGGGATCATTTCTTGGATCCAAGACCACCCCTAGGGTGTGTTCCACTGTTTAGCCATTTGGACAAGATACCTAAGGGTATTCCTTTAAAGTAGTACTTGTAAAATTTCATCGAGAGGAATTTCTTGTTTTATGCATTTTTACAAGATGGGTGTGGCCCGGTTACTTGTTTAGCCTGAGGGCGTTGTTGTGATTAGCCTGAGGGAGTGACTATTTTAGCTTGAGGCCGACGTTCTATTTCGCATGAGGGCAACCTTTTGTTCATGAGGGTTTGAATTCTATGCCCGAGGGTGACACTTCCTACGCCTGGGGGAAATTTCTGTTACACCTGAAGGCAATACCTGCGGGTTCGATTCTGTATATCCTGAGGGAATGGTGCACTATATTAGCCTGAGCGAAAGATGCTGGTTGGCCAGAGGGCTTGGTACTATTAAGCATAGAAATGTTACTAAATTAAATGGATTAAATAAATAATAAAATAGGAATTTAACTGTTAAGTTAGTTACTTTTGAGTACTTCTTAGTTTATTGCATTTTACTACTACACACTGTTGTTTCACACTTTCACATAGTCAGGCATGGGCCTTTGGTGGTTGCCTACTCAGATATGTTTCTCACACCCTGTTTGGGTCATGCTTTTCGGCCCAAACAGATTACGTTTCTGCAGGTGTGGATAGGGGAAAGAGTCCCTATAAAAGTTCTTGACTATTGCTGAGGAGTAGGAGGGCATGGGACTGAGCATAGGCTCGCAATGCCGCTACCGGATGTTTTGCTTTGTATTGTTGTACTCTGCTTTTGTTGTACTGTATTGATGTATAACATGTTCTGGCTTTTTTCTTAGAACCTGAGACATGTTTCATCATTATTTATATATTGTTCATTGTATCCACTACAGTTGTTTATTTCAGTTGTGTATGGTTTATTATTTCTGTTGTTGTTGTATGCTTTGTTTTTTATTTCGTTGTGCTACACTTTGAAAAATGAGGGCATAGTTTCCCCACTATCAGACCTGGGCCCTCACTACTAGTCGGCAGCCTCTGGCGTTTGGGGAAATGCGCTTGAGGTCACGTGGCGAGCCGGGTTTGGGGAACCCATTGAGAGGCACCCAGAACCAGGACGTTACAAAGTGGTATCAGAGGAGTTCTTTGCATTGAATTACTGTTTGGAGCCTTAGTCAGGGATATGAAGAGAACCGTAGTTGGTAATAAGCTGGGCCCAGGCGTAGCTAACCCGTGTACAGGGAAAAGCCAATTTACCTCATATTGCAATTTTACAGATTTTGCAATTTACAGTTGATTTGATTTTCACCGTTGGGTGACACACTGGTGATTATGCTATTTATATTTTATCTATGGGGTCTATTTAGTTGAAATCCGATGAGATGAGGGTATTCCATTTCATGAATCATTTAGGCACATGCTAGAAATCACATGCCATGCATAGTTTCCAATCCATGTAGGTGCACTAGAAATTTCATGTTGTTGTGATAGTTGTTGTGTTAGAAAAGCGTGCTGTTGTGATAACTGCTTGATAAATAACTACTATGTGATAGGGTATTATTGTGTGAGCCTGTTTATAAAATGGACACCAAACTTTGGTTTTTGGGGAGTATGGGGACCTATTTATAGGAATTTGGTGGACCATCGGCTTTTTATTTTGTTATAACACAGATAAGATGTAAAACTTTGATTCGTGGGGAGTATGGGCCCTCACGGGTCGGAATTTGACACTTATGTGTTGGTTTTCAGTAATTTCTGGGTTTCGAAGAAGTTTTTGAGACATAATGCCCGGAAACCCAGTATACAGGCCATGTAGTATTTTTAAACACGCTGTGTATAACCTTCTGTTTGGGAAGAAAAAGGAAATTTTTGAGTACATGCCGTGTACCCGGAGTACATGCCGTATAGTCTCTTCCCATGTCGTAAACCGTGTTGGCGGCGACACGGGGAAGGGAAGACCTTGGGGAGAACACACCGTGTAGCTTCTGTACACGCCGTGTAGTTTTGACCTAGAGTCCGACCGTGTAACTAACAACACTGGCCGGTGAACTCCTATATAGAACACACCATGTAAATGTTGAACACGCCGTGTAGAGTGACCTGGGGACTCGACCATGTAACTAATAACACAGGCCGGTGTCATCATTCCTTGAACACATTGTGTACCTATGGGACACGCCGTGTAGTCTTATCTGAGGAAAGACTATGTGGACTTATCCGTGTGACTGAAAATGGGGTGGAGTAGACACTTTGTGCGGGTGTAACACACTGTGTAGGGTCAATCAGAGTAGTCGGCCGTGTCACAAGTGACATGGGAAGTTGGAAAATAACACCATAACCGCAATGTAGATTATATACACGCTGTGTAGTTTTTGTTCAATGGGAGCCGTGTGGCTTAGCAGTGTAGAAGGACCTGGGCAGGGGAAGGGAAGTCAAGTACAAGCCATGTAGTCATCGTACACGCAGTGTAGTCTTGTTTTAAAAATCTTGAAATTACATCTTCCTCATGTTCCCTTTTTGGTTCCTTATCTTTTGGTCTTTGATAAATCTTGAATCTAATGCGTGATTTTGACCTTGTAGTGTCATGCTGCCTAAACGACCGCGTGTTGTTCGCCAGGAGAGTGGCGATGACTATACTCCAGAAATGGTTGGCCATAGGCTACCAGTTGATCCTACAGATGATCTAGATGCGGCGCCCGCTGTTATACCAGACACAGGCACGGAGGCGTAGTTCCGTGAAGGCTTTATGCGGTTCATGCAGAACATTCAGGGAGCACCGCAAGCTGCCACATCTATGGCCAAGATGACTCGTATCTTCCAGCAGCAGCATCTGCCTACTTTTTCAGGGGATGGTAGACCATAGGCTATGGAGTCTTGTTTGGAGTCGATGAAGACTATTTTCAAGCATCTTGAGACGCCTCCATGGCGGAGGGTCAAACTCGCGACATATATGCGGCGTGATTCCGCCAAGAGGTGATGGGATGTCACCACCCAGTCAGAGCATCACATAGACATGGCATGAGAGGATTTTCAGGCAGTCTTTTATGACTTCTTCTATCATGAGACGCTACGGGCAGACAGAGCTCGAGATTTCATGAATCTGTAGTAGGGAACTATGTCGGTGATGGACTATTCTGTTCGTTTTACCGAGCATCAGAATTTTTCACCCACGCTTGTGGGTGATGAGACGTTGAGAGCCAGACGTTTAGAGGATGGTCTTCGATATGACATCCGAGCACTGGTGAATGTTTTCAGGTTTCCTACTGTACATGATATTGTGAACCAGGTGCTAATTATAGAGAGGAACCTGTGGGAAGATAGTGGTGTGGGACATGGCGGTTCAGCACCAGTTACCGGTACTATTTATATTGGCAAGAGGAAGAGACAGCTGGATTTCTCTTAGGGTGGCGGTACCATCCAGGAAGTCTCTTCAGGTGGCCCGATCAGGTGCTACCAGTGTGGTAGAGAGGGGCCCAAGAGACCACAGTGTCCACAAGACCTAGTGGAGTGTCGAGCTTGCGGCAAGATGGGTTATCTGCAGCACCTTTGCAGGGTGTTTCCACCAGTGGCTAGTGAGACGGGTTCTGTGTAGACTCTGTGTGCGGGAGAAGGACCAGTAGATTATTACCAGTTGGGGAAATGGAATAAATCAGGATGTGAAAGAAGATATGTTGGTCGTGGCCATGGTAGCCAGACACCAGGATCTCAGAGGCAGCAGGGCAGGACAACTTAGGGTAGCCAGGCTGTGTCGCAGGGCTGCGTCACTGGGCAGGCATATGCAGTTCAACAAACCCAGCAGGAGCAGGATCTCGGACCTTCTACAGTCAGAGGTACTATTCTAGTAGCTTCTGTTTTATCTTCAGTACTTTTTGATATGGGTGCTACACATAGTTTCATATCTATACATGTTGTGGAGAGCCTTGGACTCTATGTTTCTACTTCTTCTAATATCATGACACTAGATACTCTGTTGGGGACTAGAACAGCTGGTGGGCGTTAGTGAAAGAAGTGCCCCCTTGGGGTTGGTGGGTGTCACATTCTTTGGGATACATATGTCTTAGAGATGATGAGCTATGACGTCATTCTCAGAATGGACTGGTTGGTTCCCTTTCGAGCCATTGTAGACTGCTATCCTTGTAGGGTGCGTTTCATGACACCATAGGGAGGAGAGTTTCTATACAAGGGCGAGTGGGATGTGCAGGCAAGTCGAGCTGGACCAGAGCATCGTGGGCGAGGTGGGGTCACAACCCATATTGCGAGATTGTATCTGGATAATCAAGTGACATGTCAGATATATTTCCCTCCAATTATTGATCATTTCAGGGATTTCTTCCTAGATGACTTTTCAGATCTACCTCCGGAGCAAGAGGTGGATTTCTTTATCGAGCTTGTGCCAGGAGCAACACTGGTGTCCATTCCTCCTTATAGGATGACTACAGCTGAGTTTCAAGAGTTCAAGAGGTATTTAGATGAGTTACAAGCGAAGGGTTTTATCCGACCCAGTACCTCTCTGTGGGGTTCGCCGGTCCTTTTTGCGACAAAGGCGGACAGTACCCTCAAACTCTACGTGGATTATCAGAAGATGAACCAGTTGATGGTCAAGAACTGATATCCTTTGCCGAGGATAAATGATCCTTTTGATCAGCTATGAGGAGAAAGAGTGTTCTCAAAGATTTACTTGAGATCTGGATATCATCAGATGCACATGAGACCATCAGATATACCACTTACGGATTTTCGGAGCAGATATGGTCTGTACGAGTACTTGGTTATGCTGTTCAGACTCCCGAACATGTCGGTAGTTTTCATGGATCTGATGAATCATGTGTTCCATCTGTATCATGATTCCTTTGTGTTAGTATTCGTGGACGACATCTTGGTGTACTATCACACTCGACACGACCATGCCACCCATCTTGAGATCGTATTGAGTACACTAAGAGAGAATCGACTATATGCTAAGCTCTAAAAGTGCCACTTTTGGATGGACCAGATTCACATCCTGGGTCATATCATCTTAGAGGTAGGAGTTGCAGTAGACCCAGAGAAGGTGAGAGAAGTAGTTTCTAGGGAGAATCCAAAGAACATGTTTGAGATACGGAGCTTCTTAGGGCTGGATGGTTACTACAGACGCTTCATACTGGGCTTCTCCCGCTTAGCAGCACCATTGACGAGCTTGACTAAGAATGGTGTGAAGTTCATTTGGTCAGAAGCTTGCGAGACATCATTTCAAGACATGAAGGGAAGGTTGACATCAGCACCGATCCTGATACTCCTAGAGCAGGGGAAGAGCTATACAGTTTACTGTGATGCATCAGGTATTGGGCTGGGAGCGGTGTTGATGCAGGGCGACCGAGTTATTGCGTACGAATCTCAGCAGTTGAGGCTACATGAGAGGAATTACCCGATGCATGACCTCGAGTTCGCTGCAGTTGTGCAAACATTGCACTGTTGGAGAAATTATCTATTAGGAGAACATTTTGTGGTGTTCACGGACCACAAAAGTCTCAAGTACATCTTCACTCAGTGTGACTTCAATCTGAGACAGCGAAGGTGGGTTGAATACCTACAGTCCTTTGATTTTGTGCTTCCCTATACACCTAGTAAAGGTAATGTAGTAGCTGATTCACTGAGTTGGAAGACTCAGATAGAGGTTGTGCAGGAGGCCAGTGGTGAGTGGCAGCTTATGGCTTTGTTCTTGGAGATACATTTAGAGGTGCACGACAATCAGGGGCAGACTTATCTTTCCTCTTGAGCTGTGACCTCTACCCTCCTAGAGAGAGTGAGGATAAGACAACTATTTGATTCAAAAGGCCTAGTTCAATGAGAGTCGGTGGAAAGTATGGACCCTCATTCTGGTTGGACGATAGGTAATGATGAAGTTATGCGTTTCCATGGACGCGTATGGGTTCCAGGGGATATACGGAAGGAGTTGATGCGAGAGTTTTATGCTTTATCTTGGGAAGCTCATCCCCGGATTACCAAGATGTACCGGGACTTGAGACATTAGTACCGGTGGCCGGGTATGAAGACAGATGTAGTTGGTTATGTTACGAAATGTTCCACCTGTCAGCAGGTGAAGGTAGAGCATCAGAGACTAGCTGGACTGTTTCAGCAGTTACCCATTATTGAGTGGAAATGTGATGATGTTATGATGGATTTCGTGACTGGATTTCCAAGGTCCCCTCGTGGAAATGACGCCGTGTGGGTTGTTGTGGATAGACTCACGAAGGTAGCTCACTTTTTGCCGGTTAAGGAGATCTTCAGTGTTGATGAGATCAGAAGGCTTTATATTCGAGAGATCGAACGTCTTCATGGGGTCCCTCGTTCTATCGTTTCTGATAGGGATTCCAACTTTACGTCTCGTTTCTGGCAGAGTTTTCAGATGAAACAGTTTACACAGGTGCTTCTGAGCACAACATACCATCCACAGACTGATGGCCAGTCAGAGCATACGCTAAAGGTGCTATAAGACATGCTGCGTGCATGCGTCCTAGACTTTGGGGGCTCTTGGGAGAAGCATATACCCTTAGTCGAGTTTTCCTCTAACAATAGACTTCTGGTGACTATTGAGATGGCACCATACGAGGATTTATATGGTAGGCCATTCCAATCACCGTTGTGCTAGTTAGAGGCAAGTGAGGAAGCTTTACTGGGGCCACATCTCGTGCAGGAGACTTCTGAGAAGGTCCAGTTGATTCCGAAGCGGATGGCTACCGCGAAGTCTCGTCAGAAGTCATATGTTGATCGCCGCAGAAGACATTTGGAGTTCGTTGTCGGGGATCAGGTTTTCTTTCATGTTTTTCCGAGGCTGGGACACAAGCGGATCAGGAGACAAGGTAAAATTTCACCGCAGTATGTGGGGACATATGAGATTTTGGAGAGAGTCAGACTGGTTTTTTATCAGCTGTGGTTACTGCAGCGATACCAAGACATGTACGACATCTTCCACGTATCTCAGTTGCATCACTATCATTCAGAACTGTCTCACATATTTCAACCTTAGGATGTTGAGCTACATATGGATGCGTCTTTTGAGGAGCATTTGATTCGTATTGTTGACAGGAGAACGAAGGTTGTCCGAGGCCGGTCAGTTCCTCTCGTATGGGTGCTATGACAGCATGGCCGAGTGCAGGACGAAAACTGGGAGCGGGAGACCGACGTACATGCTCAGTGGCAGGAGTTGTTCATGGCTATATCTTCACCACCCGTGGAAGGGAAATTTAGGGACGAATCGCTATAAGGGGGAGTTTGTAAGAACCCGGGTCTTATTTTGAGGTACATGCTTCTTCTTCTCTGTCTTACTTAAGTGTTTTTGAGAAAATTTGGAAAGTGGGGAAAAATCATAAATTTTGAAAGTACACGCCGTGTACTTTTCCCACATGCCATGTACTTCTGGCCATGTGGGATGAGTACATGGGGCATGTAGCTATGTCAGCAACGAAGGGTGTTGGAACTGACTACATGACGTGTAGTTGTCCTTTACATGCCGTGTAGTTAGTCGGAAGACCAAAACAGTAAGGTGGTGCAGTAGCCGCCAGCTGGGCGATAGTACACACCATGTACTCAAGAGTACATGCTGTGTACTCTTGTCGATGGATTAACAGTGTGGAAGTTCCACTAGAAGAACAGTTAAATGAAGGAAGTACACACCGTGTACTTTTTTTTTGCATAAATGGGTAGTATCTTCCCCTGTTCACAGGGAAGGCTTAGAACTGGATGAGAGGAGGGAAGAGGGAGGCCGAACATTGGGAGATCTGCTGATCGAGCACTGGGAATCTGATCCAGCTTCTGTCGATCACGTTGGAACTGCGCGGGTAAGCCCTCTCTTCTCCTAGCATGTTCCTTACCAATTATTCCTATAACAGGAGTTATTTGAAGATGAGAGGGTTTATTTCTTCATCAGATCTACATCATTCTTGGGCGTTTCTAGAACCGACGTTCAGGTATAGAGCTCGTTGTCGTATAAGGTAGGTGT
The DNA here is from genome assembly GCA_963277665.1 of Viscum album. Classification (NCBI taxonomy): domain Eukaryota; kingdom Viridiplantae; phylum Streptophyta; class Magnoliopsida; order Santalales; family Viscaceae; genus Viscum; species Viscum album. The sequence goes on along the minus strand of OY728128.1, from coordinate 1,145,464,314 downwards.
CTTGGTGTTAATTTTTCCAACTGTCGTGTGTTTTGTGCATTTTTGTGACACGAACCCATGTTGGGGTGTCATGTGGCTGAGGCCATTGCTATATTAAACACCTAGAATTGAACAGATTATTAATAATGGTGATAAAAATACTGGTTGGGGATCATTGCTTGGATCGAGGACCACCCCTGGGGTGCATTCCAGTGTTTAGCCATTTGGCCAGGATACCCGAGGGTATTCCTTTAAAGTAGTACTTGTAAAATTTCCTTGATAGGAATTTCTTATTTACTGCATTTTTACATGATGGGCATGGCCTGGTTACCTATTTATCCTGAGGGTGTTGTTGTGATTAGCCTATGGGCGTGACTATTTTAGCCCGAGGGAAACATTCTATTTTGCTTGAGGGAGACCTTTCGTGCCTGAGGGCTTGACTTCTGTGCCTGAGGGCGAAACTTCCTATTCCTGAGGACAATTTCTATTACACCAGAGGGCAATACATTCAGGTTGGATTCTGTATATCCTGAGGGCGTGGTTCACTATATTAGCCTGAGGGAAAGAAACTCATTGGCCTGAGGGCTTGGTGCTGTTAACCACAGAATGTTACTAAATTAAATGGATTAAATGAATAATAAAATGGAAATTTATCTGTTAAGTTAGTTACTTTTTATTAATGCTTTGTTTATTGAATTTTACTACTGCACACTGTTGTTGCACACTTTCACACAGTCGGGCACGAGCCTTTTGTAACATCCTAGGTAAATAAAGAATAATACATTTTCATATTTATTAATATTTTAGAATTAAATAATAATTTTACTTTAAAGGGGTTTCTATGTTTGATAGCGTACCCGATACGCAACAAAGATATTCTTTGAAACCTTACGTCGCACACTAGTAATAAAATAATATTATTTTAAATGGTAGTTAACACGTTGTCGTTGTATTGGAGGGAATGAATTTAAATAACTAAAATATGATTATATATGTTCGTTAGATGTTTTTACATTTATCCAATAAAGGATAAAGGCTTAAAATACGAAAAGAATTCAATTTTAGGCATATATACTCTAATATTTACTAAAAGGTCGAACTATTGCCTTTTGATGGAGAACACTGTTTAAATACAGTTTTGGTAACTCTTATACATTATATTGGACCAAATAAAATTCTTCTTTAGAATCGGGACATCAAAATTTACTTGGTGTATATTTTTGGTATTTTTCCAATAAAGTTCATTTTTTAATGAATAGTGAAAATTGTTGTATTTTAATTCAAAACTTATTTTTAATATAATTTATTTATATGATTATGTTATCTTTTGAATTGGATTTAAAGTGAAATTAGAATAAATTTTTACCATTTAATCCAATAGTGGTCATTGGAATTAATTTCACTTTGAAATTGGACTTAAACTAGTGTTAATCTTTTGATATATATTATTTCATAAAAACAAGATATTTGTTCGGACAACGGGAATTAATTTTTAAATTAATTAATGTAACTTATATGATTTTAATTTTGTAAAATATTCATAATTTGTGAATTCAGAATATCAAATATAGCTTATGGTGATGTTTTGGTATTTTTCTGAAAAACATCAATTTTTAATGAATAGTGAAACCACTAAGTGGTACTTAAAAAACTGATTTTTCGTTTAAATGAAATTTTACCACCTCTTTGTTTTGAATTTCAAAAATCCTACATAAATGGTTGTAATTAATAATTAAAATTTGGTTCAATGGGATTAAAATAATTCTGTCGTGAATAGTAACTTTTATGTTTTTAATCGTGATTAGAGGTAATTAGTATAATTGAAGGTAAAAATAATGTTTTAATAATATGAAATGACCTTGAAACATGTCCTACTTTTATTGGATGTGTAATGGCCGACCAATAGAATACATGGTTCAACTTGAGGTCCCCATGGAGCCACTTTGGTAGGAAAATGACATTAATAACTTTTTTTTTAATTTTAAATTGAAAAGTTCACAAACATGTGTTGTTTTACTAAAACAATTTTTACATGGGGTTATAAAAGTAATATTTTTGACTATAAATATTCATTAGAATGATAAAAAGATTTACTACATAATTCTATTTTTTTTATAATTTTTAGACATTAATTAAATTAAATTATTTATGACACCATGATGATGCAGCGATTACCTCATTATTTAACAATTTAAATAAAATGAAAAGACAATGTAAACTATAAGACCTAAACTTGTAAAAAACCTATTAGATGGGTGGATTTAGAACTCTTATCACCTTATCCACGAAATATATAATTTTGGGACCTTTAAAATCCGAAAATCATTTTATAATAAAGTAACCATTTATAACTTTCCAAGAGTTCCCCTCCTCTCTTCTTATAAAAGGCCCCCACCTCTACCACCTTACCCACACCTCTCAAGCCTTTGGCTCGGCCAAACCCTGCCCATTTTGTCTATCAACATCCCTATATTACCCCTAGAAGCCTCACTTTGGGAAGAAGTCTTTCCAAGGAAGCTTTTGAGCTCAAATCAAAAAGACTTACCCGATTTGAAGGTAGTGTCTTCTCTTGTGTTATTATGTTTTATTTTGCTTCTAGAACCCACTAAACTCTTTCTATTCCTTTATTTTATAACAAAACAAGTATCTTAAATATACTAGGATGTTGTTATGTGACGTATTTGAGCTACACTTACACACACCTTCGTCTAATGGTTAAAGAACACAATGTTTCTGTGGATAGTGAATCTCTGCCTCACGAAACGATGACTGTTCAATATTATTTTAACACCTTTCTTGATGGACATTAAGATGTCACTCTATTTATATATGATATATATTATGTTTATGTTTTACTTATGATTCTGTATTTTTTATTTGTGGCATACCTTTATGGTTTCCATTGTGGGTAAACTCAATAATTTCATTTTAGGAAGTGCAGACTACCACCCCCTCAAGGTGATTTGATTCGTTAATGCCATATGTGGGACATATAAAGGATGGAGTTAATGTTATTACATATGATGTTATACTGGAATTATAATATACCATTATATCATTATGATTTCACTTCATTAAATACGAAATATAAATGAAAGTAGCGCCCATTCGTACGTACGACTTACCGTTTCCATGAACGGTGCATTTCATTTCTTACCTATAAATGTTATGTACTATTATAAATACATGTATATGATGGATATATATGAAATATATGATATCCAAATCATGAATATCATTTTGGATATAATGATCCTTTGACCAAATAAACAACATGTAATTGTAAGAAGTCCATTTTTGACTTAAGTACCAAATATCGACAAAACGAACATTATTAAATTAAATGATTACATAACGTCTATAACATGGAAATAAGTTATATAAAAGGAATAATAAACTTTAAAGAGGTTCTTAAGCAAGTATAAATTAACTTTAGTTTATTATTCAGGAGATTAAAGAGCAATCGAGTCATGTCAGACATGAGGTAAGGGACATCGTCTCAATCTCCTTTCATTGAGGCATATTTTGTTTTATACACAACTTTCTTTTATATGGTGTATAAACCCCTTTGACTTTTAAGTTTATTCAAAAGGAATATTTGTATAATAAGAGTTTACTAAACGAGAAAATGGAATGTTTTTTTGTCGTATGTATGCGGCGACAACGACTTCTCTGCCACCGTGACAATTATTTGAGTTTCCGCTTCCTGTACAAGACACAAATTTTTTTGAATGAAATATAAATACCATGTTTTACTTTTCTTTTATTTTGGTATTGAAAATGGTTTTCATAATGTTTATATATCAATGTGTTGTATTGATATCTTGTGATTGAAAAGTAGAAATGTTATGTTTCCTTTATGCATGTTTTATGTGATATGCTTATGTTATGGTTCTTGGGTATTGTTATGAAGATGGGTGGTTCCATGATAAACTAAGGGCGGGTGATCCCAATATAGCTCTCCAATGCATTGGGTAACACGAAAGAGTTAAACGTTAATGTTTCTCCGAAGAGATTTAGGGAATATACTGTGATGGGTATTCCAATCGTAACCATGAGGGTTACTCCCTACGTAAGAATGTTATGAATGCCTCAAGTTACCTTTATGTGTTATGATTTATATGATTTATTCATGATTTGATGAGGTATATGATTATTTTTTATGAGTAAATTATGATTCCATGCATGGACTAATGTTTTCATTTCATACTTTTATATCCCTTACTGAGCTTTTTATGCTCATCCAATGTTTTTGGAATGTTTTTCACAGGTCAAGGGAAAGGTACATGATGTGATAATAGTGTAAAGGAAGTGTCAAGAAAGAATACATGTTTTATTTTAAATATGATTCTGTTGATGTGAAAAATGAGTACTATCTTTTATGTAACCACTTTGTTTAAATGTGGAATGTAATGCATGTTTTATGATCTAATTCTCTAAAACTCTAAACCTGAAAAGATCCTCAACGTGTATTCTTGAAGTAACTCAAGATTAAGTAATGTTTAAGGTGGTGGATTTATAGTTGGTATCAATGGTCTATTTAGATAACTTTAGGATTTAAAATTCTATTAAATGATTATCCAAAATTTTTTATGGTCAAATTTAAATGATATAGAATTTGAAGATTACCATGTTTCTTCATCTAAGACATGTTTGTTCAGAATGGTTTTCCACAGAGGAAAAAGGGAAGTAGTTCTAGGAAGGCATACAGAAGGAAATAACCTTCCGAATCAGCATCCCGAGATGGTCAGAATTGGAACTGAACTGTTTGTTGCAGTAATGGAGCAATTGAATCAAGCGATAAATGGTGGTGGTATCCATGCACAAGATCCCCCAGATCAACCGTAGAGGAACATGTCAGTGGTGGAACATTTCATGAGGCAACATCTCCCATCATTCAGGGAATCATCTGACCCTGTGCTAGCTGAAGGGTGGATTAAAGCACTAGAGAAGATTTTCGATGTCATGGGGTGTTCAGAAAATAAAAAGGTTAGTCTTTCTATTTACTGTTTGGAGGTTGAAGCAAATCAGTGGTGGTCGATTGTTAAAACTGTTAGGGACACTGATGAGATTGATTCTCTTCACTGGGATGAATTCAAAGGTAGGTTTCTTGAGAAGTTTTTTCCTAAGGCTGTTCAACTTAGGATGGAAAAACAATTCCTAGAATTGAGGCAAGAGGAGGGCTTAGTGGCTGCCTATGAAGAAAGGTTCACTCGATTGGCATGTTATGCTCCAAATTTTATCTGAGACCTTGATAGTAAAATCAATCGTTTTTACTCAATATTAAAGCCAAAATATCGAAGGGCTTTAGCTTCTCGCGAGTTCAAGAGTTATGAAAAGCTTCTTCGATGTACTGATAAGGTGTAAATGGAGTTGGTCAATGATCAAGTGTTCTATAACAACCAACATAAGAAAAGACCGAGGTGGCAGGAGAAAGGAATGAATTCTTCAAAAAGGACTGATGGTAAGAAATCTAAGTTTCTAGTTTGTGATAAATGTGGTAAATGTCAAGATGGGGAATGTATTCTGAATTTAGAAAAGTGCTACTGATGCGGTAAGATGGGACATAAGGCTTGTGATTGCACTGAAAAAGATCAGGGTGATGGTAAGACCAAATTTTATTTACAGTTAGTGAAATGTTTTAAGTGCAATGAGATGGGTCACTATGCAAATGAGTGTCCTAAAAAGAGCTCGAGTGATGGGAATCAGTTAGACTACAAGCAGAAAGGGGTGGCGAAATCCTTTGCAACTACTTCAGCAGATGTTGGTCCATCAAATAAAGTTGTATCCTCTCTAGGGAGCTCAGTTTTTTTCAACGATTGACTTGAGATCGGGGTACCATCAGTTGAAGGTAAAAAAAGCAGATATTCTGAAGACCGCGTTTCAATCAAGATATGGCCATTATGAATTTGTAGTAATGCCTTTTGGGGTAACCAATGAAGCGGCTGTATTCATGGACCTTATGAATATAATTTTCCATGAGATCTTGGATAAGTTTGTGGTTATTTTCATTGATGATATTTTGGTGTTTTTTAAAAGTAAAGAGGAGCATGAAAGACATTTAAGGGTTTTTTGCAAACCATAAAAGAAAATAAATTGTTTGGGAAAATCAGCATGTGTGATTTTTGGTTGCAACAAATTTCTTTGCTTGGTGACATTGTTTCTAAATATGGGATAACTGTTGATCCTGTAAAAACAAAGTTTGTTAAAGAATGGCCAAGACCCACAAATGTAACTGATATTCGTGACTTCCTTGGTTTGGAAGGCTATTATCAATGGTTTGTTAGAATATTTTCACGGTTATCTAGTCCAATGACTAAGCTAACTCGGATGTGTGTTAAGTTTATATGGACAAAAGAATGTGATGATTGTTTTCAGGAACTAAAAATAAGATTGGTGAATGATCCAGTTTTGGCACTACCTTCTAGGAATGGTGAGTTTTTTATCTACATGGATGCTTCATTGAAAGGACTTGGTTGCGTCCTAATGCAGAATGATCAAGTAATTGCTTATGCTTCACAACAGTTGAAAACTCATCATGTAAATCACCCTACACATGATTTGGAATTAGCTGATGTAGTTTTCCCTTTAAAAATTTAGAGGCATCATTTGTATGGAGTAAAGTGTGAAATATATACCGATCACAAAAGTTTAATATATATATTCACTCAGAAATAATTTAACATGAGACAGAGGAGATGGATAGAATTAATAAAGGATTATGATTGTACAGTTCATTACCATCCGGGAAAAGCAAATAAAGTGGATGATGTTTTGAGTTGAAAAAGTAATTCTTCATTAACAATGTTGCGGTTGGAACGTGATCCTTTGGTTAAGGATTTGATGAACTTTGGCATAGATGTTGTTGGTGTAGAAAGTTCTTCTGTTTTTTTTCAGTTATCAGTGAGATCATCTCTATCAGACAGAATTAATCACACACAGAAGTAAGACAGCAAGTTGTAGAAAAAGGTAGAGCTGGTTCAGAAGGGTAAGTTGCCTGAATTCAACATTGATAATGATTGTGTTTTGAAATTTTGGAAGATATTGTGTGTAGATACCCAAAGCTTGATGTACATGAATATTACATTACATTTGCGGAATACTTAGTACATAACAAAAACACACACACAAGGATCGTAATAGTTTAGTGTCTTTGGAAACTCGGAACGTAATCTTCTAATCGTGGTGAAAGATCATCAATATCTCCCATAAAGATATTCCTTTTTTTTACCTAAAACCTTTATTTATATCCTGGGGAAAGGAAAACATAAAAGGGTGAGCTCAAATGCTCAGTAAGGGTAAAAGAAATATCAATCACATCGTTTACACCAGCACATAACTTTTTGAAATCTTAACCTGCAAAAGAGATCATAATTTCATAACATGGGATAAATCATGGCAGTGAAATGTAATCACAATAATAATAACATAAATCATGAAACTTAGTGGCATACACACATAATCATAGAGAATCATTTATTGTTAGTCAAGACTCATTGCCAAGACTATCTTAGTGGACAAAGTCCCTTTCTGAACCGAGTCACCCTCATTCCAGTCCTGTTTCACTGAACCGGTATAACCTACCGTTCCAGCCATGTCTATCTCATGAGATATAAAATCTGTACCCAATGCATTGGAGGGAGATATAGGTCCCACCCATCTCATAATGATACCATTCTTATGTGTGCCACAAAATCATAAATCATACATCATTGCATAACCCATGTAATAAAAATGGGAATCTTAAACATCATAAATCAATTCATATAAGATAAAGGAATTCATAAAAATATAATTCCATCACAACATAATCAAATCAATGTAATAATAGGGATAAAACTGAACCCTTTATTATCTTAGATGGAAAATAATTTTGATAAAACACTTGAACTTCATTCTTGAGGAAAATATCCTTTCTACTTCAAAAACATTTTTCCTTTCTTAACATGTCATACAACTTTAAACTAAAAGAAGTTGATTAAAAATAAACTTGAAAACATGTAAATTATGCTTCTTGGAAATAATGTTTTAAAAATCCATTCATGCCGTATAAGTTAAAAAAACATTCTTCGCACTTTTGTCGAAAAAGTCAAAAAGTACCTCGTACGAAAAACGACAAAAGATTCCTTTCATATCTTTTACTAAAAACTCACCGAAGGGTAAAATTGGATATAAACTATTTTATAAGGATATAAATATTAAATTTTTAGGAAACATGGATGTGGATGATAAAATACACCCCAGTAAATACAAAAGTATAAACAATCTCGGATAAAAATGAGATTGTGATATTTTCCCTTACCTTAGGTCCGATTTGCTTTGTACGTGTCCGAAGCTCCTGTATAATGGTTTAAATAATGTTATTGACTTATTCCAGAATCATACATATTGATATGATATCACATATGGTCATATTCTTAGCTTTTTGTTAGTAATATTTCATTGTTACTTGTTATTCGGGTCTTTATTGCCTTTTGTTCTTATGCGTGTTTTTCCGAATAGATTCTTATTCTTCTTTTATGGTTATAGATACCTTATATACAGAATGGTATTAGTGTAACATATATCATATTTATTCATTCAATTCATTTATATAATTACTATGTAATGATGATCATGTAGAACGAGTCGCATCACATCGTGGAGACGGTATTCCGTACGTACGCACGAGTGATGATATCGTTCCTATGATCGTGGAATTGTATTGGAGTATATATATATTATTTCATTAACAATATTACTTTATAATAATCATAAATAGTTACTCATTACTCCATTATACCCATCCTTGTAAGGTGGTGGTGGAAAATAGATTACACCACGGCGTGGAGACGGTATTCCGTACGTACGCACGCGCGGTGATTACATTTTTCCGTAGGATGGATAGAAGGTGAATTAGGGTTGTTTCATATTTATAATAACATATCAGTATGTAATTAATACTGATGTTATTACTTTATCATTAAACAACTAAAGGAGAAGAAGTTGAAGAAGAAAGAAATTGAAAATATCGGTAACAGATATTACCTCTTCTTTGGAACGCCTCTTTGAATCCTCCACTTAGGGGACTAAGATTGGTCTTTGAAGAAGACCAGGACCTCTAGGATGTTGCTAGTGAAGTGGAGAATATATTTTGGCAGGGGTTGTCCTAGCTTGAGTGCTCAAATTGGTGTGATGAGGAGGGGGAGGAGGTGTCCTTTTATAAGGGAGGAGAGGGGCACCTTAGGAATTCTTAATAATATTAATTTATAATAAATCTAAACCCACATAAAAACCTCAAAAAATGACTCATATTCGAATATTAGATAATATAAGGTTGTAATATCATCAACCAATAGAATTTAGACATGTTAGGAATTTATTTTAAACATTATCAACATGATTTATCCTTATTTATTCAATTTAATTTTATTTGTGGTAATAACATTCTAATTTTTAAATTATGACAAATAATTACTTATTTGTTGTGAATTGTCCATAATTGGATTCGTAATAACATTTTAGATCATCTAAATTTAAATTTATAATATTGAAATATTTTGTGATTTTTAATCAATTTTATAATATGTTTTTTTATAAAATAACAATAGTGTCAATTTTGACACTATTCATTTATTTGAATTTAAATAAAATAAATACAGAAGATATGTTCGAACTAAAAGTTTTAATAGATTCATAAAATGTCATATGTATCTTAAAAATTATTGTAGAACATTAAATAGTTCATATAATATTTATTTTATTATTTTTGAAACCATTTATTTGGTTTATCTCTTAATAAAATAAATACTACAACATTTTTGTATAATTATTTAATACACTTATTTGTTCCATAAAAATTAAAAATAAAATCCTATGATGAAAATAAATCTATTACCTTTCACAATAATACTTTTACTCGAATTTATCATCTTAAAATCACAATATTTAAATTGTTATATTTATTAAATTATGAAGGTGACAACTTTGGCATCATTTAAAATAAAATAATATAAGTGTAATAATCGCTTTTATAAGGATCCAAATGGTCAAATATTCTACCATTGGATGATTATGGTTTACATTTACATGACCAATAAGTTTTGGTTAGGTATTTGTGCATTTTATGGTCACTATTAGTTTAATAAAAACAATATTTTTTATTTTTCACTAGATAAACAATTTCTGCATCACTATTGTGTCATAATTAATGATAATTATTTAATCCCTAAAAATTATAAATAAATTTATATGATGTAAATAATTTCATTATCTTTCTGGAGACTATTCATGTTCTAAGTTTCATGAAGTTTATCACCAAATTAAAATTAATATACTTATAAGATTTAATAGAGTGACATGTTGTCACTTTCGTTGGTTTTAATAATAATTAAGTTATTTTCATGGAAAAATGTCCATTAAGTGATTCTAATCCGACCCTTAGGTAATATGAGTCTACTTTTAGTCATCCAATAGGATTTTGACATTTTTTAGGGTAATTTTAAAATATTATATTTACCTTTAATTACCCGATTTACCTTTAACTGTGGTAAATAAAATTTACCGTAGTTACTATTCATAATTCCCAAAAATAATAAGTAGCTTATTAACATAATTTGGACCCACTGATTCCAAATATGGAATCCATTTTTCCAAATTCAATACACAAAAGTTGCAGAAATTAAATTAAAATTAATCCCGTTGTCGAAAGAAAACGGGTTTTTCTTTAAAACATTGCAAAAGATTGAATTGATTTAACCTACGAATTCAAGGTAAAATCAATGCTAATGACATAAATTATATTAAATGGTAAATATATATTCTATTTATACTTTAAAACCATTCAATATTATAATTTAACCACATAATATATTACGATGAAAAAAGTTTTTTTTAATTAAAATATAGCGTGTTTTTACTATTCATTAAAATATGAAATTTATCGGAAAAATATCAAAACCTTATATAATGTAAATTTTTATTTCCTGATTCAAAATAAGAATATTATTTTGTCAAATTGAACATATAAACATGTCAAATACTATATTTAAAGTGGGTGCGCCATCAAAAGGCGGTAAAACTGCATTTTTTGAAAAATACTTATTTTACCCGAAAAATTTATTTTGTTCTTATACCATGTTCTAGAAATGTGTAAGATGAATAATAATGTTATAAAATACAAAATTTAGTTAATACTATTCATAACGGCTAGTTCATGACAATATTATAATAATATAATATTGTTTATTAAAACTCGGTATTGCATACAACACACGCTATCGAGGAAGGTCGCGATTGCGTGTAATGCAAGCCAAGTCAGGGTTGCGTGTTGTGAAAGAATCCTTCTTTGTTTCGTATAACAGAATCCAACCATATTTCATTTATACATTTAATATATATATATATATATATATTCTCAATGTTGCGTAGAATAACTATTATCAAAATTATGTGTAACACGGTTCAAGAATAGTGTTGCGTATACTGCAAGCTAATACGGTGTTGTGTATAGCGCAGGGTAATCTTGGTGTAGAATACAACACAAGACATTAATGAAATTAAAATAATATTTTTCATAAAATCTCGGGTTGTTACATTCTACCCCCTTAAAATGAATTTCGCCCTCAAAATTCGTCGGGGTTATAAATGGTTTACTATTTGAAAGTTTCTTTAATAGAAACCCACATCGTAAAAAGGAATACCAAAACCAATCTTTAAAAACAAAGGTATGAAACGTAATGGTTACCCCAAATAAACTAATCACTGGGTTTCCACATAGGTGAAAATATGGATATGGAAGAGAAATCTAACCATCATGTTCTGATGGAGAGTGGTAGAGAACATGGCTATGGAAAAGCTAGCAATTACAAAGCCATAAATTTGTGATGATCCAAGGTACCATCTGATTCATCAGATATAAGAGCACTAAGACAACATTTTTGGTTTTCAAGATCATTTCCCTAAAGTTGAAGAATTTGAATTAGAATAAATACTTACTTTATTTTGGTACAATCTCACTGTTGTTCGTGCCTTGAACAATTTCTACTTCATCTCTTAAATAAATGAAGTTGAATTTGTTATTCGTGAAGTGTTAGCAGGTCATGTGATAGAATGACGGGTCATTCCATCTGTCTCGAACAAAAGTTTAGCAAAAATTATATACATAAGTTGATCTATAGTGAGATTAATCATATATGGTTCCTAAAATGGACTTATACATCATATATCATACAACTTAATATAATAAAACTAGTTTCTACTAAACAGGGACTTCCTGTAGGCCAGTGGTAGGTGATAAAGGTCAGTCGCACTTCGGTTGTGGGTTCGATTCCCACATCCTTGTCCGACGCGATGGGTTGTCGCCCATCCTGCAGGTTGTCCTTTTTCTAAAACTACATTACTATAACATCCCATCAATAATATCGAAAAATCTTCTATCCTTAAACAATAATAACTTCTGTCCAACATAATCAATTCCAATCTTTAGGCTTATCCATAATACTGTAGTCTACTCTCATAACATAGTGAAAACGATTACCACAGATTTAATACCATCGTTGATCCCCATATATCGTAATACTGCATTCCTATCTTGTTGGTCACATTCCAATCATTTTAAGGCCTTAATCATGTATTCCATTAAACCTTAGTGAAAACATGAATGCAGTTAAAAGTTAACATTTTCCACAAACCAAAATCTTCAAAATTCTTTATAATCAAACCATGATATCACTTAGTCCTTATATCAATCATGAGCTCATGAATACTGTCAAGCATTTTATTTTCTCTTTATCACTTCATTACGTGCATATCATCCACTTTCCAAAAAATATCTGAATAACCTTTCATTGTTAGTCATACCATTCATCATAAACTTTCAAAACTTAAGGAAAGACAACAGTGTAACAATCCTTAGATGTCTTTTTATTCTATAGTACAACATTACACTTGATAAACATGTAATCATTCCACTACCTTCTTAAACCATTGACTGAGCTTCAACAATTCTTTCATCTCACATATCATTTGTAGTCTCTTCAACATCATCAACAAAAATACTACCCATATGACCATACCGATTCTCTTCATGAGACATTACCTTAGGGCATTGGTTTGCATAATGCCCATACATTCCACATTTAAAACATTTAACCATTGTTGATGTCATAGCAATACCACTAACCTCATCCATGGTGTTAAATGAAACTTTTCCATTGCACTTACTGGCTTTGTGTCCTTCTTTTCCACACCCAAAGCATCTTCCAGTTCCTTTGAAACATTTTCCCTGATGCCTCTTCCCACATGATTTACATAGGGGAAATTGAACTTTCTTTCCTCTATGATCATCATGAAACTCCATCTTTCTCTTATTAGCCGAGTCAGGAAACTTACCAAATTTTACTTTATTGATCATATTATGAGATTGCTGATTCGGCATAATAATGATGTTTGGACTTCCAAATCCCATTTCATTTGATTGCTTATGAAGAATATCATTCCATTGTCCATCATATCCTCCATTATCATGAATCATCTTGTTTCCAGCCATTTTCTAAAACCCAAAAAGAATAGTATGAGATGAAAAAATCATAATAAAGGGGGAGTAACTTCAATATCTAACATCTTAGGTTAAATTCTATGATCGTTACCATAGTGCTAGGACTATATCCTATATGTATACTTATCCTTAGGGACATCCCTAGACATACCTTAGAAATAATCTCTAGGGATCTCACTAACGTTTTCGCATCCTAGTTTCCAAAGGTTGACTAAACCTTTCCTCTGATACCAACTGTAGAGACCCAAATCTTGATGTACATGAATATTACATTACATTTTCGGAATAATTAGTACATAACAAAAACACACACACAAGGATCGTAATAGTTTAGTGTCTTTGGAAAATCGGAACGTAATCTTCTAATCGTGGTGAAAGATCTTCAATATCTCCCATAAAGATCTTCCTTTTTTTTACCTAAAACCTTTCTTTATATCCTGGGGAAAAGAAAACATAAAAGGGTGAGATCAAATGCTCAGTAAGGGTAAAAGAAATATCAATCACATCGTTTACACCAGCACATAACTTTTGGAAATCTTAACCTGCAAAAGAGATCATAATTTCATAACATGGGATAAATCCTGGCAGTGAAATGTAATCACAATAATCATAACCTAAATCATGAAACTTTGTGGCATACACACATAATCATAGAGAATCATTTATTGTTAGTCAAGACTCATTGCCAAGACTATCTTAGTGGACAAAGTCCCTTTCTGAACCGAGTCACCCTCGTTCCAGTCCTGTTTCACTGAACCGGTATAACCTACCGTTCCAGCCATGTCTATCTCACGAGATATAAAATCTTTACCCAATGTATTGGAGGGAGATAAAGGTCCCACCCATCTCATAATGATACCATTCTTATGTGTGCCACAAAATCATAAATCATACATCATTGCATAACCCATGTAATAAAAATGGGAATCTTAAACATCATAAATAAATTCATATAAGATAAAGAAATTCATAAAAATATAATTCCATCACAACATAATCAAATCAATGTAATAATAGGGATAAAACAGAACCCTTTATTATCTTAGATGGAAAATAATTTTGATAAAACACTTGAACTTCATTCTTAAGGAAAATATCCTTTCTACTTCAAAAACATTTTTCCTTTCTTAACATGTCATACAACTTTAAACTAAAAGAAGTTGATTAAAAATAAACTTGAAAACTTGTAAATTAAGCTTCTTGGAAATAATGTTTTAAAAATCCATTCATGCTGTATAAGTTAAAAAAACATTCTTCGTACTTTTGTCGGAAAAGTCAAAAAGTACCTCGTACGAAAAACGACAAAAGATTCCTTTCATATCTTTTACTAAAAACTCACCAAAGGGTAAAATTGGATATAAACTATTGTATAAGGATATAAATATTACATTTTTAGGAAACATGGATGTGAATGATAAAATACACCCCAGTAAATACAACAGTATAAACAATCTCGGATAAAAATGAGATTGTGATATTTTCCCTTACCTTAGGTCCGATTTTCTTTGTACATTTCCGAAGCTCCTGTATAATGGTTTAAATAATGTTATTGACTTATTCCAGAATCATACATATTGATATGATATCATATATGGTCATATTCTTATCTTTTTGTTAGTAATATTTCATTGTTACTTGTTATTCGGGTCTTTATTGCCTTTTGTTCTTATGCGTGTTTTGCCGAATAGATTCTTATTCTTCTTTTAAGGTTATAGATACCTTATATCCAGAATGGTATTAGTGTAACATATATCATATTTATTCATTAAATTCATTTATATAATTACTATGTAATGATGATCATGTAGAACGAGTCGCATCACATCGTGGAGACGGTATTCCGTACGTACGCACGAGTGATGATATCTTTCCTATGATCGTGGAATTGTATTGGAGTATATATATATTATTTCAGTATCAATATTAATTTATAATAATCATAAATAGTTACTCATTACACCATTATACCCATCCTTGTAAGGTGGTGGTGGAAAATAGATTACACCACGGCGTAGAGACGGTATTCCGTACGTACACACGCGCGGTGATTTCATATTTCCGTAGTATGGATAGAAGGTGAAATAGGGTTGTTTCCTATTTATAATAACATATCAGTATGTAAGTAATACTGATGTTATTACTTTATCATGAAACAACTAAATTAGAAGAAGTTGAAGAAGAAAGAAATTGAAAAGATCGGTAACGGATATTACCTCTTCTTTGGAACGCCTCTTTGAATCCTCCACTTAGGGAACAAAGATTGGTCTTTGAAGAAGACCAGGACCTATAGGATGTTTCTAGGGAAGTGTAGAAGAGATTTTGGCAGGGGTTGGCCGAGCTTGAGTGCTCAAATTGGTGTGAGGAGGAGGGGGAGGAGGTGTCCTTTTATAAGGGAGGAGAGGGGCACCTTAGGAATTCTTAAAAATATTAATTTATAATAAATCTAACCCCACATAAAAACCTCCAAAAATGACTCATATTCGAATATTAGATAAGATAAGGTTGTGATATTATCAACCAATAGAATTTAGACATGTTAGGAATTTATTTTAAACATTATCAACATGATTTATCCTTATTTAATCAATTTAATTTTATTTGTGGTAATAACATTCTAATTTTTAAATTACAAAAAATAATTACTTATTTGTTGTGAATTTTCCATAATTGGATTTTTAATAACATTTTATATCATATAAATTTTAATTTATAATTTTGAAATATTTTGTGATTTTTAATCAATTTTGTAATATGTTTTTTTTATAAAATAACAATAGTGCCAATTTTGACACTATTCATTTATTTGAATTTAAATAAAATAAATACAGAAGATATGTTCAAACTAAAAGTTTTAATAGATTCATAAAATGTCATATGTATCTTAAAAATTATTGGAGCACATTAAATTGTTAATATAATATTTATTTTATTATTTTTGAAACCATTTATTTGGTTTATCTCTTAATAAAATAAATACTACAACATTTTTGTATAATTATTTAATATACTTATTTGTTGCATAAAAATTAAAAATAAAATCCTATGATGAAAAATAAAGCTATTACCTTTCACAATAATACTTTTACTCGAATTTATCATCTTAAAATCACAATATTTAAATTGTTATATTTATTAAATTATGAAGGTGACAACTTTGGCATCATTTAAAATAAAATAATATAAGTGTCATAATCACTTTTATAAGGCTCCAAATGGTCAAATATTCGACCATTGGATGCTTATGGTTTACATTTACATGGCCAATAAGTTTTTGTTAGGTATTTGTGGATTTTATGGTAACTATTAGTTTAATAAAAACAATATTCTTGATTTTTCACTAAATAAACAATTTCTGCATCACTATTGTGTCATAATTAATGATAATTATTTATTGCCTAAAAATTATAAATAACTTTATATGATGTAGATAATTTCATTAGCGTTCTGGATACTATTCATGTTCGAAGTTTCATGAAGTTTATCACTAAATTAAAATTAATATACTTATAAGATTTAAGAGAGTGACATGTTGTCAGTTTCTTTGGTTTTAATAATAATTAAGTTATTTTCATGGACAAATGTCCATTAAATGATTCTAATCCGACCCTTAGGTGATATGGCTCTACTTTTAGTCATCCAATAGGATTTTGACATTTGTTAGGGTAATTTTAAAATATTATATTTACCCTTAATTACCCGATTTACCTTTAACTATGGTAAATAAAATTTACCGTAGTTACTATTCATAATTCCCAAAAATAAAAAGTAGATTATTAACATAATTTGGACCCACTGATTCCAAATATGGAATCCATTTTTCAAAATTCAATACACAAAAGATGCAGAAATTAAATTAAAATTAATCCCGTTGTCGAAAGAAAACGGGTTTTTCTTTAAAACATTGCAAAAGATTGAATTGATTTAACCTACGAATTCATGGTAAAATCAATGCTAATGACATACAATATATTAAATGGTAAAAATATATTCTATTTATACTTTAAAACCATTCAATATTATAATTTAACCACATAAGATATTATGATGAAAAAAGTTGTTTTTAATTAAAATATAGCGTGTTTTTACTATTCATTAAAATATGAAAGTTATCGGAAAAATATCAAAACTTTATCTAATTAAATTTTTATTTCCTGATTCAAAAGAAGAATATTATTTTGCCAAATTGAACATATAAACATGTCAAAAACTATATTTAATGTGGGTGCGCCATCAAAAGGCAGTAAAACTGCATTTTTTGAAAAATACTTATTTTACCCGAAAAATTTATTTTGTTCTTATACCATGTTCTAGAAATGTGTAAGATGAATAATAATGTTATAAAATTCAAAATTTAGTTAATACTATTCATAACGGCTAGTTCATGACAATATTATAATAATATAACATTGTTTATTAAAACCCGGTATTGCGTACAACACACGCTATCGAGGAAGGTCGCGATTGCGTGTAATGCAAGCCAAGTCAGGGTTGCGCGTTGTGAAAGAATCCTTCGTTGTTTCGTATAACAGAATCCAACCATATTTCATTTATACATTTAATATATATATATATATATATTCTCAATGTTGCATAGAATAACTATTATCAAAATTATGTGTAACACGGTCCAAGAATAGTGTTGCGTATACTGCATGCTAATACGGTGTTGCGTATAGCGTAGGGTAATCTTGGTGTAGAATACAACACAAGACATTAATGAAATTAAAATAATATTTTTCATAAAATCTCGGGGTGTTACATTGTGTGTGCCTTGTGATTCATAGTTGAAGAGAGAGTTGTTATGTGAAGCTCATAGTTCTCCGTTTTCATTTCATCCAGGTAGTACAAAGATGTATAGAGATCTTTGGGAGTATTACTAGTGGGATGAAATGAAAAGGGATATTGCTGATTTTACTGTGAAGTGTTTGAATTGTCAACAGGTAAAAGAAGAGTGGCACTTACCGATAGGGATGATTCATCATTTACCAGTACTAGAGTGAAATTGGAGAATATATCCATGGACATCGTTGTGGGATTTCCAAAGACACCTCGAGGTAATAATGCAATCTGGGTTATTGTTGATCGCTGGACTACATCTGCTGATTTCCTAGCTATACGAGATACGTTTTCCCTAGATAAACTTTACCGTTTGTATCTTAAAGAGATAGTCAGGTTACATGGAGTTCCTCTCTCCATTGTATCTGATCGTGATCCCAGGTTTACTTCTAACTTTTGGAAAGGCCTTTAGAAGTTATTGGTTACTAAATTAAATTATAGTACATCTTTTCATCCTCAATCAGATGGGAATCAGAAAGAACGATTCAGACTTTGGAGGATATGCTACGTGCTTGTTCGATGGATTATCAGGGAAGTTGGGACCAACATCTTTCTTTGGTTGAGCTTTCTTATAATAACAGTTTTCATTCCAGTATACAGATGGATCCATTTGAGGCATTATATTGTAAACGATGTCGAACTCCAGCTTTTTGGGATGAAGTGGGTGAAAGGAAGCTGATGGGAACAGAATTGGTAGAAGATATTGCAGAAAAAGTTCAGTTGATTCAGAAACACATGAGAACAGCACAGAGCAGGAATAAGAGTTATGCGGATAACCGGAGGAAGGATCTGTCATTCGAGGTAGGTGATCTTGTTTTTCTCAATGTTTCACCATGGAAAAGTTTGATGCGATTCGGTAAGAAATGAAATCTGAGTCCATGGTTCATTGGACCATATGAAATTCTGGAGAAAGTTGGATCAATTTCTTACCGAGTGGATTTACCTCAGAGTTTATCTCAGGTACACAATGTTTTTCATGTTTCGATGTTGAGAAAGTGCATGCCAGATCCATCTCATGTTTTGAGCCCAGAGGTAGTTTAGTTGGAAAAGAATCTCTCTTATGAAGAACAACCAGTCCAGATTCTTGACCATAGAGAGAAAGTGTTTCGGAATAAGGTAATTCATTAGGTAAAGGTTTTATAGAAAAACCATATGGTTGAAGAGGCAATGTGGGAATCTAAAAATTCTATGAGGGATAAATACACCCACTTATTTTGATAAGTGAATAAAATTGCGAGGATGCAATTCCCAAAAGGGGGGAAGGATGTAACATCCAGGTAAATAAGGAATAATACATTTTAATATTTATTAATATTTTCTAATTAAATAATAATTTTACTTTAAATGAGTTGCTATGTTTTATAGCGTACCCGATACGCAACAAAGATATTTTTTGAAATCTTACGTTGCACACTAGTAATAAAATAATATTATTTTAAATGGTAGTTAACACGTAGCCGTTTTATTGGCGTGAATGAATAGAAATAACTAAAATATGATTATATATGTTTTTTAATTGTTTTTACATTTATCCAATAAAGGATAAAGGCTTAAAATATGAAAAGAATTCAATTTTAGGCATAGATACTCTAATATTCACTAAAAGGTCGAACTATCGCCTTTTGATGGAGAACCCTCTTTAAATATAGTTTTGGTCACTCTTATACATTATATTGGACCATATAAAATTCTTTTCTAGAATCTGGACATCAAAATTTTCTTTGTGTAATTTTTTGGTATTTTTCCGATAAGGTTCATTTTTAATGAATAGTGAAAAATGTTGTATTTTAATTCAAAACCGCTTTTTAGTCTAATTTATTTATATTATTAGATTATCTTTTGAATTTGTTTTAATGTGAAATTAGAATATATTTTTACCATTTATTCCAATAGTGGCCGTTGGAATTAATTTCACTTTGAAATTGCACTTAAACTAGTGTCAATCTTTTGAGATATATTATTTCATAAAAACACGCTATATGTTCTGACAACGGGAATTAATTTTTAAATTAATTAATGTAACTTATATGATTTGAATTTTTTAAAATAGAAATCATTTTTGAATTTGGAATATCAAATATAGCAGAGGGTAAAGTTTTGGAATTTTTCTGGAAAACATCAATTTTTAATGAATAGTGAAACCACAAAGTGGTACATAAAAAACTGATTTTTCGTTTAAATGAAATTTTACCACCTCTGTATTTTGAATTTAAAAAATCCGACATACATGGTTTTCATTAAGAAGTAAAATGTGGTTCAATGGGATTAAAATAATTTTTTGGTGAATAGTAACTTTTATGTTTTTAATCGCGATTAGAGGTAATTAGTATAATTTAAGGTAAAAATACTGTTTTAATAATATGAAATGACCTTGAAACATGTCCTACCCTTATTGGATGTGTCATGTCCGACCAAGAAAATCCATGGGTCAACTTGAGGACCCCATAGAGCCACTTTGGTAGGAAAAGTACATTAATAACATTTTATTTAATGTTAAACTGAAAATTTCACAAACTTGTGTTGTTTTACTAAAACAATTTTAACATGGGGTTATACAAGACATATTTTTTACTATAAATATTAATTAGAAAGATAAAAATATTTCCTACATCATGATAATTGTTTTATAATTTTTAGACATTAAATAAATTAAATTATTTTGGACAACATGATGATGCAGCGATTACCTCATTATTTAACGATTTAAATAAAATGAAAATATAATGTAAAATATAAGACCTAAACTTGTCAAAAACCTATTGTATGGGTGGATTTGGAACTATTAACACCTTATCCTAAAAATATATAATTTGGGGACCTTTAAAATCCGAAAAGCATTTTATAATAATGTAACCTTTTATAATTATCCAAGAGTGCCCCTCCTCTCCTCTTATAAAAGGCCCCCACCTCTACCACCTTACCCATACCTCTCAAGCCTTTTTCTCGGCCAAACCCTGCCCATTTTGTCTATACACATCCATATCTTACTCCTAGAAGCCTCACATTGGGCATAAGTCTTTCCAAGGAATCCTTTGATCTCAAATCAAAAAGAGTTACCTGATTTAAAGGTAGTGTATTCTCTTGTGTTCTTATGTTTTATTTTGCTTCTCCAACCTGCTAAACTCTTTATATTCCTTTCTTTTGTAACAAAAACATTATCTTTAATATACTAGGATGTTGTTATGTGATGGATTCGATCTACACTTACACACACCTTTGTCTAATGGTTAAAGAACATAATGTTTCTGTGGATGGAGAATTTCTGCCTCACGAAATGATGATTGTTCAATATTATTTTAACACCTTTCATGGTGGCCATTAAGATGTACTCTATTTATATATGATAAATATTATGTTTATGTTTTCCTTATGCTTCTTTATTTTTAATTTGTGGAATACCTTTATGGTTTCCATTGTGGGTAAATACGATAATTTTATTTTAGGAAGTGCGGACTACCGCCCCCTCAAAGTGATTTGATTCATTAATACCATATGTTGGACGTATAAAGGATGGAGTTAATGTTATTATATATGATGTTATACTGTAATTATAATATACCCTTATATAATTATGATTTCACTCCATTAAATATGAAATAGAAATAAAAGTAGTGCTCATTCGTACGTACGACTTACCGTCGCCATGAACGGTGCATTTCATTTCTTACCTCTAAATATTATATACTATTATAAATACATGTATATGATGGATATATATAAAATATATGATATCCAAATCATGAATATTATTCTGGATATAATGAACATTTGACCACATAAACAACATGTAATTGTAAGAAATCCATTTTTGACTTAATTACCAAATATCGACAAAATGAACTTTATTAAATTAAATGATTACATAACGTTTATAATATGGAAATAAGTTATAAAAAATGAATAATTAACTTTAAAAAGGTTCTTAAACAAGTAGAAATTAACTTTAGTTTATTATTCATGATATTAAAGAGCAATCGAGTCATGTCAGACATGAGGTAAGGGACATCGTCTCAATCTCCTTTCATTGAGGCTTATTTTGTTTTATAGACAACTTTCTTTTATATGGTGTATAAAACCCTTTGACTTTTATGTTTATTCAAAAGTAATATTTTTATACGAAGCATTTACTAAACGACAAAAGGGAATGTTTTTTTGTACGTATGCGGCGACAGTGACTTCTCCGCCGCCGTGACCATTATTTGAGTTTCGGCTTTCTCTACAAGCCATAACTTTTTTTGAATGAAAATTAAATACCATGTTTTAATTTTATTTTATTTTTGTATTGAAAATGGTTTTCATAAAGTTTTTATATAAATGTGTTGTATTGATATCTTGTGAGTGAAAAGTGGAAATGTTATGTTTCCTTTATGCATGTTTTATGTGATACGCTTATGTTATGGTTCTTGGGCATTGTTATGATGACAGGTGGTTCTGTGATAAACTAAGGGCGGGTGAGCCCGATATAGCTCTCCAATGCATTGGGTAATGAGAAGGAGTTAAACATTAAGGTTTATCTAAAGAGATTTAGGGAATATACTGTGATGGGTATTCCAAACGTAACCATGAGGGTTACTCCCTACGTAATAATTTTATGAATTCCCCAAGTTACCTTTATGTCTTATGATTTATATGATTTATTCATGATTTGATGAGGTATGTGATTATGTTTTATGGGTAAAGTATGATTCCATGCATGGACTAATGTTTTCATTTCATACTTTTATATCCCTTACTGAGCTTTTTATGCTCATCCCAAGTTTTTGAAATGTTTTTCACAGGTCAAGGGAAAGGTACATGATGTGATGATAGTGTCAAAGAAGTGTCAAGAAAGAATCCATGTTTTATTTTAAATATGATTATATAGATGGGAAAAATGAGTACTATCTTTTATGTAACCACTTTGTTTAAATGTGGAATGTAATGCATGTTTTATGATCTAATTTTCTAAAACTCTAAACCTGAAAAGATCCTCAACGTGTATTCTTGACGTAAGTCAAGATTAAGTAATTTTTAAGGCTGGGGTCTTATTCCATTGGTGGGTTCCTACTAAGATATATTTCTCACACCCTGTTTGGGTTATGCTTTTCAGCCCAAACAGATTACGTTTCTGCAAGTGTGGATAGGGGCAAGAGTCCCTATACAGGTGCTTGACGGTTTCTTAGGAGTATGAGGGCATGGGACCGAGCCTTGGCTCGCCATTCCGCTTCCAGTTGTTTTGCTTTGTATTACTGTACTCTACTTTTGTTATACTGTATTGATGAATAACATGTTCTGGTAGTTTTCTTAGAACATGAGACATGTAGCATCATTATATATATAATGTTGGTTTTATCCACTGTAGTTGTTTATTTCAGTTGTGTATGGTTTATTTTTTCCACTTTCATTGTATGTTTTGTTTTGTATTCCGCTATGCTACACATTGAAAAATGAGGGCATAGTATCCCCACTATCAGACTTGGGCCCTCGCTACTTGTCGGCAGCCTCTGTCGTTTGGGGAAATGTGTTTGAGGTCATGTGGCGAGCCGGGTTCGGGGCACCCGTTGAGTGGCACCCGGAACCGGGACGTTACATATTTCCCCCTTTTCAATTCTATTTTATATCTAAATATCTTCTTATTATCATAAATTTCTATTTTAAACGTAGTATTTAATACCCAATAGTAATACATAGAGAGATTGATTTATATAAAATTCATAGTCGTATTATTAGAATAATTATCTTTGATAACAAATAAAAATATTTTATATTGGTCTATAATAATTTTCCTGTTGATAGAATTATGTTATATTAGCATTATAATAATGATTTATGAAATAATTTGAAAATAAATATTATGGTTTAATACCATGTTATATATATTTTTAATGGGGAATTTTAATACAAAATACTCAAACTAAAAATGGTAAAATTTACCATGATATTGATTTTGTGAGGTAAACCCCATATTTTATCATTAATATCATTAGTTTAGTATGATAATGAACAATTAATATATCGAGTTGAAAGAATTTATCATTCATACCATTTATTTGGTGTGACATGAACATTTACTAAGTCTTTCCTTAAATGTTTGTTAGAATAATATCCTAATAAAAATGAATCCATGAATAAAATAAATTGTGATATGTTAATATATAATTTTCGTTCATAATTTATTCTATAATTTGTAGGTTTAAAATGAGGTAACCATATTAAGAATTATGTAATGGAATGAGAAGGAATTATGTAGTGGATTTATGCCTTTTAAAGGACATTTAATCGTTCCTCGTAAGGGTGTTTATTCACTAGGGTTTGATATACAATATTCAAAATCTGAATTCAAATAATTAGATTATGAGCACAATAGAATGTGTGGGAAATTCAGGATTGAAGAATTTCACATGAGATATTTTCTAGAAAAATCACCACCCTCAACTATCACTATATTAAAAATTATGAATAGATATAATTTGGAAATATTGAGGTGGTATATATCTATAAATTCGGATGATATTTTCATGTAATTCATAATTAAATATTTTAGATATCAAATATAATTTGAAAATTCTTAAATTTTACATCAAATGAAAATGAATGATTATTTTTATAAAAATATAGATTTTCATTATATTTAATAAAAAAAATATAAATTTATAAATATTTAACATAATTTCAAAAAAACTGATTCAATTTTTTGGACTAATAATATCAAAATTTTCATTATAGTATTTTTTTATTTTCTCTTTATTGATTTTTATGTGAATACTAAAAATTATAGCTTTAACTAAAATAATAGAGTTTATGATTATATAACAAAGTAAGTATAATTTAAAAATATATAAATAATTTCACACTATAGATTCTTTATTTACATAATAAAATTGTATATCAAAGAAATAAAATTATGAATTTAGAAAACACTAATGTATAAACAATAATATAATTTAAAAATAGACTTTTCTTTGAAATAAATATTATTTTAGAAAATTAATCTTATTTTCTTCAACTGAATGTAACAGAAAACGTAATTTTTATAAATAAATCAATTATAATTAATAAAATTAAAATCATTGAAAATTTCATTCTACATATAAATTTATGTTTACAAATAAATTATTTCTAAAAAAGGTTTTCACAAATTAAATTACCTCATGTTTTGTTTAATTATTATTACCCATAAAAATATAAAATGATAAATTGGAGTTCATAACTGAATTTTTTATGTATAAATTATTTAAAAAGAGAAAAGTTTTTTTCATAATGGTACAATTACATTATGTAAATAACTATTAACATGGTAAACTAGAATGTTGTAAATGTTTTTAAAAAAACTATTGGTAATGAGTTGGAAATATTTTTGGGACTATTTTATTTATTTCTATCATTACATTATCCCTAATAGCATACATTACCTATTAATTTCAGGGAATCATTCCATGATAGTTACTACATAAAAATTAGTGGTTTTAGATATTTACAAAACATTCCACCAATTTAACTTTTAAAAGGGTATATCCATTTCTCACTCCCCCCCCACACCAAACCCCACTATATTGGTCCAAAACATTCCACACCATTCTTTAATATCCATATCCACCACAATTGGGTTCAATTATTCCTGAAAGACTATCTCCAAGGGCTTCACCCATTTTCAATGGAGATAATCAAAGGCGTGGTGTATAAATTTATAATCGATCATTCATTATTTTTATATATTTGGGTGAAGTTCATAATAATAAAATTAAATTACAATATCAAAAAACTAAAACATAAAAATCATAAGTATAATTTAATTCTATTATATTAATGGAAATATTTTTAACCATATTTCATTTTTACTACTAAGAAAAAAATTGGATTTATGCATATGTGCAGATTAACACATCCATGAAGCAAGGTGTTCATTTTACTTCACCAAATAAAATGGATTGTTTAAGAATAGGATTTAATAATTAAATATGATAACAATAAAATTTTTAGAAATTTTAAATGATAAAAACTATTTCTCCCCTCTCTCTCCCATTCTACGGAAAAAGAAATCATCATGCATGTGTGTGTAGACTTTTGTATCCAAGAAATTGGGTGTCTATTTTATCACTTAATACTTTCTTGGATTTATATATGAATGGGTTTAATGGATATGTATTTTTTATTATTAATGAATGAGGTTTTTGAATGTCAAATTTGATATCCTATTAATGATATTAAAAGTAATAGATTGTTATAAAATTAACTGTATTAAACAGTCATACTAAGAGGAAGGAAATATTTTTATTTAATATAATGGTTTGATATAAATTATCATCAAATTATACTATGAAGATATTATTTTTATGATCTAAATAATTTAATATGTCTCTAACCATTTTAGTATACTTTATTCTTTTTTTCGATGTTATCAATGTGTTTTTGTCTACCAATTGAAGGAATAAAAGTAATGATAGAGGGGTTCCTTGAATACATTTTGAGTCAACACATGCCAACTTTTGAATATAAAGTAACTGACTAGAAGGTAGATTAAATGGAACTACATGTAACACTATCAATAAAACTGGATAGACAATGCATCTCAACAATTATGTTTGGGAGTCTAAGAAGAACCATAGCAATATTACAGGTATACCATTTAGCAAGTGGAATCAGGCACCTAGTGAGTTGATTTGGTCTGGAAAAGTACAATAAAATTAATTTCTAGGTCTAAAATATTTTATTACACTCATTAAAGGCTTGAATCAACCAAAGATTCATCCTTCACCCACGAAGCATAAAAATTGAAACCAAACAGATCTTTTATCTAATCTATGACACCTATAATAATCAGTATTCATGGAATGACTATTAAACAGTCAAAAAATAATTTTTCCATGAGATATCTAACAATATTCTATTCACTAAAGGTAATAGGGAATAATCCTCAACTATCCAATTTTAATTGACTCTCTCTTTAATGTATTTTCATTTAGTTGTTTTTTAATTTCTAAAGGATAATATTATCTTTTATCTATCTCTATATATCTATATATCATTCATAATATTTTCAATCTTCATGATATAGTTTAGGGAAATATAAAATGGTGTTAAAAACCAACCACTATCTTCTTAATCTTCTTCATTTGGTTCTAAAAACTATCAATGTGAGGGTGTTTGTCTCTACTATTCCATTAAAACCAAGGGTCTTTTTATTTGGTTTTTTTATTACCATTAAAACCATGGGATTCCTATATTCTTATATGATTCAATTCATTAGTTAATTAAATGGAAGGAACAAAATCCTATCATGCCTTACTGAGAGGAGGATGTGTATGGGTCATTCTTGAGCCAATATAGAACAACATTTTCAACGTTTTACTTTAAAATTTCTTCAATTTATCTTCCATTATAGTTAATGTTTCAATTTCATCAGGGCTCAATTTAATTCAATTTTTTTACTTGGATATATTTTATGTATTATAATAAATTTAATTTCATAGAATCATTAAAAAATTGTTTTTAAATTAAATTCATCTACCTATTTTTATTTTATACAAACTGATATCTGGTTTTAGTGGTTAACATTTCCTATTTTTTATAACATTATCATTGATTATTATTTTCAAATCAACCTTGTTTTGTGAATATTAAGTAATTTTAACATTCTATCATTATAAAATGGATTATTTTCAGAATTTTTTTTGATTCTAATGGTAAATATGTGGATGGTGAACATTATTTTTATGGTTATGTCTATAATTATTAGAATAATCTTATGTAAACCATTATTATAACTACTTTTTATCCTATCTAGAAAATTATCAATAATAATTATATCCCTACTAGTAAAAAGAATAATAATATTCACAAATTGATATTTCATCTTCTTAATTAGATTGTAAACATATAAATTCAAATAATTATCGATTATTTTAAAATGAATTTAATCATATATCAAATTTGAAAAAATAGTCTTCAAATAAATAATCAATAAAAACTTACTGATGATGGGAGAATAAAACTAATGAAAATAGAAAATAAAATTATAAGAAATCATTTTGAAATTTTTAGTATGCATGATAATGAATCTTTTACTAAGGATTATATTTGGTTCACGTATACATTCAATTAATAAAATTATATTGGTTATTATATCACTATAAAAAACTCTAGTAATGTTAAACATTTGGGGTTTTTTCAATTTCTTGGTCACTTAGGGTATTGAAAATAAAATATGTGAAGGATATAAGAAAAACCTTGATTGAGGAGCTCATTGGATATCTCATGACCAATGATATCAAAATGATGTCACAAGCCAAGATGAAACATTAAGTCTTAATGGAGATAATGAAGATTAAATTTATATTAAATAATTATTAATCTAAATATGGTAATGAATTTATTCATAAAGAGATGAATATAGTCAAATTATTTATATGAAATTAATCCTAAAAATGTTCCAAAATGTGGATAATCAAGGGGATAAATAATTATGTTTAATTGAAATAAAAAATAAGGGACACACAAGGCTATAATTACCTTGATATGAAATATAAAAAAGAGATTACGAGTATTCTAATGAAAGATTTCATGTTTTCAAATTTGAGTGGATGTGATAATTTTCTCTCCTCAAGTGATCAATATAAAAAATTAATAATAGTCACATTAATGATACTATAGATATTAACAAAATAAACATCATCTTCTCTTTTTTACACATAAAATTCATCCACATTCTCCACTTTTGTTTTCAATAAAATATTCTATGTATTTCTTAAATATTCTTTTCTCCAACATTAATATGGTTTTTATAAACTATAGCAACTCTGAAAAGAACAAAAAGGGTAATCAAATCCCAAAATTAAATTGATCAACTCATAAATGAAAATGATTATCTTTTTAATAAAATGTATTGATCAAGAAAGTATTCATGACTATAAATCCAATATCCCTAAACTAAAAAAAATTACATAAACTCACTCAAGGAGATAAACATCTAAAGAAAATATTTAGTTTACAATAGAATGAAAATAATAACATGGGAATTGGTTTTTTAAAAAATTATATATCTTCCAAAAAGAAATCATTTATAGAATGATATTCTTAAAATAAATTTTGTAATATTTGTCACAAATAGAATAATTTCATTTCAAAATGTAATTAAAAAATATAGAAATGGGAGACAAAATTTTTTCCATCCCTCAACTTATGTATCCTCTTAAAAAATTTATTTAGAAAATGTTTGTATCCCTAAATCCCAAAAATATATGTTTTTTAAAATTAGAATCTATGTTCCAAAATTTAAATTTTAAAATTTCCTTTTAATAATTGTTTAAATTTTATCCCAATGATAAATATGGTATATGTATAATGAATGATCTGGAAAAATGTATTGAAACCTCTTAAGATTAAATTAACTTGAAAATATTTATAGAGTATATGTATAATTTAATGAAAATCAATTCTATTAAATCATCGGTATATGAAAAAATAGTTTTTGAATTCTAAAATGTCAAATTTTTTTATTCATTTAATGGTTGATATTAAAAGAAGAAAATAATTTAAAAATAGTGAGACAATGGTTTTAATATCTTTATCCAAAATTATTATTCCATGGTTTTTAATTGCGAAGAAAAACATTTTACTACTTTTCATTTTAAAAAATTGTATATTGTCGATGAAAAATACATTTCTTAAAAAACATTAAATTTTTTTGTTTTAAAGATATTGATTAATTTATTTAGAAATGATTCCCTGGTTATTATAGAACGAACAAATTCATTAACCATATATGACACCTTCTAGTATAAGATTCAATAAAACTGAATTTTTAAAATATTATATTTTTTTATTCTTTGAAAATTTTTTATGAATAAAAAATTATTTAAAAAAATTGAAATTATGTTCCGTTCTCTAAATCCCATGATTTTTTTCAACATTATCTTTATTATTAACTATAGTAGATTGTATCAGAGGAAAATCTTAACATTTTTTTGTAATTAATTATTATAAAATATTAACATGGATATTTTTGTTACCCA
Organism: Viscum album; assembly: GCA_963277665.1. Lineage (NCBI taxonomy): Eukaryota > Viridiplantae > Streptophyta > Magnoliopsida > Santalales > Viscaceae > Viscum > Viscum album. The sequence continues at coordinate 1,145,433,972 of OY728128.1, read as the reverse complement.
CAGAAATGAGGCTTGTAACGTATTCATAAAATTTACCAAGAAGATCAATAATGGAAAATGAAAAAGGCATTTCCATTAAGCGGGATCATTATATTTTGTTTAATAAAACAATGTTTAATGAAATTGGTGCATTAAAAAATTTCATTTATAATTTTTTTGCTCAGAAAACACCTCAATAAAATAGAGTTATCCAATATAAGAATTAAAATCTTCAATAATTATCAGGATCCAAACTAAATAATTTTTCAATACCTTAATAATTTTTGTTTTAGTTAGTCAATACTGATTCTTATATCACAAACAATGTCATCATAAGTCAAATTTTAAAAAATACATCTAATTATCATTGGAAAAAAATAATATTTTGAATGATGGTGTTTTAAAACTTATAAATGAAAATTTTATGTTCATAACACGAATGACATCCTAGAGAGATTTGATTCATGATTTGATAAGGAAAATTTTCAATTGTACATAAAATTAGGCTAATCCTTGAGCAAAATCAATTAAAAAATAAAATCATTTGCGGAATCCACTCATATTAAATTAAATTAAAATCATCCTAAACCATGATCTAATTTCTAGTATGTCATCGATAACTATAGAACATTTGACTTTTAATGATCTATTCTATCTTAAATAACATATTTAAGATGAATCGCCACATATTCGATTACCTAATGCATTAAAAATAATCCAAATATAATCTCTTATAAAATATTAATATTGATTTTCAAGATTTTATTAGTAATATTTGTTTTACCTTAAATGAGTTCAAGTATAAGTTTTTTTATTTTAAAGAACATAAAAAAATAGATGATCATATTAATGGGAAAAACGATTTTGGTTAATAAAACAAGAGATAAACCAATTCCAATTGAAGAGTGGTTAGATTATTTTTTAAATACAAAATTATAATATTGTTATAAGTATAATTTTTTAACTTATAAGTAAGTTATATGTGAAAGGTAACATCAAAATAAGAAACCTAGTCTCATAGACAAATGATATTAGCAAAAATACGACATTGATTCGGTTGAATCCTTTACACCAATATCATTAATAGAATATTTTATAATCTTTTTGAAATTCAAAACCCATTTTAATATCATAAATTTTCAAATGGATTTCAACATTTATTTTCATTAAGTTTATGTTATAGAAAAGTATTTTGTGATTCCCCATAGCTTCACTCGTAGATCTGGTGATCAGAGAAACATGGTACAAATATTTATTTTCATAATGGATATAAAATCTCATATATAACTATATATAATAACAAATAAATAAAATTTATTGAATATATTAAATATGAAAGATATTTTTAGGTTTAATTATTTATATAATTAAAGGACAACATAAACTGATAAATCCCATTTTCACTCTATCGAATAGTTAATTCTACTATCATTTTTTGAACTACACAATTTATTAAATGTCTTAACCATATATCACAAAATTCATTCGAATGTATTATAATATTAAAAAAATCATGTATATTACATTTCTCTACAACTAGATGAAATGGATGCATTTTAAGGGGTGATATTAAACACTCATTAATATAAATATATAACGGAAGAAATCATTGCATAAATATGGAATATCTATTAATGTAGGATTAGGTAGAAACATTCCTCTATAATCAACATAAAAATTAAGCATTTTATATACATTATAATAAAGAAAAATTGATATAATTATATAATAATAATTATTTTCATCATGATAGAGATTAAATACTTATTGTAAGGGCCTTATATTAATACACTATAAATGTATTCAAGACTGATGTGAAGTTATCATGTGTAAATGGGGATAAACACAAAAAATGCCCAAACTCTTTTATCTCATAAGACATATCAATGCCTCGAGGGATTTATAATTATAGTCCCCAACTATCCCCTGATTATTTCTAATGTATTAACAATTATTGTAATTACAAACATTAATACCATTCACTAAGGAACCTCTTACTCAATAAAACATTATTTTTTTATAATGTAAAATATTGAACTGAAACACATAATTAACATATGTTATATTTTATTATTCATTACAAATTCCATTACATTTCCCCTTGAAAATATAATGGATAAAATTATTATAACCCATATAGAGAAAGAATTGGGATGGACAAACATTGTTGCCTTAACTTACTAATAATTATCCGTATTAACATAAAAATAAAATGAATGACAAAAATATTACATATGTCAATAAAAAAGATAATATGATCATAATAAATCTGTAGAAATAAGGAATATGTTAAAATAATACGTAGTCAAATTTACTATAATCATACATATTTTAATCAATACATATATATTGAAACAACTTTTAGCCATGTTAATGGAATAATAGTCTTTCTAGTTTAACATTATCAAATATGAATTATAAAAAATGTGATATTCACCCAATTTATAGAAATCATTATATGGCTAAATCAATAATAGAATAATAGGATGATATTTCATCCAAGAGAATATGGTTGTTGGTATCAAAATAACACATACTCATTGTTACAAATAAATGGTATAATGATGAATGCTTAAATGAAAAACCACATTGTAATGTATTTTTTTAATGACACCACAGAAGAATGGATCATGAATCTCAGTTTTCAATATATTGAGTTCATTTAAATAATATTATAACATATATATATATGTGTGTGAGGTTAAATCATGAATCATAAACCTTATTTGGGAAAATCCAATTCATAATGTTAAGTGAAATGCATGTAAAGATCTAAAATATCAACTAAAAAAATAAATTTTACATATATGTAAATAAAGATATTGGGAGTAAGTTAATTTTTTTTTTAAAAAAGTCAACAGAAAAATACATTAAAACCATAAATTTAATTAGAATATCCAATTATGGATAATTTAATATTTTATGACGTTTTTATTAAGTAATATGGATACAAAACATTTAATTATTAAAGGGAAATATTTAATACTTCCAATTACATTTATTGAAAACCAACATAGTAAAAATGTAATGAATATTTATATTTATAAAAACATAATTTTTAATAACATAATTATAAAATACCATATAATAATATATTAGTGTGTAATAAAACATTCACAAAAGTACAGGGTTGATTATAACACATTATAACTCAAATCACATGATTTTAGTTAACAAAAGTCCTTGCTATAGGGGAAATAACTACAGTAATAGCCACATCAATAAAGGATCTTGATTAGGTTAGTAAATATTAAAAACAAAAAGATTATGATAAAAATGAATTGAATGGTATATAATACACTATATAAAGGAAAAATGTTTCTTAACATGTAATGTGTCTTAAAGGATATAATTTTAAGGCATAAATAATATTATATATTCATCAAAATTTAAATAAAAAATATAAAAGTATGGGGATTCTAATGAAAATCTTGATACTATGATTGAATGATACTTAATGATGTGATATCTCAAATTGGTTGTATATAAACCATATAAATGAAAATATGTTAATGAATATAGTTCTCATATAAATTAAGGGAAAATGAGATGAAAACACTTACCTTTTACAAAATTCAATAAAATAATATGATTATCTATCTGAGTAATCAAATTATGTTTAATAGACCACTAATTAAGATCCTTATTATTTTATTTTTAATTTAGTATCTCTTATTTATTATTATATTATATTTAATTATTATAATTTATTATTTACTACATTAGACAATTAAGGTTATTCAGTCATTGTTTTCAGAACTCCTTATACATGATGACCATTATAGAAAGAGTGAAAAATACTTTTGTAATATCCAAAATAGTAATATATATATATATATAATGTTTTATAATTTAATTATATTTTTAAATGAAAACATGGTTTATTGTGAAGAAAAATTTAACTTATTGCTCAATGAGGTGATATTTTCCATGTATTATTGGTTATTATATTCATTTCTCATTGAATTAGAGGGAAATATGGTTGATGATAATTTGAAATACCATAATAATATAATTTCTTTCAATATAAAATTCAATTTTATCATACATATTTTTTATCATTGATAAAAATAGTTTAAAAAAATTATGACTTCACGTTGTAGAGTTCATAGTTCATGCAATAAAATAATGATGGTTTTTTATTTTTCTTAACTAATGGAGAGGAATAATTAACGATTATTTATAAATTATAATATCATTCAGGTATAATTATAATATTAATCTCATTTTATTTTTATGGATATAAGAGATTATGATGAGGAATATTAAAGAGAAAACCATCAATTAGAGATAACACTTTCAATGGAGAATTGATATTCCCTTGAAAAACACCTTCAAATTGAAGGGAAAAAGAAAAATATGTTTTAATAGGGGTTTTAGAGTATGTGAAGAAACAATACAATAAGATAGTTTTGAATATGTTTAATGAAAATGTTATTGTAGAATGGATGCTCGTAAGGGTGAAATGTCCCCTTATTACGAAAAGAAAAGCACACTTTTTGAAACACCCTTTACATTTTAATAAATTTTTAACACTATTCCCATGTAATTGGATGAAATGATTTGAAATAATTGGGTGTGTGTTGTGTATGGTTCTATAATGACAAAAAGTATCACTCATTTTTAATCATGTTTATTTTTTTTGTATTTTATTATATATTAATATTTTACTTCTAAAGTTGGTAACTAATTTTTAACTATGTAATTATATTTATTGTTAAAAACCTAACATAACCCATTTAATTTTTTTTGGTTCTATATAAAAAATAACTTCCTCTTTTTATTCAATTACAATTTATAAATATTATAAAATTATCATTATGAATTAATATACATAATGTGAAGTGAGACAATTTTAGTGGGATAAGTGTCATTTCGATCATTATGGATTCATACATTTATTTTGTATTTATTAACAATAATATATGGTTTAATATATATATTTATGTGATTATAAATCACATTTGACTAATTATTTAAGGGATATAAATTTACATGCCTCATATAAATTCATTGATATTAATAAAATATTTTTTGAAAAGTATTTTTTCCCGTTATATTGGTAATTACAAATAATCCTAAAAATCTAAACATTATATAAAAAATGATATTTTATTTATGAAATAATACTACAATTATTAACTAAACTATAATAAGTGTTAAATAATATTAAATTCATATTTTTTGGGATATTAATCTCGACATTAGGACATGTAGTTCTTTAAAACTTGTTTTCATGAATAATGTATTTTTTTAGAATAATATTTATGTATATGAAAAAATTATAATGTGTATGAAAAAATTATTAAAATTGAAGTTTAAAAAATCACACTTCTTGAAGAATTAAATAATGAATTTTAAGTTTTCACAATGAAATTATAAAATTTAAATATTTATCATATTAAAATACAAATATATAATATACATAATGCATATTTTATTGAATATTTACAATTTTAAGATTTACACAAATTAATTAATTACCTTATAATGCTAATAATAAGTAAGGGTTTAAAAAATTATTGTTTACTATAGATTTATTATTAATAACATATAAATATTTTATGGGTTTATTATTATTTTTGAATCATGAAAGCTAATTTATAGATAATATTGACTTATTTGAATGTAATCAAATACTTGAATTTTAGGGTATTGTTGTTTTTGTAAAATATCAACCCGATTTTTAAAGTCTAATATTAATAAACAATCTTTTCCAATTAACTAAAGATTTATATGTTTTAAATAAGGGACATCAGGCTAGGTTGGAAGGGGTAACAAGTTTTATTTACTCAAATGATTTTAGAATTATAATATTGGATAAAATATTATTTCAAAAATATGTTTCAAATAATATTTTAATTGTTCAAATCTATGTCTATGAAATAATGTTTTGATAAACTAATTATTATAACTGTAATGATTTTCAAATGATATGATAAATGAATTTGAAATAATTTTTACGAGGATGTTAAAATTATTTCGTTTTTACCAAATATTTAAACATAAGGATTGATATTTTAAATGAAATAGAAAACACACTAATGAAAATATATGTTTTTTTGGAAAGGATTAAGAAATATACATTATCACACTAATAAAAACTTAACATATGATATAATTTGATGTTGTCAGCAAACTAGATGACAATAAGAATTATAGAGGAATTAATTGGGGTCTTCTTTAACATATAGTTACCCTAATCGAAATTATGATTAGTGAATGTATTTTACTTAAATTTTAATCAAATCCCAAATAATATAATTGAAACTATATTAAAAAGATTTGGAATTTTTAATACGTCTAAAAAATAATTATTTATTTAACCTAAAGAAACATATTTTCTTAATTAATGTTTCAATTATTCTGATTTTGGGGGATATAAGATAGATATGAAAATTTTAATTTCATATTTTCACCTCCTAGGAAATTACATGATCTATTAGTGTAGTAAAAAATAAATTTTTACCAGATCATTATTCAACCGCATTAGAATATATAGTTGTTTGTGAGTTTCTACACCAAACTCAGATGGTTGAATCAAAATCTCATAGAGTTTGTGAAAATATTTCTTCATGATCCAATTGAATTTCAGAGTTCTGGTGCCATAAGAATCACTAAAAATGATGTTTATCATAAACACACAAAGAACATTAATTTCTGACACAACTTTTTGAGGTAAAAATATCAAAATGAATATATTATTATAGAATTTATTTCAAAGAATTGAGAATTTAATGATTTCATTGAAAAAACCCATTCGTTAATTTTTTTTATTTTTATTAAGGGGGAGTTAAGAAAGGAATTCAAGTTATTATTTTTCATATCCTTTCTTTTTTAAGTTTTTCTATTTTCAAATATTTATTTTTTTGGAAAATATTTTTTTTCATTATAATATATTTTTAAATAATCCAAAATAATGTTTTCAATGATCACATTAGTTATCTTATCCACACTTTCTCTCTTATCAATCTGAACCATTAACTTTATAAAATATTTTCCAATATAAAATGGGAAAATTTTAATTTTTGTTGAAGAGAAATGTATGAATATAAGGGGAGTAAAAATTCTTGAATGGATGGATGAAATAATAATGGGGGAATATATCTTTAAAAAAGATATGTTTTCTAAGGAAGATAAGTATCTTTATTATCATGGGATATATATTATTTCAAAGGAACTATATTTATAAATATTTGTCCTTTTCACACTTCTTATTTCCCAGTTTTTTCGCATCCTTATAATCTTTAATTTTTATTTGTAATCTTATATGATTGATTGTGATCATTAAAAATATTGATATTTTTGAATGAGTACATTATTTTTTAAGAAAATTAGCAGAAGTATTTCTAAACATTAATTTTGTGTTTATTTTATTCATATTGTTTATAAACTATAAGTGGATTTCCATGGAATATTATAAGGCATCAAAATAATGTTGGTGAAATACATTAACACCTTATTTTTATGTACCCATTGGTTACCTAGTACAAAGAGACTGACCAATCAGTTAATAAAGAATAACCACCTATAACATATTGAATCCCTCTTATTAGAAGGTGGAGTTCACTATCTATCTATTGGATTTGTGATATTACTACAAATCTAAAATAAGTGCCCAACCAAGCTAATGGAATCGAAGGGCTTCCCATGGACATATATCTATAACAACTAGAGAGATTTATTTATTTGGTCTAAAAACATTGATTCATATCATTAAAGACTTAATTTGACCTAAAGATCCTCTAGAAACTACAATGTATTAAAATACATAAAATGGAATCATAATTCAAATATAATAAAACTATGATAACTAGTTCCAAGAAACTTATTCTTGATAAACCCATGATAATAAAAATTAATAAATGTCTAACCAAACATCCATTCTCTATATGTAATAAGGATTAGACCAGAATAATGAAATTTTAGTTATAACTTATCATAAATCTTTCTTTCTTACATGGTTTAATTCCTGAAGTATATTTATTATATATATATATATATATATACATTTCATAAATTTATAATAATCTAGAGAGATTTTATTTCATTATAAAGGGTTTTTTTAAACAAATAATCATCTTATTGATTCTTTTCATATATTTATCACCATTATTGAAGTTAGGGTTCCTCGATGTTGTATTTCTATAAGTCCATGGGTCTTCTTCTTCGATAATTTATTTATGTTAAAAACATGGGATAAATTTTATCTATTATATTTATTAGTTTCAGTTAAAACCAATGATGCAATATAATCCACCCAATATAACCTTTTAGGAGTAATCATAGGGTCTTTTTTACTAATCAATTTTTGTACTCCTCTATTAGAGTGTGTCTTTTTTAATTTCAACTATTTATTTTCTCAAATTATTAATGTTTTAATCTCCACAAAACACACCTTAAATTTACTATTTCTTACATGGTTCAATTTGTTTTGATAAATAGTTAACTTATATTATGAAATCATTTTAAATTTATATTTTGATTAAATCCAACCCCTCATGTGATTTTACTCCAACCAACATATATTTCATTTCTATTCTAATGTATCGGAGTTATGAAATACCAATAAGATTATTATTATTCTTGTACAGTGACATTACAACTTAACCAATTTATGAAAATTCATTAAAATATGGTTTGATTTTTAAGGGTCTATTTGACCACACACATAAAAAATAATATCAAATAATTTAAGAATGATACGGTGAACTTGTCAACAAACAATGTTTTTATAAAATTATTAATTAACAACTTAATTTTTCTTCTATTATTGTATTATTATTAAACTCTGTAATTAAGATAACACTACTCATGTATTAATATTCATTGATACTTCCTAGTTACCCATTTCACCTTACCATATTATAATAGAAAATTTTATAGAATTAATTAAAAATGTTATATTTATATATAAAGGTTAAATTAAATTCCTATTACTAGAATGTTAATGAAGGGAATGGGTTAATAATAATTAAATGGTTCTAAAATTATGAAAGTAGTTTAAAAAGATTTGGATTACTGAAACCTGACATTGAAAATATTAAAACAACTAATATACATATATATGATAAATATAAATAATTTTTATATGTGGTAATAGTTATGAAAATGGTTCTAAAATTATAATTATTATAGTTATGTTTTTTATACTAGACTATAGTGAGTGTTTTAGGAAATGATGACATCTAGTAAGGGTTTATTATCAAACATTTAGTAAAATTTCCCAATATAAAATTTACCTCAAGGTAGTTACAAGAAATGGGTGTATTTCATATTAACTCAATTTTCAATTGATTCATGAAAAATATTCATAACTACACATATTGTAATATATTCCTTAATGATATTCATTCATCAATCCCAATATCATTATAGTCCATTATGAATTGTTTATTTGGATTTGTTTCATAATCATGAGAGAACCCCACATGAAGACAAAGACATTGAACAATGGGAGATAAACATTGAAATGAAACCTATTATGATGGGTTTAAAAGTTAAAACATTTAGAGCTTGTATTTTTTGAAAGATAATTAATTATAATTATATTTTAATGATAACTATTCACCATATAAGTTAACCTATTTTTTAGTAATGGTTGAAGTTGGAAGGAAACAAGTTAACAATGGATTCTATAGAAAATATTGAGATTATACCCATGATAAAACAAATTTTATATTATTTGGATTACAGATTCATATGATTATTCCAAACCTAAAACATGTATTTTGATTTACAATTGAGATAAATAGTTGAAATACAAAAAAATAAAATGATTTATGGAGTCTCATTATTGTTTGAGTGAACAAGACGATGAAGAAAAGAGTGGTGTACTTCCATAATTTTATAAATATTAAATGAGGAACCACTGAATGTCTCAAGGAATCTAGAATATGATTCAACTATTTTAAATTAACGCAATATGAAAATAATTTATAATCATTAATGATGTCCTCAAAGGATATAAAAAAAGAAAAAATAGTTCACCCATAAGGTTCTCCTAGAAGTTCAATGTTAGAAATATTTGTAACATGGTGATTATTCATTAAAATGATCTAATATATAGGATAATAATAATTACAGGCATATACAACTAATGAGTAAAATGGAACCTGGGAAATACTATTAAACAAAAAATAAATGATGTATGTTTAGAGAATGATGTGGAATGAGGAATGATGATCATCTACTCATGAAACCATGACTGTTGTATTTTCAATCTTCACTAAAACATCTTATTTGTATTAAAATGTTTTCTTAGGACACCAAATAATAAATAAAGTTTCGTTTATTAATAAAAAATTTCAATGGAATGTTTATTTTATCCCAATTATATAAAATCTCTCTAATATATGTTTATAAGTATGTAAATCGAAAAAAATAAATAGATCCTTTATTTAGTAAATTTTTATTTGATATTAGGAATATATTTTCTCACATTACTTGTATACCATGACAATTTCAATGATAAGTAAAACACACTAAAAATCCTAAATTCTATCGTGATCACCTATAAGTTCAAGGGTGATTATATATCCTTAATGAATACTAGTACAATTATATTTTGTTTTTTAGAATAGATGGTTATTGAAAAACAGAACTATATATCACTAGTTTATATTAATATAGTTTATGGGTAACATCAATTGAAATAAGATATTGATACTTAAAAACCATTAATATTTTTATTACTGAGTAGTAATTAAAATTTTTATGACACAATTTAATTAGTGGGAGAGAATATAAAGACCCCAAATTTGAATTTGTGTTTTCATTAAATAAATATTATGTGAATATTTTATTATTCATACAATACTAAACTAAAACCATCACATGAAATATTAATATAAAATTCTGCCATCATAATATAGTTATTATATTAAAATAGATTAAAATTATTGTCCTTATTACAAAACCTATAAAGGAATGAAATGGCCTTAAGAACTGAAATCCTCCTATATGAAGGTCAACTATATAAGAATTTGAAAGAGTTAGATTCACTAGGGTTTATTCTAGAATAGTTTAATGATAAACTCAAATAATTACAATATTTTTGAAAATGCACGTGAGAGATATTCATGCTTGTTAAAATTTCCATGAGATCAATTCATGAATAATCACTACCCTTAACACACCACCAACTTAAACCTTATTTATATATATTATATGGAGATATTTATGGGATTTATAACTAGATATCAGGATAAATAAACATTTATTTTTTTAATGTAATAAGTTACTTAGGACATTTAATTTTCATATTTTATATTTTTTACATTTAGAGAAAAGGAAAATTTGTTGGATTGTTAAAAAAATTCTTTATTTATAATATAAAAAAATTATATATTTTGACTATAAATTATTTTAATATAATTTGTTTTCTGAATTTATAATTTCAAAATTACCTTATATGAATTTCTTTGATATTTTGGAAATAGTTGAATTTTAGCATAATAGTTAAAAAAAGAAATTTTTTCTAAAGTAAAAGTGTTTATGAATTTATGAAGTAGTAAATATGACATAAAAACATTAAAAGAAATTTTAACGATAAATTTATATGAATGGATGATTACTGAATTGATTAACCTTATACCCATATTTATTCATTTTTTACAAATTTATACGACACTTTCTAAGGAGAGAAAACCCATTATTACAACATTTAAGGTAGTTATAAAATGTTATTGTTTTTCAATTATAATAGGGGATCATCTTTTATTTACTTACCCTTACACATAAAACTACTTAGATCATATAAAAATATACAAAACCCTCTCATACTCATTCATATGAAACTTTATAAAGTTCTTGTATTCTTAAACGGTCAAACCTTATGGAACTATCCCCAATGAAGAAGAAATAATACTAGATGTTTTGTATTCATTTATAAATTATCGTTCATCATTTATATTTATTTATATTCACGAATTCTTATATAAATTACAATATATATTCAAAAAATGATTACATTAGTTTCATTAATATCTTTAAAACAATTATAATGATTTTACTAGAATTGATCACCACCTACATTTCCATTATAAAAAATAAATATGCAAATAGTCTATATGTGAAGTCTACCAACTCTATAATTTAACAAATTCATTTTACTTAACAACCTAAAAATTATATTTTATGATGGGAATTTATTATATAACTTTGAAAAATATTACTTATTTAATATTCCTAAATGAAAATCCACATCTCTCGTGTATCCATTTTAAAGGAAAATTAAATAATTATCCATGTGTAACTATGGAGAATTGCTTTTATAGAGTGATGTGTGTTGATTTTAATTTTTTATCATGGATGGATTTTTTAATTTGTTTAAAGGATAAATATGGAATTTATGTTATTTTTATTTTTTAACATATATTTAATATCTACGTAATGATATGAATAAAAAATAGTTTTTATAAAAGTAACTTTCTTAAAATAACCACACACAGAGAAAAAAAATATTTTTATTCTAAATAGTGGATACATAATAATTATATTATAAAAATAATATATTAAAATTTTTAATATTTCACACTTTTAGAGATGATTTATGATCAATATTCTATTGCTATTTTTTTTATAAAACATAACATTTCTATAATGATCCATAAAATTGTGGTATTTTTTGTAAGAGTTTGTGAGTCCACTTAAATGAAAATATAAATAAATTTCATTGATGATTATGAGAATATAAAAACTAATAATATATGATATGAATGATTAAAAAAAGAAATTTATTTATTTTCTAATATTTTATCTTAAATACTAAACTAATTAATTATAATAAAACCATTTGTTTGAAAAAAATACCAAAACATGATCATAACGGATTTCAACATCATGCATCATAACTGAAAATCGAATTGAATTAATTTATAACATCATAATAAATATTAATAATAAATTAAATATCATTTAACTGTCTATTGATGATGAAATTTTATAGGAGAAAACATATAACTCCACAATTATGTAACTAATTTAAAATGATCAAGAATACCCACACCTAATATTTAGAATTAGTAACCACTTTCTAAAATACATATAGATAATAAATATAAATGTTATGTATAAAAGTTCATGGTAATTATTATGGTTCTAAAAAAATTAATTAAGATATTTAGGTTTTTCATTTAGGAGGTTAGAGTGTGTTTGAGGAAATCAAGATAAAATGTAAGGGTTTGTGGTCTCAATTTTAACCCATTAAGGTATATTTATCATTAAAACCCATATATTTTTAGAATGGAATATCTTATTTCCTATTCTAAAATTGAATAAAAATTTTCTTAAATATAATATTATTATATTTTCCCTTAAATTTTAATACTCTCATGAGTTTTTGAATCAATATATTCAAAACATTTAAGAGAATTTTCTTACTCAAATAATTTATTGACTTAAAATGAATTTTGACTATTTATTTACAAGATGTATTTATTCACTTTTATGATCACTTTATATTTTTTATCTATGGGAAAATTTATATTTTTTATTCAAATAATTACCTTGATGAATATAATGAAAAGAAACCTATATCATTTTTGAGAATAATTAAAATTGTATTTAATGATTTTTTTTGAGTAGACCTATGTTTTACATACAAAAATATCACATATGTTTATCTGAATATTCAATATAGTTTAGAAACATGTGTTTCAGAACCATATTAGTTTAGTGTATTTTGATAACAAAAACACAAACATATGAATTCATGAAAGTTCATAAAAAACTCTAATAAGTATTTTCCCACATAGTACTCATTGTAGTCATATCATACATAAAACATTACATCATAACCCATGAAATGGAATCATAATAAATGATGAGCTCTAATTATTAGTAATAATTAAAAAGGTAGATATCAATATATAATGAGTATAAATGTATGAGAACACTATAATTGAATTTGAAAAAATATACTATATGTAAAATATCACAAACCAGAGTAATATAATAAATCATAGTAGTTCATATGAAATTAATCTTAATGTAATAATAATTATGATCTATGGTAACATAACACTATCGTATGAAATAGATTTCTAGAATACATGTTAGAATATAAAATCATTTTCCTGCCAGTAATGTATCATTGGAAAATCAGTAATTGTAAAATGGGATTACTCCAAAAATAATATTAGTAATTAAGGTTAACTCCAAATTCTATCATAGTGGAAAATTTCCCTTACTAAACTGGGTTCACAGCTCATTCCATTCCAATTTATCTCATGATATCAATAACTAACTATTTCATTTGAGGGATATATGGATACCACACATCACATAATAAAAATCATACATACGTATACTAAAACATCATTATATATTGATCATAAAAAAATATAATAAATATTTTATTTTGAAAAACATTACATAACTTAATAAATTTTGTAAAAGAAAAGTGATTCATAATAATTTCTCCATTTGATGATTGAATAACCTGTGTAAAATGAAGCATCATTCATAAGAATTTTATCATTATATGACCCATGGAAATGAAATGAGTTTAATAGACATCATTTCAACACAATCATAATCAATTTAGGTAAATAATTAGAAAAACTCCCTTGAATCATATACCATGTAATGAATATGTTAAAACAATGTTTTTTAATATAGAGGGAAAATGATTTGGAAATATTGCATTGAATATTTCAAGAGAAAAGTAGACATTCCATTATAATAACATAAAATAAATCATAAAACATTTCCAAAATTTGTTTTTCTTGAAAATATCATTGAAATAATTATATGATTGCTTTAAAATAAATTCAAAACATTTCAGGGGGAAAATATCCCTTCCACATTGAAAAATACATTTTTAGACATAAAATATTTTCAAAATAATAATCTTTGAAAAATAAACCTAGAAATATATAATTTAATATTCAAAACAATGAGTTTTGATGATAAATAAAAAAATAGTTCATATCAAATGAGTTAAAATAATGATTCCTTTCATATTTTTTTTGTAAAATCTCGATATTAAATGTTCGGAAAATGAAAAAATATTACTTTCAAAACATTTTTTCAAAAGAAAAAACTAAAATAAATTGACATTAAAAAATAAATAGTTAAATTTGAAGAATATATTTGAATTTATTTTATAAAAAGATGGTTTTTAGGTGAGAATTGTTTTTAAGAATAGAGTGAAATGAAGATATGTTTTCATTAAAAAATTCCCTTAAACTATTGATTATAAAAAGAGAGTAAACGAAATGGATTATATTATTTTTCCATAAAAAAATTGGAGAATACGTTTCATGGTTTTCTTGAGAGATAGATCATAACATTTCAATATTAAAATCATAAACATAAACAATCCGTGTAAATGATAATATTATATTTTAAAACCCTTCCCATTTGGGAAGCACTAAATCATAAGGACCAATAAATAATAACATCAAAATTAAACATTAAAAATAATTTAAATATGTACATTAATGATATAAAATGTCAAAGGTGAAGTATAGATACCTCATTGAATTTGCTAGATGCATAATATAACTGTTGTCCCAATGAAGGGAATTTGAGGGAAAATCCCTTACTATTTTTGAAACATTTGTACTATAATCCCCAAAAAAGAGATATCCAAAAATTTATATTTAAATCCTAATATTTTTTTTGGAAATATTAATAAAATAAATTCATTAGATTTATATAAAACACATAAAATAAATAGTTGGTGAATATGGAATGTGCCTCCCAGAAGTAAAAAGTGATACATAAATTCCTTACAATAAGTCTCCACTTCCCTCGTACATGTTCAAAATTTTCATACAATAAATTATAAATTATTATATATCATTTACACGATAAATATTATTTATCATTATATATATTATTTACTTATAACTTTTCATTACTGGTTTACTAATTATTCCTCGTTAAAATTGTGTTTCCAATACAGCATATTCATTTTTGAGGTATGTTTTCTATTAGTATTTGATGCCCTAAAAAATTTTCCTCGATAATATAATTTAAATAATTTTAACCATGATATTAATATAATATATATAAATTATATATATATATATTAATTATAATTTAATAATTCTAGAGATAGAAAATGAAATACACCGTTCATGGGGATGGTAGGTAATTCTTACAAATGAATAGTTTATCTGTATTCATAACAGATTAAGTGAAAGAAAATAAAATAAAATATTTAAATTATATAATAATATTAAATATATATATATATCACATATATTCATTAAATTTACAAAAATTACATTACATGTAAAGAATTTGTGAAAAATGAATCACATCGCTTCACTATGCGACATACTGCTATACAGACTAAAGACATCATTATATCCCCCAAAAATTGGAATATTAGAATATGTATGTGTAAAAATATAGGTTATGATATAATGAATGATTTTAATATTCATTAATATTAATTATATAGTTATATTAGTTAAAAATATATTACGCAATTTTTAAATTAAAAAGGAAGTAGTTTTTACTAAACTTTTATCTTATAAGGTTTGACATAAAATATTATTTTATAAATTTTATAATATGAATTTGGTTTAATTAATATAATTTTATAAATAATAATATCTAAGTTTAATTTCATGGAATATTTGGGATTGTTCTGCTAATATATATTTTTTAGTGAATAGTGAAAAATATGGATTTGAATAAGAAGTTTTTTTAATAAATTAATAAATTCACGAGTCACAATATTTTTTGAATATGATTTATAATAAATGAATTTTTTATTGGTTATATTAAATCCACTTATATTTAATCCACTTATTAAATATTTTAAAAACCATATGGTTTCTACTTTTTAATTACTTAAAATAATACATAATGTGGAATATTTTAAATTAAATTTTAAATGCAAATATCAGTACATATTATCTTAGTTTGATGTAATGAATTTTATTATTTATAGAGCTAATATAAAATCACTTTTATCTAAAAAAATACTATTCTTATAAACATGTTGTGTCACATCTTCTACTGGATTAATGTTAAATTAGAAATTTCCATTTATGTGAATTGAATTTGAAAACATTGATCCAATATTTGGAATGAAAATAATTTATAATTTTTAATAAGGTATATATATATTTTTACATATGGTAATAATGAATAAAATTGAAATTTATTATAGTTATTATGGTAAAAACAAGTTTACTTAATGGTTAAAATATGAATATAAGGTGAAAAATGGGAAAAAAATCCAACACCAATTAGATGGAATAATTTTGAACTTATACATTATATAGTTCATAATAGATCACTTTTTTCCTAGGTACATGAAAAAAACATCGGTGGAATTCACTCCTTCCAAAAATTATAAGTGTGCCACTCTCTTAAGTTATAAAAGGACACCCCTATACTCCTCTCCACATACCTTAAAAATAAATAGATTTAGAAAATTTCTACCCAAAAAACTTTTCAATATCCCTAATCTCATCTTATAAAATGTAATATTATAATAAGTCCATCCAAAAAAGTATTTATGTGAAAACAAGAAGAACATATCTAAACGAGAAGAAACATTCTTGAAAGAGAATTTTATTTTTGTTTATTTTTCCAACACACTAAAAAATTAATATAAAATTAAAATATTATTAAATAAGTATATTCTAAAAAATTATATATTTTTATTTTAAGGTTAATTATTATAACCGCACAAATTTCCATAAAATATGTTATGAAATAATTATTCATGTGTAATGTGGGATATCACCTAACAAATTGATATCATTTACATTTCTGTTTCCTACTACAATGGTTGGGTATTTAGATAGATATAAATTTTTTACATGATATTTATATACGAATTATAATAATTTATTCATTATATCATATATAAAATTTTAAGTTTCATTCCATAATATATACGATAACGTTGCTTGGGTGTGTGATGATTTACCACCTCACGAAGCGATGAGATTCCTTTTTCACTAATGCATTATGTAGAAGGTAATAAATATAGGAATAATAATTATATGTGACATGAATGACATATTTATGATAATAATAACATATTTAACATCCATAAAATATAATATATAATTTTATTTTTACATTTTAACTAAATTCTAAAAATGATAATATCATCCATGGACGTATGGACTACCACTTCCCAGAAGTGATGTAAATAATTTTTCTGAACCACATCAGAATAACAGTTTATATAAGTAAATATCATTGAATAATATGGTATTTATTATTTTATGTTCATTATGGAATGAAATATGTTACTTACCTTCCTTTTATAACGATTATTGAACCATGGAAATGTTACTCCTGCGTACGTATAGCCTATGATCCCCAGGATCAAAATGTTAGTTAATTTTAAATAACCATATTTAATGATTTGTTTTAAAATTATAATTGATGTGACTATATTATAAATATGTCCATATTATTTTTCTAGAGATATTTTTATAATGACCCCTCAGACCCCAGTCAACTTACGTAAGATTTTTTCACATATAATCCGAATACGGTCAAACCATATGAGGGAAATATAATAGATTAAGTAAATTTATATATATAAAAAATTAATACTAAAATTTAAAAGTTTATCAAGAATTTAAATAATTTAGGTATGTTTATTACTCTAGAATATAATGTCACACATGTCTTGTCATACTTAAGGTAATGGACTTCTTCACAATTTCATTTTATGGAGCCATATCTTGAGGTTATGAACCTTTAATCTCTTATTAAGTGCTACTACAACCCCTTGTACTTGTAATATCAGGAATTTATCATTTATTATGGTAAATAATTTTAATCTAATTTTATCTTTTCGTTGGTATTATGATTTAAATATCCTAAAATTTAATGGGGACCTTATTTAAAAGTAATACATCTTTTAATGTTTTCCTTTAACATCTCTTTCTCTTCCATGTCTGTTCTTGAAACAATTTAAATAAAATTTTTATATTTTAAGATCCCAGACTTTTTTGGAGTCAATCTTAGGAACGTTTTCAGGTAATTTTGATGTTTTTAAGTACCTATATTTTGGAGTAGTGACTTGGGTGAGTTTTGGTGAACTTTTAAATAAAACAAAAGGGCAGTGGGTTGTGCATGGTTTGCCCACTGTTTGATAAACTGTGCGACCAAACCATGCAAACAAGGTAGAACTGGAAAGATAGGTACACACTGTTTACACATGGTTTGAAAAACCGTGAAACCAAACAATGAAGACCGTGAAAATCTAGACATTGAGGTCCGCAGAGTTTGCGCACGGTTTGACAAACCATGAACCACTATCCAGGAATCCTTGCACGTAGTTTTTAAAATCGAAAACCCTTTTTAAAACCACCCGAACCCTGAGACTTCCTTATTTTCTATCCTTGGATCGGGCTTGGAAATTTCTAGTTGTTTCCAAAGCCTCTTGGAGAGATTCCAAGGCGATCCAAACACTTTTTCTCTAGATTGAAGGCTCAGATTGAAGATATATTCTCCATTCGCTAAGTAGATTTAATCTTGTTGTTTCTTCCATTATTTCCTCTATAATTACATGATCCTTTAATGGGGGATTTACATAATTTCCATGGATCTAAACCGATAAGTAAAGGTATAGATCTGGGATGGAGGATCTAGATCTAGTCGTGCAAGATCTTAATGCCTTTGATCTTTTTTTTTTGGTTTTGAAGATTTATATCCAGAACTTGATCGAAGACGTTGGGCCGCTTTGATTTTGGGGTTTTCTTTGGGTTAACTTTCATCAATAAATCGAGTTAGGTGGTCTAAATTCAATCCCACAGTCTCGTATTGTTAGGTTTATGAAGTTGTATAAATTTCGTGGCATAAATAATTAATTGGTGGTCTGGTTATGCAGTTCTTTTTGAATTGTGGATCAAGTTGAATATGGGTGAAATTTATTATGAAAGGATAAAGATGATTAAAAATTAGAATATGGTAGATTATGTGAATTGGTTATTTGTTTTGAAACAGGGTTTTGGGACATGGACTGATGATCCTAATACCCACAGAGGTTCTAGACATGGCGTTCCAGAACCAATGACATGAATGAATTTGACCTTTTATGGGACAAGGATAGATGCTACAATTACCCATGGGGTTGTGAGACAGGGACTAATGCTCCAAATACTCACATTTGTGCTAGACATGATGTTATACACTATTTCATTTATTTGTTACTATAGTTTGATTTGGATATTCTGAAAATAAATATTTTTACATAGTAATTACGAATTGAATAGGGGGTATGGTTTAAGTTACTACACGGGCCGAAGCAGGAATTGTGTTATTGGTTTCCATGGGAACCTAGATGTTTAACATATTAAAGAAATGTTAATTGGATAAATATATTTGTTTTCCCTATTTTCTTTCTTTATTATTATTGCAATTGCATTCACTTCTTTTTGAATAGATTGTTTTTGACACTATAGGTGGTGATCTACTGAGTCGTACTCACACCATACTCGGGATGCCTGAGCAGTACCTGAATAGACTTTGTTATTTCATGATAGGACAAGGGAAAGATCCCTGGTTAGAGTGATATTTGGGGTTGGAGAATGGAAGAGGGAACCAGACGTGGGTCGGGACCCGTTTGGAGTCGTTGTGTCTTTACTTTCAGTTTCATTATAGACACACGACACTTGCATAGTCATATCATTTTTTAACTCTCAGTTGAGTATTGTATTTCCGGTTTTGATTATGCTAGTGACATTGTACTATAATATTAATATGTGTTTCTTATATTTCTTGGTTACTTCCCCTGGTATTTTATTCTGATAAATAGAGGGTATAGTCTCCCCAAGACTGACTTACTAGACCCACGCTGCTAGTCGACACCCTCGGGCATATGGGGAGGTGCACATGAGGGCTTGTGACCAATTGGATCGGAGCACCATTCAGTGGCTCCCGGGTCGAGATGTTATATATATGTAAATAAATGAATTATAATTTTTAATATAATTTTGTTATTAAATAATTTTGTATGTTTTAAAAATGAATCTTTTTATGTTTTTTATGGTATGTTTGTAAAAACGACGAATGAAATGTCTTATTCTTTATGTAAATTGTGACCAAGACTATTAAAACACCATGAAAATTATTTTATTCCAATATTCATTTAAAATATTTGATTTATTCTTTTCAGTAAAAATTGTTTTTATTTAGTTGTTTTTGAATTGAATATGTACAAAAATGGTATTTTTGTATTATAAATGTGATTCTTAAAGAAATGTGAGTTTTGATATCCAAAATTAATTTTTTTATGAGTTAAAAAGTGTTTTACAAATTTTTAATGGTGGATAATAGAAATTTTAAGAATGTTTTGTTCATGATATGGTATATGATCATTATACAATGGGTAGGATCAGATAACACTGGAAGAACCTGTTACATCTTGTATGACAGGGAGTCCTATCGACCGGTCAACCAATCTAATCTTATACGACGGGGTATTCTAGATAGTGAAAATTGAACTAATTACATAAAATATGATGAGGAGACCTAGATAGTGTTAGTTGAGACCATTAATTATGAAAATACTAGTGAACTAGGATAACACTCCAACACATTGGGTAATTAATATTGTCTTAATAGTAAATAAAGAGGCTATTACCAAAGGGTTTCTAATGTCTATTTATCTAGGCTTCAATTAATTATATATCAGGAATAAAAAGGGTTATGATTATGATAATATAAATTAATTTTACCACTTTTAAATACTATTAGGTGGTTTTAATGATTCTTTTTGTAAAATAATTTCTATGTTTCTCATTTAAAAATTATTTATTTCATATACTCAATGAACATTGAAGATAAATATAATATTTATAAGAGTTTTCATGTTTTCACAACACTAAATTATTTAGTTAATTATTAATCAATTATTGAGTAGTGTGGATGAATCCCATGTTTTTAATTATTTTCCCTAGGATTATAAGGATTGGTATAGGAATGGAACAAGTTAAGTTGAATTTTTTGATCATTTTTCATGGAAAGAAGTCATGAATTATTTAAAAAGTTTAATATTATATCATAAATGGATACTAATAGAATGTTTTAACATTGTAACATATTATTTTGTAATATATAGGTTAATTTATATTTCTCTATACCGAAAAACAAAAAATATCCTCATAGTAATCCAAACTAAATTCTTCATAAAAACTCAATATTATGAAATATTTTAGGCTAGGTTCATAAAGTTAGTGTCATAGGAATGGTTTTCAAAAAAATTATAGAATTTTATAATGTAGATAAAATTCCAGTGAAATATTTTACATTATGGTTAAGGTAAAATGATATAACATTTAAATATTACCATGTTTATTCCTCTAATCTATTTCAATTTATAATGGTTTTCTGAAAAGGAAACATAGATGTTATCATTGGAAGGAACTGAATGTAAAATTTCCTTCAAAATCAGAAACCTGAGATTCATGTAATTGGAATATAAATATTTTTACAATGATATCATAGATGAAACAAGATATATATGGTGGTGTTATCCACACTAGAGAGTAACCCCATATGTTATTATGGAAAATTTATTTGCAGATAATTTCTTAAGGAAACATCCCTCATGATTTAGTTTATCATATGATCATATGGATTCTGGATGATGCATAAACACCCTATAAATTATATTAGAAGTCATGGGATATTATGAACATCAAAATTTTACTGCTGATGTTTATCATTTTAAAGTTGAAGCTGATCGATGGTGTTCATTGATTATGAATACCAAAGAAAATACGATCATGATGCGATGGAATGGGATATACTCAAGGATATTTCCCTTAAGAAATATTTTTCAAATTTTGTTCAAATATGGATAGAAAAAAAATTCCTAGAATAAAGGTAGAAATATAAAGTTCCTATATCTTTATATGATGAAAACTATATAATATTATATGGTATGATCAAAAAGTTATTAAATATAATGATATTAATATTAATATATTTTACTTAGAGATACACCCATCTTTATAAAGCTAGTTTTCTGCATGAGATATAGAAGATAACAAAAAGTCATTTGTTGTGTTGAGAAATATAATATAGAGCTTTGAGACACGTATGTTCAATGAGAAGGCAAGAATATGAAAAGGTTAATATGGAAGACAACATAGAACAAACTAGTTAGTAACTCTATTGGAAATCCCAAAAAAAATGTTCCATTTGTGGGAAAATAAATTTCATGGAATGTCTGGCATGATATGGGAAGTTTTTCTAGGGTGGCCAGTTGGGTCATAGGGCTTACAACTGTAAATAAATGATTCACGAACAACCAATTATTGGGGTAACCAGTATCCATCCAACTATGAGGGTTTTTAGTTGAAATGTGTTGTTACATTATGATAATACCTTTTTAAGTTATTTAATAGGATGTAAATCATCATGATCCAAAATAGATAGGTGTAGTTAAGTCATTTTTTCATACTACTATAGGTAATGTTTAGACATCAAATAAAGTGGTTATAGGAATGTTACTTGTTTTTTATAATTATAAAAATACAATTTATAACTTTGGATTATCCCATTCATTCATATCCAATATATTTTCATATAAATTTGGAATACCTACTAATGAAAGTAACATATAACGTTTATGAAATCTACAATTATATGTATTAAAAAATACTATATTTATAAGAATGATCATAATGTTATTAGTAGGTTAGTCTTTACTAAAAATCATGTGGATGTAGACATAGTAGCGTTTGATATAATATTGGTATGTATTATATCTTGGGTTATCATGGTTTGATTGATTGATGTGATAATAACGTTTTTCTAAATAACATCATGCATTTGATCACAAACCAAGAATTTGAGATATTGATTAGAGGTGGAAAGAAAATTTACCTAGATCACATTATTAAAAATAGTTAAATTATTTAGATTAGTGATGTTCATACAGTAAACCAATCCAATTATGTATTTATTGATTTTTTGTGGTGTAATTCTTGATTGTGTTATTGATTTTATAATTTACATAGTTTATAATAATAAACATATTTCAAAACACCAAAATTAAATGGATCATGTGGAACCATTATAATTGAAAAATAAATTACTGGAGTTATTATATAAAGGTTTCAATCAACCTATAAATACCCTATGGGGTGCCCTTGCTTTGTTCATTAAAAATTAATATTATTTAATGATACTTTTTAGTGATTATAGTGGCTTGAAGAACATTAATATTAAGAATAAGTATCATTTTCCTTGTATATATGGTTTTTTGATGCATTCCATAGAGTTTATTATTTTCAAAGGTTGGATTGATTTTGGGGTGCTATCAGGTGAAATTCAGAGGGACATACATTCTGAAGAATGTGTTTCAAACTAGATATGTGAATTATTACATTCTAGTTATTCAATTGGGGTTATAGAATGAACATTATTTTATTTTGTATCTTATGAAAATAATTCTTCATGAGTTCTTGGAATCAATTGTTTTTTTTGTTGAGGAAATTTTGGTATATTATAAAAGTCTATAGGAAGATGAATGACACCAAATATTTATTTTTAAAACCTTAAATTAAAATAAACTAATTGGGAAATTTAGTAACATTTAATTTTTGTTGAAAAAAAATCATTACATTGACATTTTTATTCTAATGATGCTATAACTATTTAGCATGCTAAAATAATTATTTTTAAAGAATTATGAAGAACCAATAATATCATAGGGATTTGTAGATATTATGGATTATAGATTTTCTACTAGTGGTTTATTTAAAACATGCGTTGATTTTTTGGACAAATTACTATGGTAACTGAAAATTGATTTATATTTATCTAGAAAAATTAAATTAATAACTATTTTTAGAAAATAAAAATAAGATTGTTTAATTCCCTTTTTTTGGGCCTCCAATCAAAAAATGGTTAACATTTCATTTAAAATTATTCTTCAATGAATGTTTATGGGTGTGTAATAATGAATAATGATATTGTAACTACATAAACATCATGTTAGTTGAAACCTCAAGAGATAAATTACCCAATGAATGATTTGAAATTAGTAACAATTATTTTTGATTTAATAATTTAGAGACATCATTTGTATGAGGTAAAGTTTTAAATATATATCAATCACAAATGTTTTAATTATAAATTAACTCAGATAGAATTAAAGATGAGTTGG
Source organism: Viscum album (assembly GCA_963277665.1). Taxonomy (NCBI): domain Eukaryota; kingdom Viridiplantae; phylum Streptophyta; class Magnoliopsida; order Santalales; family Viscaceae; genus Viscum; species Viscum album. The sequence goes on along the minus strand of OY728128.1, from coordinate 1,145,408,879 downwards.
AGAATCTTCATAGAACTACTAAATAATTATGATTTAATTTTTCATTACCATCCATTAAATGAAAACAAAGTATATGGTGCTTTGAGTAAAAAAATAATGATAATTTAACAATATTTCATTTTAGAAATGACCATTTGATTATTGATTTGATAGATTTTTCTATAGAAGTTGGTGATGTATGATCACCCAACATGTTTTTTGGAGTATTTATAGAAAAATTTATCAAAAAAACTTCTAAAATCGTATAAGAAGGATCAATCATTATAGGAAAAGGTATTGTCTAATAAGAAGTGTAATTTTCAAACTTTTTTTATTGATGAGAAATTTGTTTACATATTAGAAAAAGGTAATGTGTTCCTCATGATTGATAATTGTGTAATGAGTTGTTAAGTGAATCTCATAGTTGCTAATTTTCCATTCTTCCGTGAAACACTGTGTTGTTCATTGACCTCTAAGAGTCTTACTCATGGTATGAAATGAAAATAGACATTACTTCTATTAAAAAGAATTTTTTTTCTTGTCATTAGGTTATAGTAGAAAAAAAACTACTTAAGGGAATTCATCAATAATTTATAGTTCTAGAGTGGAAATAAGGATATATTTACATGGATTTCAAGGTGTAATTTCCAAGGACATAATGAGGTAACAATGAAATTTGGGTTATTACTGGTTAATTAACTACATATTCACAATTCCTTTCGATTACAGAAATAATGGGTTTAGATTATATTTTCTAAATTTTATCAAAATGTGATAGATATGATAAATAGAGTGCCTCACTCAATTATATCTAATAGTGATTAGATCTTCACATCCAATTTTTTTAAATCGCTGTAGATGTTGTTTTGTACAAAATTTAATTAGAGTAAAAACATTTCAACATCATTATAATCAGTAATCTGAGTGAAAAATTAAGTCCTATGTATATATGATTCGTTCTTTCTAAATAGATTACCATCGAAGTTGGGATTAACATCTTTCTTGTGTTCAATTTTCTTATAACTATAGTTTTCATTCCAATATACATAGGTTTGTATTTGAGGAAATAGATGGAAAATTGTGTTAGACACAAGCTTTTTATGATGAATTTGTATAGTTTATCATTATAAATAATGGTAGAGGAAATGTATGATAAGGTGTAGTTGATTTAAAAATATATAAAGATGGTGAAATATGAAATAAAAGTTTTGCTGATAATCAGAGGAATGATATTTCTTTTGAGGATAGTGATAATGTATTTCTCAATGTTTTTCCATGGATAAGTGTTCTATTGATTTATAAATAAATTAATATTGTGAAATAATAAATAAAAGTTTCTCTAATTATCAGAGGAAATATCCTTTTTTTGCGGTCGGTGATAATTTATTTCTCAAAGTTTCTCCATGGATAAGTGTTCTATGATTTTTAAAAAATGGGAAAAATAAGGACACAAATCATTAGACTGTACAAAAAGATAGATAATTTTTTATTATATTCCTTCCAAGTAGCCTTTCCTAGTGTTTATATCAAGCATATAGTGTATTTCATGTTACAATGTTAAGAAAAAGTATTCTCAATCCATCACATTATTTGATCCTAGAAAGAGTTTAGTTTGAACAGAAAAATTTGTAGGAGGAATAATGTGTTTATATTCATGAGTGTAGAGAGATATTATTTCATAATACAAAGATTTATCATGTTATGGTTTTATAGGAAACCCATATGGTTTAAGTGGAAATATAGTAAACTGAAAATGGTATTAGGGAAAGACAAACCAACTTTTCTAATAATAAAATAAAATAATTATGAAGATATTTCTAAAAGTAGTGAAAGATTTTATATCATTGGTCATGATAAAATTAATATTTTTTGTATATATTAATAGGAATTAGATACTTATTGTTGTTTTAAAAATATTGAGTAATTTTTAAATAAAAAAGGAAGTAGTTTTACAAAACTATTTTCATATAATGATTTATTATAAATAATAATTTCAATTTTATTAATTTTCAATTTTCCAAAATTATTTTAGTTTTTGAAAAAATTATATCAAAAAAAAAATAATTGGATGAATTTTTTTTGATTTTTCAAAAAAAAGTAATTTTTCAGTGAATTAAGAGAAATACTGATTTTTATAAAGTATTTTAATTTTAAAAAATTAATCAATTTAAGAGTCCCAATATATTTCAAATATAATTTCAATTAAAGTACGTATTATTTATTTTTATATAATCTACATAATTAATTCATAATAATATTTATATTTTTTTCATAAAATTTGGTTATTGGGGTTAAAAATTGTTTATTCTAAACACTGTTTAAAAACAAATACAGTTTAACCTCTTCAGTTAATTACTATAATCCATATTATGGAATGATTAAAATAAAATTTAAATATTTTTTTTAGAAAATATTCTTTTAGTTTCATTCTATTATTATTATCAGTGAAATATTTAATAAAGAATCACATTTTTCAAAAAAGAAAATATAGTTCTTAAAAACATGTCATATCTTTGATTTTGTAGTATTATTATTAAAATACATTATACCACTTCAGTGGATTGAATTTTAAAAAAATAATTCCTTTTCTTGAATAAAAATAATTTATAATTTATAATATTTTCAAATTTAATTTTTTACTAAAATAATGAGTGAAATAATTAAAATTATACATAGTGATTAAATAAAGAATAAGATAACTTAATGGTTAAACAATGAATATAATGCGAAAAAAATGTACCAACTATTTTCCAACACCAATTTTATGGAAATTTATATAACACATCCCTTATAGGATCGATAATGGAAAATTATGGGGCCTAGTAGCATGAAAAAAGTTGTAAAATTCACTCATTAATAAAATTACAGGTGTGCCACTCAACTCACTTATAAAAGGCCACCTACTCTCCTTCTCTCTTCAAACCAAAAAATCATATTATGTCAACAATTAAATATCTAAAAAAACATTACACTTAAATCCTATCATCCAATTTCTTTTCCTTTTGTTAAATAATACCAAGGAATACATTCTTTGAAAACCAAAATAAGATACCCCAATAATAGGTAACAATCATCAACAACAATTTTATATATCTTTATTTCTCAGAAATCATCAATGAATCTTATACAATTCTGATATAATAAAATTTTTATCTTATATATATATATATTATTTCAAGAATTAAAAAAACTATTACACACACTTCCATCAATTTGGTAATGAAATCATCATTCATGCGTATGGAAAAGTACCGCATCATGAAATGTTATCTTTTATTTCTCTACTACCACCTCTCATGGTTGGATATTATGATGGATTTAAAGTTTATATATAATATTAATAACATAATTATACATAAGGAATAATTATATCATATTTTTTTATGTTCCATTCTATAAGGGATACGGTAATGTCACACGTGCGAATGGGGGACAACCACCTTGCGTAGCGACAATATTTTTTCCTATAAAATTTTATGAGGAAGTTTATATGGGTAAAGATAAATTTATATATATGTGATATATGAAATATTTTAAATATTTATGACACATTTATAATTTAATAAATAAAATATATATTTTTTTATTTAACATTTTGATCACTATGAAAAATGATAACGTCATTTGGAGATGTGTAGATAACAAAGAATCATCAAAAGGGTCATGAATAGTATTATGGTGTGCACTTAAGGGTACACTAATAAAGGATGATTTCATGTTACAGTGTTTCTCATCACAAGATTAATGTACTAAAAATGTATTTTTATTGGTCTATCAAGATGACTGATGTTGTTTCCACATCTATGTACCAAATCTCATGAAAATCAAAGATCAACACTCATATGGATATACTCTATTAACAATATGATGTCACAGCTACTAATGTTCTAACACAAAACCCTAACATGATTCCCTACTTCCACTAGGCATCACAAAATCATAGATATTCTCAGATAGATATATTAACATGTAATTCTATATAATACATTTTTTGGGTTTTAATCTGCCCATTATTGTTATCAGAATCTCACCAAGAGAACCAACACACCTTCGATCTGACTCACGCACTAATTGATTAAATTCAATGTTTTGCTTCTTTCTAAAAAATTTCATTCACCCATCAAGACATTTGAATCATGAATCTTTTGTTATCTAAGTAAAATGAGTAAACAAGATTATACAACATACTAATATCCCTATGGAATCCTGACTATCAACTAACCTATCTCATCATATCAATTTCCATACTAACATGTGAGTCATACATCCACAATTGATATGTTTCTCCCCACTATAGGATTATAAATATCACCAATCTACTAAAACAATGATGATACATGTGGTCAATTATCAATCCATTTCTACAAGTAATGACTATATATAACCATCCAGCCCATACCCAAGAAAAAATGTGAAAAAATTTTCAGTACTAATCCTGAGATCATTAGGGATATAATCCTTGGAAATCACTAATATTCTATACAAAAATATGTTTACACCTTCTGAAACCCAATGGTGTGAACCCCAACAAATGTTATCCCATTCGACGCTCATCAAGATTAATGTATGATATGTTCCATCATTACACACATCTCTCTCCTCCCAAGGAACACTCTCCAAACCTATTGACCTTTTTTAATTCTTAACTTGATTATTCATACTATAGAACTCCAATCCATCCCTGATATCACTACATATTGCTGATAAAATACACAAAATTATTATCAAAACATCAATCCACTTGCAAAAAACATCTCATAGATCAAACATGAGGCATCCTAAGAATTTCATTCATTAATTCTACATAATTTTACTCAAACATTAAATACATATAATTACATCACATTCCCTAAATTTTTATTGATTTAATGTTCTTAGAGAACAAGTACATAAAAATATTTTCCAATTAAAATATTTACTATACCAAATACCATTCATTACATAATATATTCTTATCAAATATTTATACATAGTTCACTTCTTTATAACATGTGGATAATTAAAACATAATAAGGAGTGAGATAAATCTATAAATTGGGGTAAACATAGGAGATATCATTAAAGGATCATTTGTAATAATTTAATGATAATAATTGTATTATAACTTGGTAATATTAAAATAAATTGAAACAAAACCATTCATAGATCATAATCATGAGTCCTACCATTTAAAATTCAAATGTCACAAGATTGAGGGATTATAAAAAATCAATCATTACCCCTGATTTGAAATCAAAAAATATCAACATTTCATAACAGTGAATAATAATAATAGGTGTTGAAAATATATTATTTATCATGTTTTATAACTGAGACCATTATATGATAGTTTCTCAAGTATTAACACATGTTTCCTACATCATAATAGATTGAAATAACCACCTATTTCCCACATAATTGTGGATCAGACATCATTACCTATTTATTAGAGTGGACCAAGCACATCAACCATTTTCCCATAAATATTTCACGAGATATAAAGATTTATCAATGTTTTAGAGTGATATATTATTTTGGTCCCACCCATCACATCATGGAAACCATATATTTTAATACTCCATGATCATAAAAAATCACAAATTTCATCATATCATAACATTATAAAAATAAATGAGTTTCAAAAACATTTTATTGTAATATAATTTACCCCTAGTATGGAAACTTTATTCATAGTTTAAACCATAAATAATAATAATCATAAGTGATTTATTGAAATAATGTGTATGGTATCATAATATATATCCACGTTGAAGAATTTAAATCCCTAAAATATTTATACATAGTTGAAAATATTTTTGAAAGATCATTCAATCCATTCTATAAAAAAATGAGAAAAAATATATTTATTTTGATAAAATATTATCTAAAATATACCATAATATTTTATAAAGCTTTTTTATTCAAATATACAAAGGAAACTTTTATATTATGTTTCAATGAAAATAATTTTCATGAAGGTGGAAAAATATGTTCTTGGTTTATATGTAAAAAATAAAACATTCATTTCACAAAATTTTAAAAACCTAAAAACAAATAGTTCATAAAACATTTAGAAAGAATAATTTTTAAAAAAATATAAATAATATTTTTTAAGAAAAAATAGTCTTTCTAAAACATTTAATAGATATGTAAAAACGTTTATAAAACTATTTTCAGGTTAGGGGAATGGAATAAAAATTCAATCGATAAAATATGAAATAAGGTGAGCTTTCCTTTAGTGAGCTTATTTTGATCAATTTATATACTAGAGAGAGAAAAATAGTATTAAATCAAGAAAAATATTGGAATAAATATTTGTTAATAATTATTATTTTTTAAATAAAATTAATCATAAAATTTCCATAATTGGAAATTTAGCATAGAAAATTCTGAACAGAAATGATATTTTAACAAAAACCCATTCTTCAAATCTCATGTTGCATTGAAGTCATTGAAAAATCCTTTATAATGAAAATAAATTTATTAAAATAAAATATAATTTACTCATACTAATATATATCGTACCACATATGATTTTATTATAACATCTTAACACTCATTTATTAATAATTCATTATTAAAATCATTATTCTAGGTGATAACTGCTTCTTTTTTCATGCATGTTTCAGTTTGATGGTCTCGATAATTATAATTTGACCATGGTTCCCTCGTATAAATATAATATTACCCATATAATTAATAAATTAGTTATTAATTATATATACTTTTTTTAATTACTCATATAATTCATTGATGAAAAATTAAGTACTTCACTTCATGAAGATGTTAGTCTGTATATAAGGATGAGTGATGTTTCAACATTTAACGGATGCATCAAAAGAAATGTTAATAGTAATTCACCATTATAGAAAAATTATAATATAATATATTTTGGGTATATTCTTGAAATCCATGATTATAATGATGAATGTTAACTAGAGATGGAAAAGGAATAACAACACAATGCGGAGGTGGTATCCCACACATATGCACGTGAGATGTTTTCTTTTATCCAATAGGAGGGAAAGGTGGTCGATAGTGACTATTACATATTCATAATAGAAACTAATTATATTGAAGACATGAAATTCCTTATTTTATAATGGATAACGTATGTTTAAAGGAGGAATAAGTAGAAATATAATTGAAAGTAATCAGTTAAGATTTCTACATATTTGTGTAGAAACCTCATTTTGATTACCCCATAATAATTGAATGGATGCTATATTGTAATGAAAAAAGATATATATTGTGGGGATGTAATCTGGGATGTTAAAAGGGTTGTTCCTGGCCAATATAGAAGGTTCAAACTTGTGAATAAAGAATAAGAGGTGGTTCCCTTGTATAATAGAGGGAAATGAGACATTTAGAATGAATGATTCATAAATAATATGTCAAGGTAACTAATTAAAACACATTAAATTTAATATATAACATGAGAATAATATGTCGGGAATAAAATATGACAAAAAATTCTATTTAAATTATCACATGATCTTTAGACTAGACCATGGATATTATATGTAATCTAATAATAATGTTGAATTTTAATTATTTAATTCATAATGCTGGAATTCATAATCTGGATATCAAAAACATATCATAGAGTCTTTATAATAAATATATATTACCATCATGTCTAGTTAAAATATGCATAATATAATTTAGATTCGCACCAAGGAATCTGTATAAATTAGTATGGTCTTTGCTAAAACCACATATTTTATGTCTCATGAGACCTACCGATTCATCGTTGGGATATAGAAGGCCCCACCCATCGATTACCTAGTCCAATTAATTCATAATATTAAATGGGTGATGCATAATCAACATAATAATTCATATCGATAAAACAACATAGGAAATGTAAATATTTACCCTAATAAATAATCATAATCAAAAACCATTCACAGTAAAATGGTGAATGCTAATGAAATCACACATCCTCAATTTAACTATATGAAAATCATCCAGTGAAATAATAATGACAATATAAATAAAAAATATCACCATTAGATCATATTAATAATAATGTATTGATTTTATTTATGAAATAAATGCAATAAAAATATCTTCAAAAACATTATTAAGGAAATGATTTTTTTCATATTGAATACTACCTTTTAAAAAAATCACCAGAAATTTTTTAAAAAATTTTATTTGGAAAATAAATTTCAAACACAAAAAAATAATTTAAACCATTTAATGGTCATGATAGAAAGGAATTTCAAGCATGTCATGTACATTAAAAAAATTCCTTTGAAATTTGAAGTAAAATAAAAATAGACACGTTTTGAAAACAAAATGATGATTTCTATAATTTTTTTTTAAAAGTAAAATTTTTTGAAATTTTATTGACAAAATTATTTTTAAAATATTAAAATATTATTTGATATTTATTTGAAAACATTTTAATAAATCATGGGTTTCGATAAAAACATGTTTTTTACTGAAGAGAGAAATAATGACTGATTTTATTATAAAAATTTTCTCAATATTTTTATGTAATGATGAGTGGAATAATTGTAATATTAAATGAAAAATTTCATGAATAACTATATTAGATGAAAATATATTTATTTTAATATATAAATATCAAATAGTTTCCCCATGGGATATTTAAACAAAAACAATACAGAATAATGATGACATCCTGAAATAAAACCTTACCAATTTCATAACATTTGAATCTTACTATCCATAAAATAAATAAATTTAAATTATTATTTATATTAAATAAAAAAATTAATTTATTATATAAAAATATGGTGGTATATACGTCACAAAAAAATAAATAAGTGGTAAATATGGTGTATGTCCACAAAAGTAAAAGTGAGACAAGAAACCCTTACCTCATGATTCCTTTTGGCCGATCATACATTAACATCATGTATATAAGTTTTAAACACATTATTAACTTATTAGAGAACAATATTAAAATTTATAACATAATATACGATACTTTTATATTACATTGTTACCTGTTTGTTAATAATCCTTCATTATTTACATTGTTTTAGGTGTTAAATGTGTTGTTTTCTTATTCATGTTTTGTCATGAATGATATGATTCATGAACATAATATATAGTAATATGATATATAAGATAATAATAGTATAATAATTATAATATGTTTACATCAATTATAATTTTAAAACCCATCATGAAAATTGGTATGGAAAATGGACAATGTTACAATAATGTAGACAGTAGGTCATACATAAGTATGAGTAATGATTCCATTTTCAAATTTATATTATGGAAAGAAGATAAGTAAAATTTTATATTTATAGAATTATAATATTATCATATACACCATATTTTTTTTAAATAGACTTATATATATCATTAATGTGGTGTGGTGATGAAATAGGGTCATACCACTTTGTGAAGCTGGTAGTCCACACAAGAATGAAAGAAGTTTTATTTTTTCAATGTAAAAAATAAAATGATATATTATATTTTATGAATGATAAATATTTCATTATTATCATAATTATTACATTTATATCACACACAATCATTAAAAGTTTCCTTATTACCACCATGTAATGCCTTAGTAAAAACTAGTCATATCGCTTCATGGGGAGGTAGTTTGACATACACATGAGTGACATTATCCTATCACCTAAGGAATGAAATTTTAAAAGGTATATATATGATATAATGAATATATTGGAGTTATTATATTATAAATATCACATATAAATTATTTATATATATCATCCTACCCAACTGTGATAGGTGGTGGTGAAAAGATGAATTATATCGGTTCGTAAGGCAGTTCTACACCGTACACACGAATGATGATTTAATATCACATTTAAGGGAAGTGGTGATTGTATAAGATCATTAATTTATTATAAAAACGTATTATTATTTTTAAGATACAATATTTATAATATAAATTTTTTTTATTAATTATTTAAGATGTTGAAGGAAAAATATAAAATAAAAACACTCAATTAAAAATGTTAACTAATCTTTATGTAAATCCTTAGTTTTGTAACAAAGACTTAAAAGGAAATATTTATGAAAAAACAAGGCTCTAGTATGAGAGGAGATATTTTAGGAAGTGTTTTTGGAAGGTATTTTTTGAACCAAATGTTTTTGATTTTTGTGAATAAGAGTGGATATGTGGTGTCCTTTAATAACTAAGGTGAGTGAAAAACTTTTAAATTTCCAAAATTAAAAGGAATACTAATATTTTACCCATAACATAAGGGTACAAAATAGAGTATTATAGTGACTTATAAACTATTAGGTAAAATTAATTGAAAAAAAGAGTTTATAAAAGTTTTTAGGTCTATTTAACCACTATAGTTTTAGTTAAACTGCTACGTATATCCATTTTTACCTTAATCAGAGTAATTAATTTTTACTATTTTCAATATTAATTTGAGACAAAAATTATGTTGAAATTATATGATAATATATATTATTATTTGTAAAAATACAGAATACAATTTTCTGAATTACATTTATATATGTGTAAAAAATTTAATTTAAAATTAATTCCACAGACATGACATGAAAGCGGGTTTTTATAGGGAAAATTTTAAAAGTTTTCAAAGTTATTATATCAAAAATCAAATGGAAAATGACTACAATTAAAAAAATTATATTAATTGATATATAATTTAGACAATTTTACATTAAAAAAATTTCAATATGTAGTTTATCATTTTAAGTAATTTAAATGAAAAGATATTTTTCTATATAGAATTATATTTTTCTCTGTTCATTGAAAAATGAATCATTTTATAAAATTCCAAAAAACACCCAAATATAATTTTGATATTATAATTTCAAAAATTATTTTTAAAATTTTAATTAATTTTTATAAATAATAAAAAAAATTATTATAAATAATTTTTGTAAAGAATGACTAACCTATCTTTTAGATGAAATATAATATTTGACAAATTTTTTTTTATTTTAAATGATAATTATTATATATCTAAAAAATATATAACCAGAATATTCATAATTTTATTGATAATATTCATACCCACCAACTGAATGTCTTGGTTATAATAAAATACTATATTATGGATGACTTCTAGATGAGGTTTTGTATTCCGTATGCTATAGAAGAGATTAAATTTATTTGAAAATAAATATTTCATAATATCTCAGGTGTTATATTTTCTTATAATCTATGCATTACACATAATACATGAAATCAAATTTTTTTCATCTTTCAAAATATTGGGGTGTTATATTATTTTCAATTTAAATAAATTATATCCTCAAAAATTAAATTGATCTCAGTAATCGAAGGTCTGAAATTTGGAAATACTATTGTTGAAAACCCCACATTTTAAAAGGGTTAATAAAATATCCTTTTTATAAGAGATAAAACAAAGGTTGAATTTCTTCAGGAATAAAACATACCTCGGTTTCCAAGAAGGATGAAATTGGTGAAAAATGAAAACATGGACATGAAATAAAATAGTAAATAATTATCGAGAGTGATAGAGGTCATTGATCATAAGAAATTTAGCCATCAATGTAAAGTTAATGGGCCTCAAAACCGTAAATATATGATTATTTAAAATACCACATGATTCATAAAATATCAACATAATTGGAAAAAATTTTCTTTCCAAGATACTTATAAAAAATAATTCATTATTTTACTATCTAAGATTATAATGAAATATACTTAAATGATATGTTTCTATTTTATAAAAATAGTTTCATCCTTTGGTTGTGATTTTATAAATTTCCATTTCATCACTTACTCTATGAAATGAATACTCAAAAATGAATTTTTTATTCCTGAAGTAATAAAATTCACTTATAACTGACCATAATGTAAAAAACAGAGTGAAAAGTATTTCCGTCGATCTTTATCTATTTCCATAAACCAATATGTTTATCACACATTATCCAATATACCTAAATATCCATATAGTGAAGTAATAAATTAATCTCTAGAACTTATTATAAATTTCAACTTAAACCATTTCATAAATGATTAAACTTATAACCCTTCAAAAATATTTGGAACCAAAAAAATTATATAGAAGGTAACTAAATTTCCAGTATGAAATTATCATTAATATCTCAAGAAACATGAGGTATCCCTTAACCATCACATAAAAAACATGTTATTACCTTGAACATTTATTCTCATAAAATATATTAATAACCTAATTTAGTATTAAACCTTATTGAAAAAAAATCATTATTCCTTATTCTCTAAATAAATCATACACTATTGGATATATTACAGAAATCCAAAGATGTTGTAAACTTCATAAATTATAGTATAAAATACTTTGTTAACAAATCATTAATTAGTCCCAAGGTTTTTAGTACTATTCAATTTACTTTATCCATATTAATCATTTCATTTTACCATCATCGTTATTCCAACATCATGAAAATATTAAGGGTTATATTTCCCTAAATATTTTCTTTTTCATGTTATTCAACAAAACATTAAATCAATTTTCTTGTCCATTGGTACTGGTCAAAATAAACTATCAAACCATTAATGTATAATTAATACAATGAAATCCTTATATATTTCATAATTTTTATAATAAATATATCATTGAGAAAAGATTCAAATTACATTATTCTTAGATCCAAACATAATAACAATAATTATTCCACTTATATTATATTAATGATAAAATATGGATCATGATCCGTTATATTCTTTTGAGGTATATCAATTTGATGCTTGAGACATTGATTTGAATAGTTCCCCATCATTTTATAGTTAAAGCATTATACATTGTAAACTTTTTTGATACCATTCTAATCATAAGGATAGTGGAATTTACCTCAACACTTATAGGAAAATACCATTACTTTTAAGAATGTACATGGGTGTTTCATTCCATAATTAATGTGTGTGGTAAAATCAGTCACCCCCTAATTCCATTTATATGTCTTTTTCTATATCATCAACTTCTTCTCGTGATTCTATTCCAAAAAATAATACATATATAATTATTTATCTTTATTGTTATAATATGAAACTATGTCCCCATATGATAATAGTTCATTACAGATTAATACTTGAAAATATATTGGTATAACCCTGTAAAATAAAAGACCATCATTTCTATTTTGATTACATGTATTCATACACTTCCCATTCCTTTATCTAGAAAGATTTTTTTAAAAAATGGAACACACTCAATTAGATCATATCATTTAAAAACCTAATTTATAATCACAAAACTAGTGAAATATTTAAAATATAATGAAAAAATTACTCATAGATAATATGATAATAAAAATCATGGATTATTTTGGGATATCACACATTCAAATCCTTCATAATTTTTTTATGAAAATGTGAATTATACTAAGCATATTCCAAGGGAGGGTAAAATTAGGTGTGATGTATATATATTTATCATGTATCAGACGATGATCAGGCCAAGCCCAATGTTTCTTTTTCAATGTTATTACCCCTAGGTACATCTTTTCCAGAACCATGTCCACTTATAATATCCATTAATCTATGTATTTATAGTAAAAACCACATAATATATTTTTTACCAAAATTTTAAGATATTATTATATAATTATCCTCAATTTTTATCATAGTTTTAGGTTCCCTAATATATAATTTCAAAAATTTATTTCCCAAGTTTTATAAAAAACTTATTTTGATACTAAATGTAGTGGTCCCAACCCCAGTTGTCTAGAGACTATGTCTGCAGCATTACGTTGGCAAAAGATACATGGAATCACATCTTGTTGGACCAAATATTTTAGTATTATTGGTAAAATATATACACACTTCAAATTAACATTACATTTAAAAACATAAAATAAATAAGGAATGTTCTTCTGGAATTCCAATATTACTATAAGGACCTAACCTTCAAACATTACATATTATTAAGACAAGTCAATAATCTGACATTAATTTTCATTCAGGATCATTTCAGGTGTATAATATTATTTAATTAGGCCATTATTAATACATATCATCCAAAAATCATCCAAGATGATACTATCAAAATAGTATCAATTTTTTTTGAAGTAAGGAAAATCCTTAAAAACAATATGATTTCTTTTCATGATAAAAATTGGAATGACTTCTTCCTTATTCTTACTCATCCTTCCACCCAATAAAATCATATAAAAAACAAGAGATGAGCATAAAAACTCGGAAAGGGATAAAATAAGGAAATGAAACATTTGTCAATGAATATTTATAAACCCATAACTTCCTAAGAATCATGAAAACTTCATGTAAATAACAAATAATAAAGGTAACATGTGGTATCCATATCTTACTTACTTTGTATCTTTTACATCCACATAGGGAGTAACATTCATGGTTACGTTTGGAATACACACTATAATATATTCCCTAAATATTCTATGATAAACCATAGTGTTTAACTCTATCATTTTACCCAATGCATTGGAGAGATATCATGGGATAACCCACCCTTGGTTTTTCACAGAACCACTCATATATATAACTAATGAATAAGTACCATAACATAATCACAACACCTGAAAAAGTATAAAAGAAAAATAACATTTCCACATTGCAATAAAAAGACATCATTTTAAGATATTGATATAATAAATCCATTATAAAACCATGTTCAATACCATAATAACGTAAAAAGTAATATGGGATTTTTTAAAAAAAATAATTAAAACATGTAGAGGAAGCTAGATATGAAATAATGCTTACGATGACGGAATGGTTTTTTTTGTCGTGTACGTTTAAAATAAACACTCCTTTTTTTCATTTAGTATAAAATTTCATAAAAATTATTCCTTTTTAAAACCATTGACTGAGATTAAAATTCCATGTGGTTGGTTAGACACTATATGAAACAAGGTCATATATAAATCAAAATATACCTAAATGAAAGGAGATCGAGACGAAGTCCTTTACCTTGAGTCTAACTTGTCTGGTTCGTTCTTCAATTTCATGAATAATAAAATTTGGTTAATTTCTACTTCATTTATATAATTTTTAAATTTTATTATTCATTTTATATCACATATTACCATGTTATAGAAATTAGTTAGTTATTTGATATCATATGAGACGTTTTGTCGATGTTCGGTACTTGAGTAAAAAATGAACTTGTTTTGATGCAAATTATCTATGTGGTCATAAGTCGATTATATCCAGAATTATATTAATGATTTAAATATTATATATATCAAATATAAATGTATTAATAGGAGTAAATAACATTTGTAGACATGAAATTAAATCCACCATTCCCAGAGACGGTAGTTCGTACACACGCATGAACGCTACTTTCATTTGTTTGTCATATTAAACGAATGAAAAATAAATGATACATATGGATATTATAATTAAATTATAATATCTATGTTATATATGTTACATATTTTCATTAACACCATCCTTTGAACATTCCACATATATCATGAATGAGTCATATCACGTTGAGCGGGTGGTATTCCACACTTCCACAAATGAAATTATTGTATTTGCACGTTATGGAAATCATAAAGGTATGTTGTAAAAAAAATTACAGAATAATAGGAAAAATAAAAAGAAGATATAAATAATATATAAATATAGTTCCATCATAATTTCCACCATTATAGGTGGTAGGAGAAAATTGAACAATCAACGTTTCGTGAGGTAGTAGTTCGCCAAACAGAGAAACAATGTGTTCTGTATCCATTAGATGGAGGTGTGTGTAAGAATAGGTTTAAACATTATCGTAAAAATATCCTACTATATTTATGAAAATGGTTATGTGATAATATAATTGAATAAATATAGTTTATTTGGGTGGATAAAGAATATAAATTAATGGAGTTTGAGATAAGATGTTACCTCTAAATCGAGTAACTCTTTTTGATTTGTGTAAAAAGGATTTCTTAATTTTCATCTACATAAATTAAGGATTAAAGGGGGGATAGAGGAATGCTGGGATATTTTTTTCATATGTTGGATGAGACAACTGGCTTTAGAGCTGTGAGTAAGTTGGTAGAGGTGGTGGACTTTTATAAGAGGGAGGAGGGGGACTTCAGGGAATACATGAAATATTATTTTATTATAAATTTATTTTAGAATTATAATAGTTAAAAAGTGATAAATTTATGGAATAATATGAGGATGGGTCGAAATCCTCTAAAAAAATAGGGTTTATACCAGTTTATTTTACAAAATTAACCCGATATTTTAGCTTTATCCCTTAGTAAAAAACAATA
This sequence comes from Viscum album, assembly GCA_963277665.1. Taxonomy (NCBI): domain Eukaryota; kingdom Viridiplantae; phylum Streptophyta; class Magnoliopsida; order Santalales; family Viscaceae; genus Viscum; species Viscum album. Next base: position 1,145,392,724 of record OY728128.1, on the reverse strand, counting down.
ACTCCTTCCACGTCTTCATGTATTTTCTTAATATATGGTACTATAATTACTATAAAATTATAATAGAACCTGAAGTGGATAACTAATTTCATTTATAACATTACATAATCCATTTGGATGAATCCTAGATTTTGTAGAAAATTATATCATTTAATAAAATAATATTTTAAAAAACTCATTTATGACAATGTTTTGACATTATTTAGTAATTTTTTTTGTTAAAGTCATTAAAACATTATTCCTTCAAACCAAATGAATTAATTAATATTTTACATGACACTACTATTGAAAAATTTCATTTATTGAATCGAAATGTTAAAAATTACATTTATTTTAATATTTATAATATCATTTATTTGAATATTTCATTATTAATGTAATCATTCCATCATCATTGTGTCATAAATAAATTTATTTATTTAATGTAACAAAAATAAATAAAATACATTGATTTATAATTTTTTTTATATTTTTAATGAATATTTATAGTTGAATCTATCATTTATACAAAAAAATTCAATTTTTTTCGTTAGGAGATACATATTTATGTTATATTTCCCTTTTCTTTAAATTAAATATTATAAAAGGTCATTATCACACCCATGTGGCTCCATGGGATCCTAAAATTAACCAAAGGATGCTTATCGTTAGGAATACTTAAAACAATCGGACAAGGACATTTGTTAGGGGTTTTTCATATTATTATAATATTATATTTACTCTTAATTACCATATTTAACCTATAACCATGGGAAATAAAAATAATTACTAAAGTTATAATTCATAATGTCCAGAAATAAAAAGAACCTGTTTACAAAATTTAAAACATATGATTAAAATTATGGAATCCTTTATTCTAAATTTAAAACAAAGAAATTTTAGTAATAAATTTAAAATAAATTCCTCTTGTCAAAACTAGAAAGAGGATTTTTAAGCAGTAAAAACTATCAAAAAATTGACATGTGTTTAGCTCAAATTTCAGTGTGAAATTGCATCCAATGACCAAAATTGGAATTAATGACAAAAACCTAATACAATTACACTTTAAAACCAATTACAAGGAAAATATAACTATATAAATATATTAGATGAAAAGATAGTTTTGAATTTAAATTCATGATTTTCATTATTTATAAAAATGTTGATTTTATCAGAAAAGTACCAAAATTTCAACCGAAGTAAATATTAATTTCTTGATATGAAATAAGATGTTTATTTTTGGAAATATAAAATATAAAACTTGAAAAAAAATATTTAAAAAGGATTCTGCATCAAAAGGTGGAAAAATTAAATTTAAAATAAATATTAGAGTACATTATGCTTAAACTATAATTTATTCTCACTATAATCCTCTATAATTCCTTGGATAAACGTAAAAAAATATAAAAAACATATAAAATGATAATATAGTTAATTCTATTAGTTATCTCCAATATAATAGTATGGAATTAACTACCATATAAAATAATAATAATAATATTTTATTAATTTTTGGTATAACTCATTGTTGTGTGCAATGTAAGATTTTGGAGAAAACCATTATTGCTTGTCGGGTATGATATCGTACATAGTGTCTCCTTTAAAATAAAATAATATTTAATTAAAAAATATTAATAGATATTAAAATGTATTATTCTATAAATAATTGGGATGTTACCTCTTTCCACCTTTTTGAAATTGAGTCCTTGTAATTTTACTCACTAATAAAATAATTGGGGGTATTTATCCATCATAGAATTTTAAGATTGCGCTGTTGCCTCATCAGCCGTATGGTTTTTCCAAAAAACCTATACCTGATGAATAAACTTATTCTACAACACTTTATCATTGTGGTCAAGAATTTGTAACTGTTGTTCCTCATAATAAAGATACTACTCCAATTGAACTACCTATAGACTCAAAACTTGAGATGAATCCAACATATACTTTATTAACATTGAAACATAAAAGAAACTGTGTACTTGGGATAAACAAGGAGGTAAATACAATTTTAGGCAACTAATCCATATTTATCTAGGATTTCATAGGGTCCAATGAACTACAAACTCAGCTTTCCCTTATTACCAAAACGCATCACACTTTTCCATGTAGAAACATTGAGAAATAAATAATCACGTACCTTGAAAGAAAGATCATTCTATGGTTATCTGCCTAAATTTTCTACCTTATCTGAGTTTTCCTCATGTGCTCTTGAATCAACTTAATTTTTTATTCCATATTTTCTACCAATTCTAGTCCCATCAACATCCTTTCGCCCACTTCATCCTAAATAGTTACAGTTCGACAACGCTTTCCTTTTAATGCTTCAAATGGTTTTATATATATATTAGAATGAAACAGTTATTATAAGAAAACTAAGCCAAAGAATGATGTTGATCCCAAATTCTCTAGTGATCTTTTGAAAAAAGCCGATATCATATCCTTTTAGGTCTAAATTATTCGCTCTGATTTCCCTTCTGATTGAGCATGAAAAGCTATACTAAAATTTAATTCATTTAAAATGACTTACGAAGGACCTTACAAAAGTTATAAGTTAACATAGGATCATTATTATATACAATGGATAAAAGAAAATCCAGGTAACCAGACTATCTCTTTATTACATAATTTAGAAAATTGATCTAGAGATAGAGTATCTTGAATTTGAAGAAAATGTGAATATTTTTTCAATCAGTCAACATTAACCCAGATTGCATTGTTTCCTTGAGAAGTAATTGGTAATACCAATATGAAATCCATGGATACATTTTCTCATTTCCAATATGGCACTAGAAAAGTCTGAAGCATCCGTTTTAGTAACTGCCACTCTTCATTAACCTATTGTCAATTCAAACACTTCATAGTAAGGTCAACAATATCTTCTTTCATTCCATCCCACTAGAAATACTCTCAAAGATCTCCGTACATTTTAGTACATCTAGGATGAACTGGAAACGGAGAATTGGGATCTTTACATAATAAATATTTCTTAAAATGTGAATCACAACACAAATATAATCTCTTTCTAAACCTCATAACTCATTCATTATCGATATTAAATTCAGGTAACATACCCTTCTGAACAAATTCTGCCTTTTTCTTTAACTCAATGTCTTCTTTCTGTTCTTGGTTAATTCTGTCTGATAGTGATGATTTCACTTCTAGCTGAGGAAAAATAGAAGAATTTCCTACACCAAAAACATCCAGGAAAAATTCATCATATCATTTATCAAAGGGTCACATTCCAAATGTAACATGGTTAATGTACAATTACATTTCTGACTCATGGAATCATCCACTTTGTTCAATTTTCCTGGACGGTAATGAATCACACAATCATACACCTAGATTAATTCGATCCATCGTCTATTATTCTTGTATAATTATTTTTTAGTAAATATATACTTCAAACTTTTATTGTTTGTATATATTTCAAATTTTACTCCATACAAATGATGCCTCCAAATTTTTAAATAACAAATAGCAGCTAATTCCAAATCAAATGTAGGGTAATTTAACTCAAGAGTTTTCAACTAATGTGAGGAATAAGAAATTACCAAGTCATTCTGCATTAGGAAACAACCATGTCCTTTCAACAAAGCATCACTATAGATGAAAAATTCACCATTTCTATAATGTAGTTCCAAAATTGAAGTATTCCCCAATCTTCTTTTCAATTCTCAAAAACATTCATCATATTTTTTTTCCAAATAAACTAAACTCCTTTTGGAGTTAACATAGTAAGTGGGAAAGATAATCTTGAAAAGTTTTCAACAAACCTCCTATAATAACCGGCTAAACCAAGAAAATTATGATTCTTACTTATTTTTTCGGGTCTTGGCCATTCTTCAGTAACTTTTTTTAATAAGATCAATACTTAGGTCATATTTTGAAACAATGTGGCCAATGATTTAATTTTTTTGTACCCAAAACTCACACATGTTGGCTTTTATATAATGTTTATTTTATTTTTAGGTCTTGGAGACCACAGATAAATGAATTTCATGCTTTTCTTTGCTTTTATAAAATTCCAAAATATTATTAATAAGAATAAAAATTAACATATTCATGAAATCACTAAAAATATCATTTATAAGATCCATGAATACAGTATATGGATTGGTTAGCCGAAAATTAATAACTACAAATTCATAATGGCCATATGTAGTATGAAACAAAGCCTTTAGAATGAATAGTTTCTTTACTTTCAACTGATGGTACCTTGACCTAAAGTCAATATTCAAAAAATACTAAGCTCCCAGGAGAAGATCATACAAATTAACAAATATATGGAAAATGATACTGGATCTTAATAGTGGTTTTACTCAAGGCTCTATAATCAATATAAGGTCTCATTGAACATTATTTCTTTTTAACACACATCATAGGATCACCCCATTGTGATATTATAGACTGAATGAAAAATTTATATAATAACTCCTACAATTTCTTCTTTAAATCTAACAGTTCATTTTTATCCATTCGATAAGGGGGTTTTTGAATTTGGCATAGCATCAAGAACAAAGTAAATTGTAAATTCAACTTCTTTACAAGGTATTATAATAAGTAACGCATCAGAAAAACACAAAGATACACATTTAACACTGCCACACCATTAATATGAATATTTAATTTTTTTGGACAATATATGTAAGGTAGAATTAATTTACATATTTTACTAGTTTATCATCTTCATCTTATGTCATCAATAGTAAGGGTTTATTATTGTAAAAGAAATGAAATTATTTCAGAAAATAAGCCTCCATAGCTCTACAGTCAATATTATCTTGATAAACGGGAAGACAATCCATACCCAAAATAACATCAAACTATACTAAATGGAAACCAATAATGTTTTCTAGTACATTCTTTAGACATATAAGGACAGAAAGGTTCTTATAATTTTTTTAATCTTAGAATTTACACCATGTGTTTTTAATATAAGTTCAAGATTCATTTCTAAACATCCACTAAGTCATCCTACAACCTCAATTATAAGAATTGTGTTTCCATCCTATGTCGAACAGCCTTAGGAAAATATTTCTCAAGATACATACATTTTAATTCGTCCCAAACAAGGGCATCAATATTCTAACTCTCCTCGATATTTTTAACCATATAGAACTACTGATCGACTTCACCATAAAAATTATAAACTAAAAGAATAACCTTTTGATTTTCTAAATACACCATGACATCGAAAAAAAATTCAAGTTATTTAATCCACTCTTCAGCTAGCAGAGGGTTAAATGATCCACTGAATGATGGAGGAAGTTACCTCATGAAATTATCCAATACCAACATGTTCCTCTTTTATAAATCAATCTGATCTCGTGCATCGATACCACCTCTATTATAGCCTATGACAACTATTTCATCACTACAAAAAGCAGTTCAGTTCTGATTTTTAAAATCTCTAGTTTCTGATTTGATGGTTTTTTTCGTTTGGATGTTTTCCTAGAACAACTTACCTATTTCCTCTATAGAAAACCTTTCTGAATAGACATATCTTAGATGAAGAAATATGGTAATCCTCAAATATTAATTCAAATTCCCCATAAAGTAAAATTAATTTTTGGATATTTTATTAACAATATCCTAACCCTTAATGTTATATAAAACGACCTCTAATGCCAATTATAAGGCCCCAACCTGAGAAAACATCATAATATTGAGATAAGTCAACAATTTGACATTAATTCACATTGAGGATCTTTTCAGGTTTAGAGTTTTATGTAATTATTCCATTATTAATACATATCATCCCATAATCATACAAGAGGTTACTATCAAAATAGTATCCATTTTGTATCCACCAATGAAAAACCATTAAAACATGATTAATTTTAATGATAAAAATATTCTCGACTTCTTCCTTAGTATTACTCATCCTTATACCCTATAAAAATATATAAAAAACATGTTATGATCATAAAAACTTATTAAGGGATAAAATAAAAAATGAAAACATTCGTCCATGAATTTTTATAAACCCATAAATTAAAAAGAATCATGAAAACTTCATAGAAATCATAGATCATAAAGGTAACTAGTGGAATCCATATCATATATAATTTTTAGCTTTCATAGCCACATAAGGAGTAACTTTGATGGTTTAATTAGGAATACCCATCACAGTAAATTCCTTAAACAACTTATGAGAAACCTTAATGTTAACTTCCATCATGTTACCTAATGAATTGGAGAGCTATCATGGGCTCACCCGACCTTAGTTTATCATGAAACCACCTATATACATAAGAAATTCGCATGAACCATTAAATAATCATAACACATGAACATGTATTAAAGAAAAATTACATTTCCACGTTGCAATCATAAGACATCATTTCAATGATTTCCCAAAACCATGTCGAAATACAAAATATTTTAAAGGGGAATATGGTATATACTTTTGTATTTTTTTTAAATTATGGCTTATAGAGGAATCCATATATCAAATAATTCTCTTGGTGGCGGAAAGGTTGTTGTCGCCACATACGTTAAAAAGAAACATTCCTTTTTTCATTTAGTAAAACATTTAATAAAAAAATATTCCTTTTGAATACTGTTTAATGAAATTAAAATTCAAATGGGTTGATTATAAACCATATAAAATAATTCCATATATAAAACAAAATATTCCTCAAGGAAAGGATATTAAGAGAAACTCCCTTACCTTGAGAATGAAATGTCTCGTTCATTTTCTAATTTCATGAAAAATAATAATAGAATAATTTATAATTGATTTAGAATATTTTTAATTTTTATTATTCATTTTATTTAACTTATTACAATACTATAGCCATTAGTTAATTATTTTAGTTCATATAGGATGTTTTGTTGATGTTTGATAATTGAGTCAATAAATGAACTTACATTGAAGAAAATTTTCCACGAGGTCATAATCCAATTATCTTAAAAATGATATTAGGAATTTAAATATCACATATATCACATGTATACGTATTTATAATATTCCATAACATTTCGTGATAAGAAATGAAATACACCATTCATGGAGATGGTAGGCCGTACATAAACATTAATGCTACTTTCATTTAGGTGTCATATTAATGGAATGAAAAATAAATTAAATATATGTTTATTATAATTCTATTATAATATATATTTTATATATTTTATGTAGTTTCATTAACTCCATCATTAATACATTATATATATGGAATGAATGAGTCATATCACTTTTAGGGGACGGGTAGTCCACAGTTCCTCAAATGAAATTATCATATTTACACTTTATAGAAAGAATAAATTTATGTTGTAATAAAAATTACATAAGAATAGATATAATGAAAATATAATATATATCATATATAAATATATTTCCATCATAATGGCTACTATGAATGGTTGTAGGATAAAATTGAACAATCATCATTTCGTGAGGTAGTAGTTCACCGTATGTAGAAACTGTATGTTCTATATCAATTAGATGGTGGTGTGTGTAAATGTAGTTTTAAAACATAACATATAAAAATAATATTATATTGAGGATACTAGTGTTTTTATAAAAAAATCGATTAAATATATGTTAGGGTCCAGAGAAAGAAAATAATTGAAAGATCTTGATAGAAGATGTTACCTCTAAATTGGGTAACTCATTTTGATTTCAGTCAAAAAGATTTCTTGAATTTCTTTGTACCCATGTTAAGGCTTATATAAAGAATATAGGTATTTTTGGAAATTATTATATTTTAAATTGTATTATCTAAGAGGCTTGAGATGTCTTATTAAGTGGATATAGGTGGTATCATTTTATAAGAGGTAGGAGGGGCAAGCTAGGAAGTACTTGAAAAAATATTTTATAAAAACTTTATTTTAGAATTATAATAGGGAACTAGTGATAAATATAATGTAAAAATGAGTATGGTTCTAAATCACCTCAACCAATAGGTTATAGACATGTTTAGGGCACAAAAGGGACCTTATCTTCTACATTTAATCCTTAGTTAAAAACATTAACTCTTACCATGTCTTCCTGTATTTTCACAATATATAGTTACTATAGTTACTATAAAATTCCAATCGAACAACATTTGGATCAATAATTATATTTTTTACATTAAATTAGTCATTTGGACTAATAAATAATTTTTATGACTATTATATAATTTAATAAAATAGAATTTTCTTTAAAACCCCATTTTTTTCAATTTTTCCATTATTTAGTAATTGATTTTTCATAAAATCATAAAAACATGATTGGATTAAACCAAAGACATTAACACATCCCCAACATGTCAATGTCATAAAGAAAATCCAGGAATGCATCAAAATTTTCAAATTACATTTATTTTAATATTTATAATATTATTTATTTTAATATTTTATTAATAAGGTAATTAGTGCATCATCATTGTGTCATGAAATAATTTATTTATTTAATGTATAGAATTTATAAATAAAATCCCATGGTGTGGTAAATATTTTTATATTTTCAATTAAAATTTATATTTGGAGAGATCATTTAAAATTATTTTAGTTAAAAGATACATGTTTAGTTTATATTTCCCTTTTCATTGAAATAAATATTATAAAAGGTCATTATCACCCGCAAGAGGCTCCATTGGGTCCTAAAATTGACCCAAGGATGCCCATGGTCGGCCATATATCTTCAAATAGAATTAGGACACGTGGTATGGTAGTTTTATTTTATTATAATACTATTTTTTACAATTATTTACCTAATTTACCCTTTAACCATTAAAAATAAAAATTATTACGGATGTTACTATTCATAATGTCAAAAAATTAAAGGTAACTGTTAAAAAAATTTTAACCTTATGACTACAAATGCGGAATCCATTTTTAAAAATTCAAAACATAGAAATTTTATTAATTATGTTAAAATTAATTCTCGTTGTCCAAATGAGTGAGAGGGTTTTTAAGAAATAAAAACAATCAAAATATTGACATGTGTTTATGTTCAAATTCAATGTAAAATTGCTTATAAAGAATTATATTGGATTAAACTTTAAAAAACTAATCCATTAAAACTTTAAAATCAATTAAAAGTATAATCTATCTATATAAAATAAATTATATAAAAAGGTAATTTTGAATTAAAATGCAGTATTTTTCACTATTCATAACAATATAGATTTTATCATATTGATACCAAAATTTGAATCGATGTAAATTTTAATGTTACTATTAAAAAAGATGTTTTTTTTAAAATATAACATATAAAAGTGAAAAAAACTAGATATGAAAAGGGGTTTCCATCAAAAGGAGATAAAACGGACTTTTAAAAAATATTAGACAATTTTATGCTGAAAATTAGATTTATTCTCATTTTCTGTCTCTAAAATTCATTGGATAAATGTAATTTATTTTAATAAATATATAAAATTTTAATATTTTTAATTATTTTCATTCCATATAATAAAATTTCTAGGTGTAAAATACCATTTAAAATAATAATAATATTATTGTATTATTTTTTTGGTATAACTCAGTGTTGTGTGCAACGTAATATTTCGGAGAAACTCATTTTTCTGTGTCAGGTATGATATTGTACCTAGTGTCCCCTATAACTAAAAATAAAATTTAATTAAAAAATATTAATATAAAAAAATGTATTATTCATTAAATATATTGAATTTTACAATTACCCTTAGTGTATACTTTCATATGAATCATAAAATACATCCTTGTATCCTGGGGAAAATAAAAAATAAGAAAGGGGTGATTTTAGATGCTTAGTAAGGGTAGGCATACAATATGATCTATGAATAAATTAGGAATAATGAATATTGAATGGTAAATAACTAAAACACATTCCATTTAATCAATAATTTGAGCATAATATGGTATGAATCAAATGTGATAAAACAATATCATATTAATAATCAGAATGGTTTGAAAATTGACCATGGATATTATAACTAATCGAATAATCACAAGGAATATTAGTAATAGAATTCAGAATGATGGAATGAATACTTCTATAAATTTTAAAAAATAATTGAGAATTTCACCAAAGAATATAATATTGTCAAGGCTTATGCTAATAAATCTAATATCATTGAGGCTCATGACAATACATCTATATTAATTGGTAAAGCCTTAGCCAATACCATATCTAGTTTGTCTCATGAGACCTACTAGTAGATCTAGGTGATATAAAAGGACCATCCATTACTTTAATAGCATAATTTCTTCTTATTATGAATGGAGTGATAAATATTCAGTATAATAATTTTTATTGAAAAAGGTGACCTATGAAAATTAATATTTACCCCAATCAATAAACATAATCATAAACCATTCAAAGTAGAATAGTAAATGGTAATTAATTTGTACATAAAAAATTTAACTGATCATAAATCATCAAAATAAAGAATATGATGATACACATACAACATATCCATAGTGGATCAAAAATACATTAAACGATTGATGTCATTAATGTATATAAATACCCTAAAGTATCTTTAAAATAATTATTGAATAAAATATTATGATAATTAACTTTTAAAATAAAATTTTCAAAAAAAATTTAAGACACAATCTATTGAAAATAATCTTTCAAAATTATAATGTAATATTTAAAACATTTAGTCTTAATGATTAAATGAAATTTGAAACATTTTGAGTATACTAAAAACTATCTATTTCACAAGTTAAAAAAATTCCAAACATGATTTGTTTTGAAAAGGAGATAATTATTTCATTATTTTTTTTTAAAAAAATAAAAATGTGTGTATTTTTTAATAAATAATTTTGAAAAGGATAATTTTTTTAAGAAAACATTGGTTTTGATGAAATCAAATTTCCAAGCAAAGATAGAAATAAAGTCATATTTTATTAAAAAACATTTTTGAATCATTTTGAGTTATAAAAGGTCTAAAATGGTACTATTACTTATAAATTTTCATGAATAACCATAGGAGAAGAAAATTTATCTATTTTTAGGGAGATATATAAAATAATTCTATCAAGTAGACTTACATAAAATCAATCTCAGATATTGATGTGATTGTAAAAGAAACCCTATCATTTCGGTCACTTTTGAATCCTAATCCCCATGAAGGATATTAAAAAAATTAAACATTACATAAAATTAAAATTATTTTATTTATGTTATAATAAAAATTAATAGTAGATTATGAACCATATAAAATAAATAAGTGGTCTATGTGGCGCACATCTCAAAGAAGTTAAAGTGAGACGAGAAACCAATACATCACACTTCCTTTTGGTTGATCATAATTTAACCTACTATATAGTGGTTTTATACATGTTATTAACTTATTTATGAATTATATTAATATTTATAATATCATATATTATCCTTTTAAGACATCGTATTACCCATTCATCAATAATGTTTCATTATTCTCATTGATTCAGGTGTTAGTTGCCTTGTTGTCTCATGTTGTTTTTTGTCATGAAGGATATTGTTATTTCACATATTATATAGTTTCATGATATTAATAATAATATAAAATGAAATAATTTTCATATGTAGAAAGAAATTATAATTTTAAAACCAATCCTGAAATATGTCTATGAAAAATGAACTATGTTACAACTATAAGATGGTAGGTCATACATATGGATGTGTAACTTATCAATTTTTCAGTGATCCTTTTAAAAAAAGATAAGTGATATTTTATATTTAAATAATGATAATAATATCATATTTATCATATTATTATTATTTTTAAACTTACTAATACCTATATTCCATGTGATGTTGGGATGAAATAGGGTCACATCGCTTCATGAAGGTCGAAGTCCACATGTACAAGAACAATTTTATCGTTTTTCAGTGTAAAAATGAAAATTATATATTATCTTCTATAAATTAAAAACAATTCATTAGTATCATAAATATTTAATTTAAATTACATATATTCATTAAAACATTCCATATTTCTATCCATGTAAATCATTACTGAAAAAATTAAATCTCTTCATAAGGCGGTTAATAGCCATACACACGAGTGACATTAACACATCACCTATGGAATTGAATGTAAAAATGTGTATATTATATTATGACTTAATAGGTATAATTATATTGTAAATTCAATATATATACTTCATTTCCATCATCATACCCAATCTTGAGCGGTAGTAATGGAAAAATGAATGATATCTGTTTGTGATGGGGTTGTCCTCCTTACACATGAATGATGATTTCCTGTCACATTTTATGGAAGCGAGGATGGTTTTAAGTCATGAAATTATTAATAAAACATATCAATATATGATATATACTAATTTTATTATATAATCATGTTTTAATAATATTTTAATGAGGTCTAGAAAGAAATAAAATAAAAATTCTCATTGAAGAACGTTACCTCTTCTTCAGGTAACATCCTTAGGTTTACAAAAAATCCTTTTGAGGTTTACCTTATACATAAATAAGGATTATATAATGTGTTATGGGAACTTTGGATGGGATTTTAAAAGGTAATTTAAAATAAAAAAGTGTGTGAAGGTATTAATAGGGCTGGAGGAGTGGTTTCCTTTTATAAGTGAGGTGAGTGACACTCTTAGAATTTTTGGGAATAAAAAGGTGTACACACATTTTTCACCTGAAAAAGGGTCTTAAATGGATTATTATATTAAATTATACATTAATGTTCCAAAATATGAACAAAAAATATGTATTATGGAAGTTTTTACTTTAATTTAAACCTTATGTTTTTAGTTTGACCCCTAGGTAAATATATTTTTACCTTAACTGAGGTAAATAATTTTTTATATTTTCAATATTCAATTTTGTAAAAAATTAAGTTTAACTTATTAAAAAATATAATTTATTAGGATTCAAAATTTTAATCAATATTTTAATATTAAATTCATTTATTTTTTCAAATTTAATTTAATATTAATGCTGCAAAGATGACGAGAAAGTGAGTTTTCCAAAAGAAAATGTTCAAATGATTAGAATTTTGTATATACAAATTCATTATTAAATTGATTCCAAGGAAAAACAATTGGATTACAGATTTATAATCGAAATAATTTTACTTTAAAACTAATTTAAAATATAATATAACTTTTTATATAATTTAAATTAAAATATCTTATTGAATTAATAATCGGTATTTATCACTATTCATCAAAAAATGAAACATTTAAGAAAATTCAACTAAATTAACCCTAAAATAAATTTGATATTATATGTTAAAAAATGAAGTATATTTTTTAAAATATTTATTTTGAATGTGGTAATAAAAAAATTTATATTATGTGCAAAAATTATAACTAAATAATCTTTTAAAAAGGAAACAGTTTTTTAGAAAACATTTATTTTTCTTTTAAATTATTTTTATTTTATATCTAATAAATAGACAACCATAATATTATGAATTTATTTTATAATATTCATACCTTTCAACTTAGCAGCTAGGGTATAATGGTATACTATATTAAGGTTCATTTTGACTCGACATTGCATGTTTTGCATGCCATCGAAGAGATTAAATTTATGTAGAACGAAATATCTTATAAAATCTCAGGTGTTATTATTTCTTCTACGCTGGGTGTTTCATGTTATACATGATATAAAAGATAATGATGTTATTTTAAAATATCAGGATGTTCTAATAATTATTTAATTAATATGAAAACTCCTTTAAAAAAATATATACTTTATAATTTCTTAAGAAATGTGTTCAATACAATCATTCATCCTAAAAATATTAATTTTTATTAATTTAAAAATAATTTACATTAATTTTTATAATTCTTGAAGAATCACTTTATGAATGTTTAAAATGAATTAAGGTAATTATTTCACCACTATAAATGAAAAATGAACTACTATCATTAAAATAAATTGTTTAATTTCTAAATTTCTAAATATATTCCATCATAAAATCGTTTTATTACTATGAAAACATATAATATAAATTAAAATAAAGTCTATTAAATTTGGTATTTACCATTTTTAAAATATTATATGAAGCTCATAAAATAATTAAAATTTAAAAATCATTCCATATTTGTGAAACATAGACGATAATAGATAAAATTAAAACATAAAATAAGATAAATGAAATTGTTTTATTAATTTTAAATCCTTATCACAATGTTCTAAAAATTTTATTATTATTTTACCATTATCAAGGTGAAAAATATTTACCATGGAGTATATTTATAAATAAAAACAATAAAAGGGAATTATTTACCAAATTTGATCCTCCTCCTTCCTAATATGGATTCTATTTTTTTAGAATAAATTTATATAATTTCTAGATATATTTTCAAAAATAATTATTTAACATCAAATGAAAACAATAATTATAAAAATTAATTTGAAGAAAAAAATTGTATTAATTATTATACCATGTAAGACCCCAAGCATCCACGGTACACTTCTCTATGAAGAATACAATAGCGTGCGTTCTACGCAGTTCTGAGTTCTAGCACACCACGAAAAATCAAAGTAGCCATTTAAAAAACAGTTCTGAATATTATTACCTAGTTTTTAATATTTTATAAATTTTATTTTTCAAAATTGAATTCATGTTTGTATTCTAAATATCAATATTATCTTAGGTTGAATTTTTGGTATTTTCCAGAAAACATTCATTTTTACGAATAGTGAATAACACTGCGTTATTATTTAAAACCGACTTATTTATTTAAATATTTACTATTTTATATTTATATTTATTTTAAATTAAAAATATATATATAGTACCTATATTAGAACAATTTAATTCATTTGAGTCATATTATAATAATATTTTATTTATATAAAATTTTGTTGAACATTTTAAAGACTTTTACCCACCTTCTAGGCACATTAGCAAATTTGCATAAAACGTAATTTTACCACTTATATAATTTTAATTTCAAATATATGATAGATATGGTTCTCATATGTTAGTACAATTATGTCCAATAGGAAGAACATAATTTATGATGAATAGTAACTTTTGAATTTCATTACCCACTATTAAAAGTAAATAGGGTAATTAAATGTAAAGATAATATTATAATAATATAAAATTACCCCAAACATGTCCTAATTCTACTGGATACGTTTTTTTGACTAAAATAAACAATAGGACAAAAATATGATCCTTTTTATCCTCTTGGGATATATTAAGACATCAATTATATTTTATTTGAATAAGAGTTAAAAGTATTAAATTGAAATTTAAAGAACTAACCCATTTTTAATATATGGTAATATATAAGATAAATTAGACTATAAACATTCATTATAAATATAAAAATATTTCATGCATCATCGTATTTTATTTTTAATTTTTAGACACTAAATAATTAAATTTATTTTTGACAAAACGATGAGGCAGTAATTACCTTATTAATAAAAGCCTAAAAAAATCGATATTATAAATATTAAAATAAATGTAAATTGAAACACGAATTTTCTAGGTGAATATGACATTTTATGGTTGACTTACTATTTTTTATTTTATGGAATCATTTTTTATGACTTTAACAAAAACTAAATACTAAATAGTGTCAAAATAGACATAAATGAGTTTTTAAAACAAATACTATTTTATGAAATGATATAATATTTATAAAAATATATGATTTAGCCAAATTACTTGTCTAATGTTTCATATGTCATTAAAAATCCACTTGAGGTTATATTGTCATTTTATAGTAACTATATTATCCATGTAGTATAAAAATACATGAAGACTTGATAAAAGTTAACCTATTTATCTAATGGTTAAATCTAATTGATAATGTTAATAGGTTGACCTAAACATTTTTAAAACCTATTGGTTCAGATGATTTCGACCCATCCCCATCTTACCCTTGAAGGAAATCCATTTGGATGTATTAGAAACTGATAAATAATTTTATAATAAATTAATATTTCAATATTTTCCTAAAGTGACCCACACCTATCTTATAACGGGAAAAATAACCTTATCTTAAATTCACACCTCCAAATCCATTTGGATCTACCTAAACCTGAACCAATATCCTCCCAACTACCCTCAATTAAACCTCGAGGCCTTTCTTTGATTAGAAATTCAACCAAATGTTCCCTTTTGTTCAAATCAAAAGGAAGCACCCAAAAAAAGAGGTAATTATTTTATCTCTTCTTTCAAAGTTCATTTCAACTTCTACTTACAGTTTCTATGTTGTTTCTATACTAAAATAATAAATCCTATACCTTATACATAATTAGATTTTATTATAAATATGATACAACTGTATTCCTTATTCTATCCATCCTATGACTGAAAAAGTCACCATACATGCGTATGTATGGATTACCGTCTCCACATCGTGGGGTAGTTCTTCATCGTCATCGTTATTTATTTAAAAAGGAGGGGAAAAGAGCACAACAAAAGAAAATTAATAGGGGGACTGAAATAATGAAGGCCAAGGGCATCCCCTAAAACCAGATTAACTCCCTCAGGTGTCAAATGGTTTGGGTTGTAGAAACATGTCGTAATCGATCCATGAGACGCAAGATTCACCAGATGATCGACCACCTTGTTACCCTCAGGCTAGGTGTGTCTCTATTAAATGTTGTCAGGGAAGATATCTCTACAGTTCTCGATGGGGAATGAGATGGACCAGGGGCTATTACCAGTTTCGAAAAGTGATTTGATAAGGACAAGAGAGTATGTTTCCGCTTTCGTGATGCAAATGTCCCCATGCCTACAAAGGGAAAGGCCTGAAAGAAAATTGAGAGCTTCTTCCTATAATGAAGAACCTCTTACAAAGTTGATAGTGAAAAAGAACCCAAAGTAGCCCCATAGGTTGTGAACCACTCCTCCTCCCTTCATAATTCCCGCATTACAAGAACCGTTTGTGTTCAGTTTCAATCCTGGGGGAAGAGTTTTCCAGTAGACCCAATGGCCATGAAAAATACTATTAGTAGGGATGGTCTAAACATTTGGAAGAAAAACTGGGAGAGAAGGAACCTCAATCCTATTATCCAAATGCATGGTTAGGTCAAGAAGTAGGCTACAAGTACGCACGACAATGGTTTTCCCAGAAAAACTGATTCTCTAAAATCTTTCTTTGTTCTTAGCTTTCCGGATACACCACACCCCAGTATGAAACATGATCGACCTTGCTGTTCTTTCCACTCCCTAATCCCCTGATCCATGAAACTAGTTAAAAAAGCAGGAAGGATCAACAAAAGTCTAGATAGCAGTGGTGAATCCACCAAAGACTGACAAGACTGCACGATCCCACTCTCCCTCAAGAAACAGATGTTCGATGCTTTCCTCCCTATGGTGAACACATCACACGCATCAAGAAGACAACACAATTACACATTTCTTTATGTTGTCATCCATAGAAACTATATCTTGTATGATCCTCCATGTGAGGAATTTATACTTTGACGGAATACCCTATGACAAAAGGACGTCATTTGACTAATTCTCTTGCGATTGAGGCCTCATGGCGCGATGAATGTCCATATAGGAAAAACTACCCGGGCTTGATGGGGGAAAATGAATTTACCAGGTTCCTTCATGATATCATTGAGATGAAGTGTATCCAGTTATTCCTAGTTCAGAATAGCCTCTATAATGGCTGAAAATCTTCTATCCTCCTCGTAAGATATATTGTAAGTAGGGAAGCCTGAAAATCCAAGGATATCTTCGGCCTAGTTTTCATGCCAGAAGGAGAATTTCACTTCCCCAATGACCGACCGAACATGGAGATGGATGGTAGAATAAAGGGGAAAAATCATGGATAGAAAAGGATACACTGGTCTTCCATCCATAAACACACCATCCACTGAAGAGTTTCCCATGGTCATTCCCAACAAATTTCTACGTTCATGAAGCTCCAAGGCCATTTTGGCATGTAATTTGATGAGCGTATCTGCAAGGATGCGAACAATAATCCCTCTTTTAGTAATGGTCCTCTCCATTCTCCCCCAAGACACCCAAAGGCTCTTTCCCTCAACATGGGCATCCAAAATAAAGTTATCAAGTACCTTGTCAATCTTTGAAATATCTCTTTTGGGAGAATTAATGCCAGAAAGTGCATGAACATGAGTAAAAAGAAGAACATGGTTGACTAAGGCAATCCTACCAGCAAATGACAAGAATATATTTTTCTAGTTGTGAACTCTCTCTAAGATCCTGAAAACAATATAATCAATGTCTTAAATTCTCAGCCAGTCTGGATACAACGAATCACCCAATTACATCATTGGCCAGTTTCCCTGGTGAATCTCCAGAAGGTTGAAAATAGAGGATGCCCGAGAGGGGGAACATTACCATGAGATAAATAAGTTACTCCTACTTTTATTGATAAAATTCCAACTCCAACATCAATTCTTATCCAAAACATTGATAATCCCACAAATTGATCACTTTGAATCATTCATGAAGATAAGAGTATCATCAGAAAACATGACATGAGAAATTGATGGGGCTCTTCCCTTCCTTCAATAAGGGAGGACCTTTCCATCATATATACATTTGAGGATAAGGTGGATGATAATCTCTTGGGAAAGAATAAAAATACTCGGATAGATAGGCCCCCTACCTTAGACACCTAGTTGACATGAAAAAAAACATGGGATTTACCCATAAAATGAACATCTATCCAAGAAGAAATGAAGAACCAAAAGAAAATATCAACTACTCGGGGAGTAAAACCCATACCTAAGAGGACCTTGTTGATGAATCCCCACTCCACCCAATCATAATTATTGCTCATATCGAGCTTGATTGCCATGTTGGAGCCATGAGACTTGGTATTAATATCACGGATCATATCTTGTGCCAATTCAATTGCTCCCTAAATTGAGTGTCCCTTAACGAAACCATGCTGCTCCATTGAAATCCATCAAGGAAGATGAGTCAATAATCTGTCATTAAGGATGATTGTATGGACTTTATAGGGGAAATTAAAAAGGCTAACAGGGCGATAGCAGAGGATAGAGGAGGGGTTCTTAATTTTTGGAAGAAGCACCAGGGTGGTCATGCAGGCAACTCTAGGAATGCTACAACCCACAAAAAATCCTAGATGGACTCAATAAGGTCAGTCTTCACCACCCACTATGCATCCCAATAGAAGGAACCTGAGAATTTGTCCAGTCCCGGGGCGTTGTCACCTTTGAGGCATAAAATAGCTTCATGAATCATTATTTCTTCCAGGATGGCCGCTATCAATTCGTTGTCTTGAGAAGAGACTAGGGACAAAGTGGCCTCCCTAAACACCACTTCACCCCAGGGTAACCATCAAGCATGCACAGATTCGGTCCCGCCAAGAGATCTTTGAAATGAGAAAATGCAAGCCTCTAAATCTCCTCCCTTTCATTCGAGAATGACCCATCCTCTATCGCAATTTTGGGTTGAACTATGTGTTTCCATTCCTTTATACAGGCATGAAAGAAATATGTATTATTATCCCCCTCCTCCAGCCACCTAATCCTCTCTTTCTCCCTCACTGTTCATTCTTGACTCAGAATCAAATCAGATAAAATATTTTTCTTCAAGGCGAGATCATCGAAAGTCCAATAATCCCAATCTCCCTCAAGGATGACTTCAAGATGATGAATTTCTTACAAGGTTGTGTCTAAGTCTATGGAACTCTAAGGCACTGAATCAGCCCAATTATGAAGATTTACTTAAAGCCTTTTGTGTTTCTTATGAAAGGAAATCTAGATACTCCCTTGGGTGGACACATTCCACACCCCTTAACAACTTCATGAAATCCAAGAAGGGTAGCACAATGCTGGATGTATCTGAAGGAGTCTGGTATAACCTGCCTCGCTGAGATATTGAGAAGAATTGGGGAGTGGTCAGTAATACCACACACCAAGTGAAAAACTCTGATATTGGGATACAATGATATGTTCTACAAGTTTTCCATGAATCTATCAATTCGACTCCTTGAGCAGTGGTGACAACGTTAATTATTACACCACATAACAATCCCCAGAAAAAATGAGATCCAAGAGCCCATTGTCTGCAATGAAATGAAAAAAATCCATGCTAGAATTTCTAGGGAAGGTACCTCTTCCCTTCTTTTCCTATGGGTCCATAATTATGTTAAAGTCCCCACCAAGAAGCCAAGGGAATCTTTCAGGATTGAAAAGTGATCGTTCCTGCCATAAAACCACACATTTTTGGGAGTCTCTACTCTCATAAATGAAGGAGATATAGAAAACCACATTATCATTAGATACCTTCATGGTAATATGTTGATCACCCAAAATGACAAGATCAACTGAGATACCCTGATGCTAGAAAATCCATATATGCTGGTTTGATGGCTCTGCATGCAGGTGGCCATGCATCGTGACCCTTCTAGAGAAGTTTTCAATTCTAGAAAAAATTTCTTTATGCTCAATAACAAACATGATACTAACCTTGTTTTTATGGGCAGCTGAATCCAGGAAGTCCATTTTCATCTAAGCCCCGAGCTCTCAGGTGTTCCATATGATGATAGGAATCATTGGACATATTGCATCCCAGCACATGCCCTTGAACTCTTGGCCTTTGGGAAGCACGAGGGAGAGAATTACCTTAGCATCTAAGATTGCACCTATGTGTTCCTTCTCTCATAGAAGGAGAAGGTGAAAAGGGAGGAGGAAAGAATTTTAGAGACAAGGGAGACCTTAATCCCCATCCATGTCTGGTAATCTAAGGAGGAGGTTTAATCCAAGATTCCTCCTGAGTTAAATACTCAGGAATCAGAAGAGGGGGGGTGGAGGAGGGTACAATAGATAAGAGAGGGAAGGCATGCCAGGGTGTCCGAAGAAGGGGGACTATTTATTACATGGGTATGCTCAGGGTCATGGATGAGAGAAAAGGAGGAAGTTGCTATGAAAAGGAAGGATGATATGAGAAAGGGCCCAGACTCGATGAACCTCTTCAGGTTCAAGATAAGGAAATCAAATCAATCTTCTGAGAAGATAAACTTGGACTGATAAACAAGAACAAAGTTATTTTTCTTCCCTTGAGATAACTTGCAGGGGAGCATGAGAGGATTCCCCTTGAGAGGATGAAGGAGAAGCCTCTTGGACATGGACCAACTCCCCATCTGAACTCGGGACCTAGGATCCTTTTGGACTAGCACATGTACGTTTCTCCGAGACACTAGCCAAGTATGCCTTTCTGAAGCCCTGATGACCAACCCAAATACGCATCCTACAAACATGCATAGAGTGACCCTTGAAAGAGTAAGTAGAGAAATACCTCGAGTACACCAGATAGAGGATGGGTTGCAACCAACTGATGGAATCCTTCACGCATAGGGAGATGCTGTCAGAGGGAGGACACAAGATATCCATTTCCGTAGAGATACACGCTACTGAGGAATCAGAACAACTCCAGGTACGATCATCAGAGTAGAGAAAACCACCAAAATCATCTCCAATTACCTTAAGGAGACCGACATTCTGAAATGAAAGGTGAATTCATGTAAGACTAACCAAAAATGTAGCTGAAGAGATTTCCTTCCCCTTGTGATCTTCCAGCGACCATCTAACCAGGTTGATGTGCCACTTACCGAAGGAGTAGATATCCCAACACTAGGCTGGAACAAATTTTACTTCTGAGACTAGGACTACAAATAAGTAATTCCAATGAATTGGATAGATTTTCACTAGAGATAACAGACCCCACGACCCAAAAAAACGCTGAAAGGCCGATATCGGATGTTTCTCCGATCCAAAGCATGCCACCAGTGTCCAAATGAGATGATCCTATGCTTCCAAAAACAAATTGATTGAGACCTCCACCAAGAGCTGATGTCCCTCCCTCGAGACCGTATACGGAGAGGAAACCACGACCAGAAAGAAGGAAAAAGGAGATCCACGGCCTGGGGAACATATAACTTCTTTGAAGGAAGGGCTCTGGAAGGGGGCACCACAGGAGAAGCTGGGATCAGACGGCAGCCGCAACGCGAGAGGATCACCCACATAAGAGCCAGGATCAAAGACCGTTGAAGCAACAGGAGACGACATGACACATGATGATGTGGGAGAAACAGAAGAGAAAATTTAGAAAAGAGACAGTGCGTGATGCGCATTCTCTCGAGACAAACAAGGCGGCATTCCTACATAATCCTCATTGTGTAGTGTGTTATTCAACACTTCATTATTTGGATGGGTATAATAATTTATATTATTTATGTAAATAATATATATAACTTGTTAATTATTATGTATATATAATATACCATCCAATTAAATACGATTTCACTATCAATAGAATGATATTTTCACTCATGCATATGTATGTCTTACCCTCTCCATGACATGATGAGATTTCATTCCCCATCATAACTATTCATGAATAATTTTAATTTAATTATTAAAAAATAATTTTTTAGAACATAATATCATTCTGTATATGAATCAAATAGATTCTAACCATAACAAACATTACTTATGTAACATAACTTTTAAATGAAAATGACTCAGTTATCACCCGAAACAATGACACTACTGAAATATTTTTAACAAATCGATATTATAGGATCATATATGATATAATATTTATGTTTGTGGTTCTTTTATAATTTCATATCAATTATTTAACCATTATACAAGAGGTTAATGTGCCATTGACTAAGAAAAAATACAAGGTAAGGGTTAATTTTACAATTTCTATAATATCTGAGGTTGTTTATAAATAAGTATATACTCGGAAATCATTGTCATATACATCCATGATTCATAAAAAAGTATTTCAAAACATTTTTACTATTTCCTAGACTATGTGGTAAAGAAATTTATACCGATGTTTGACTTTTTATAAAAAAATTTTAAAGGAATCTTTCCGTCATTTTCAAAATGATTTTCTTTAAGACCTTTTCAAAATATTATTGAAAGAATGGGTTTTTAACTAATATGGTGTGTGAGGCTATATTCAACCATTATAACACCTTATAATCTTCCTTAAAAAATTATAATAAAATTTTCTAAAAAATATTTTCTTTTATAAGTATGAGACTTTTTAATTATTTTTAAGTAGAAAGAAATATTTCTCTCAAATAATTTTTTGGATTGATTTCATTTATGTCAACATATATTGTTGGATTACATTTTTAATTGAAATTGATTTATTGTGATACCATATTCCATATTATATTTATGGTTTTATGATATTTTTGACTGTTTATGTGCTATTTTTATGAAATTCATTGTTTATGTTTAAAGTATTAACATTTTGTATGCTAGTTTTATAAGAATTTTTATGTTATGTTTCACCCCCTTCATATAAGGAATGCATTGGATGTTGTAAGTGATGTGTGAGGCCCACTATAACCAATCAATACATCAGTAGGTCTCATGAGACCAACTAGTGTCTTGGAAAATGGCCTTAGCAATATTATTATTTGTAGTCTTGGCATATGGCCATGACTAAGTGGTTAAGATGTTTAACCTTATGTCTTCCACCATTATGAGATTATCTATTAATATTACATGTGATTATTTGACAAGTAGAATATCAATGTGAATAATTTAATGGAATTATTTGATTTATATTATCTATATTATGTTGAATTTTATGTTTGAAAAGATTGTTTTTTATCTTATACATTGCCTTAGATATTTATTCTTATTTATGATATATTATTATCCTAATTGAGCATCTGAGCTCACCCCTATCTTATGTTTTATTTTTCCTAGGATGAAAAGAAGTATATTATGATTTATCTTCATGGATAAGCTAAGGGATATGAGTGTGTTCAAAGGAGACACAATGTTACTTTTTATTTAACAATGTATTGTAAATCGTATGTATGTATCTATTAATTCCCAGGATACTAAACTGATCAGTCTTTCAGGACTTGATCTCTTGTGATCATACCAATGGTATTTCATAACACACAGAATATGGGTAACTGGGGTCGGGTCCTTATAGTTAGTATCAGAGGATGTTTATTACAACCCTTAGAAACTATATTTAGAAAAAATCGGATTCGAGAACATTACCCTAAAATAAAAATTGAGGATTAGTATAGAAGAACATCCAAAAATGTTTGTAATGTAGATATGTGGATTTTCTATGAAATACATCCCTGTATGGATACTATAATTGGACATGGTTCTATCATAGATGATCCTAGGATTTAAAACTCCGTCATGGATTTTTGGGATTGACCTAAGGTGTCCTCATACACAACAATGGGCCTTACTGTGCACGTGGTTTGACACTCCTAGGGGGTATGCTTAGGATAATTCACATTTTATTTAAAAACCATTATAATGTATTTATGAGTAAAAATTTTCCAAAAGAATGCTTTTTTATGATTATGGATTATATGTATAATTTTTTAAATTTAAGATAAGTATTTTACATGTTTAGAATAATGCATCAGGATTTATAAACTAATCTAGTGTATGCTATTGTTTAGAAATGGTGCATAGTAG
Source organism: Viscum album (assembly GCA_963277665.1). NCBI lineage: Eukaryota > Viridiplantae > Streptophyta > Magnoliopsida > Santalales > Viscaceae > Viscum > Viscum album. The sequence continues at coordinate 1,145,368,396 of OY728128.1, read as the reverse complement.
AAGGAATGGAAACTGTATCAATGAACTTAATCAATGTAGGGATTGACCTTATATTCAAGATAATTATAGTGGAGATAGTGATGCAACTGGTGTTGAATATCTTCTTACCATACTGGGAAAACTCTCTCAGGTTTTGAATAATAAAATTACTCGTATAGAGCACCATAATCCACAATGCAGAGGATCAATGTTAGACCGATTCAGGAGGAAACAACCAACAACATTATATGGGACTAAAAAACCATTTGTAGCTGAGAAATAAATAAGTTCCTTAGAGAAAATATTTCATGCATTAGGGATTGGAAAAAGGGAAAAAGTTTTCATTGCAATTTATCACCTCCCAAGAGATGCAGATCAATGTTGTTCATTAATTCAAAACACAAGAGAGGATGAATAAGTATCAAATATGGAATGGAGGGAGTTTAAAGTGATTTTAATAAAAAACTAATTTCCATGTGAAAATTGAGTAGACAAAGAAAGTAAATTTTTGAGTCTGAGAAAAAACGAGGATGAGAATGTCGCAAAGTAAGAGGCTAAATTTACAAGGTTAGGAAGGCATGCTACAGATTATATATGTAACACAAAAAGTAAGACTTATCTATTGTTTTATAGGTTTATTATTTATAGTGATGCATCAAAGAATGTAATTGGTTGTGTCTTTAGGCAGAATGATAGAGTTATTTCATATGCATCACGGCAGCTAAAAGTTCACGAACAAAACTATGTCACTCATGATCTTGAGTTAGAAGTTGTAATATTTACTTTGAAGTTATGGAGAAACAATATCTCTGGTAAAAATGTGAGATATATACTAATCACAAGTGTTTGAAGTATATTTTCTCACATAAATAACACAACATGAGGAAAAGGTGTTGGGTTGAACTACTAAAGTACTATGATTTCATAATACACTACCACCCAGGGAAGGGAAATAAGGTGGAAGATTCTTTATATAGAAAGTATCATGGAGTTCGGAAAAATATGAGAGTTGAATGGGATCCTATATTTATGTATTAGGTAAATATGGATATGGGAATAAAAATGGAAGGTGAAACATCAATACTTTTTCAAATGGTTACCAAACCATATTTAATAGAAAGGATAAAAAAGTCATCAGACTGATGATGAATAGTTTCAAAAGAAAATTAATGCTGTGAATGATGGGATATTGATTAACTTTGTATATGAAGATTGAATTCTGAAATTTAGAAAGAGGATTTTTTTTCTTGATATACATGATCTAAAAAAGTAATTTTTGGATGATATCAATAGCTCAAATTTATCTATACACTATTGTAGCAATAAGATGTATAGATATTGGAAGGAACATTTTTGGTGGGATAACAGGAAGAGGGAGATTGCTGATTATGAGTCATGATGTATGGTTTGTCAATAGGTGTAGGATGGAAGAAACCATTCTAGAGGAGTCATGCAACCTATTCCCATACCAGAGTGGAAATGGGATGACATAATGATGGACTTTCTAATGGGGGTAGAAAAGACTTCTAGAATGAATGATGCAATATAGGTCATTGACGATGGTCTTACCAAGTCAACACATTTTCTTACTATAAGAGAAGACTTGACACTTGAACATTTAGAAATGCTATATATTATTGAAGTCTTAAAACTTCATTGTGTATCTTAATCGATTATTTCTGATCACGATCCTTGTTTTACATCAAGATTCTTGAAAAGTCTCAGAAATCCTTAGATACTGAACTTCATCTAGGCATTTCCTACCACCCTCAAACTCGTAGAAATTTATAATGAATTATCAAACCTTAGAATACATATTTATATCTTGATCACATGACTTCCATGGTATTTGGGATCAGTATTTATCTATGGTAGAATTTTCATATAAAAATAGCTTCCATTCAATTATTTAGATGGCACCATACACTACTGGAAATACAACATATAACCAAAATTTCAAACCATTGGTATAGGTACAAAAACCATTGGTATCCTGTATACCAACAGTTCTGAAAACAGTTTGTTAGTAAGGCGTTGGGAATGTCCTATACCAATGGTTATTCTCAAAGCATTGGTATATGGCAGTGTAAGCTTCAGTATGACAAAAGTTTTATAGAAACCGTTGGTATATATTTATACCAACAGTTAATAAACTGTTCAGATATATAGTTTTCCATCAGTTTAGAAATAGTTGGAATATATTATTACTGACGGTTTTTTAAAACCATTGGTAAATCTATTCTGGAAATAAACACTAAAAACGGTTTTGAACAGTTGGCATAGTCTATGACCAACAGTTTATTCAAACTTTTGGTAAAACTATTATCAAAATAAACTGTACCAGTAGTTTAAAATTGTGGGTATAGTGTATTTCCATAAAACATCACAACATCCACCCATCCTCTCCATTTATTACACCTGTAAATACACATGAAAACAACACTTACAACCGAACAAAAAAACCCATACAATAACACATACAAATATCAGACTCTTCCAACCATGACATGTACCACAAAATATTTTTCCCCATTTCAATCATCACATGACAACCACTCTTCCAACTAACCCATTTAAATTAATTTGGTCTAGCCATCTCATAATTATGAGAGGCCACTCACATTTTAGAGATCCAATGATAGCAAGAGTTACATTTTGAGCTTGTGACTATGGTTTTTAGTTTTTATTATGGAATTTGGTGGATGTGGTGTTTGTGTGATAAGTGAATTAACAAATTGTGGTTAATATATGGGCATCAAAAGTGATGCATGACTTTTATGAGAATTGATTTTGATGTTGTACTTTATGGGAATCATGTATGGTGGGATTATGAAATGAGAATATGATGGAATGTGGGAAATGATGGTGTAATATTGTTTTAATGTGGGTATTTGGGGATAATGGTTGTTGTGGAACCACCAGGATATTGATACCTTGGGTCGGGATGTGATGAGGTGGGTAATTCCTATAGGGGAAGTTCCCACAAAAGGGATCGATTAATTATATTGATTAGTTGGGGTATTCTAGGCATGTGGTAATGATACATCTACATTCAATGTCATATCGAATTTTGGGACAATGATGATCGGGCACTAGAGATGGAGGATAGTTTTGGTCTGTATATATCCAAAATAGCATAAGGATGAGCTATTATTTGTCAGAGATATGGAAAGGCACTTGTATTTTTCAATGATTTAAAATATTTGAGGGTTGGGAGTGTACAAGGAAGTTTCTTGGGAGATTCATGTTGGTCTATATCCATTCACAACATGACAATATGTCCCATGGAATGAAATAGTTATAAAGAAGTGGGGGGGGGGGGGTCATGATGACCCATGGAATGAATATACAACTCACACTATGAATAGTTCTATGAGAATGAAAAAGGTTGTTTATTTTGATATTAAAAAGGGGTTTTATGGTTTCTCATTCGGCTGAGCTAGCTGCATACTAGTGTTTCTACTTCATTCTGAGTCCTGAGTGTGGGATGTCACTCTTTTCCTTCTAGATCTTGGAATCATTAAAAATAGAAAGTATACTAATGAAAAGCTAATGTTAGACATCCGTTATTATATTATTTATCTCACTTATTTGAGGTGTTAAAGTATTTATGAATATTATGCCCTATTTTTATATTTTCATATGCCTTTTTGATTATTTCTAATTGAAATAGAATTAGAGTTCAATATTTTATGATTATTAATATATGATTATAATGAAGGTGCTTCATAGATTTCTCCTAAATTTATATTTTTTATGTGGTGTGTGGTAAATTGGTGTGAGAGGGATGGTCTAGGTGAGACCATTTATGATCTTCTTATAAATTTTATGGTTATATGGAAAAAACTAGAAGGTAGTCTCATGTGAGAAATGGTATTATAGAACTAATTATGGAATTTTAGGTGCGAATTATAAATCATTTTTTTGTTTGGCATGATGATGTCGAGTTTGGAAATTGTTTCATGATGTTATCACTAAGATGGTTCTATGGGTATGTGTAGGGAAATGGGGTAGACGATGGGTACCGAGAAGGTGTTACACATAAAAGGAATTACTTGTGGGGTGTGACACCCCCTCCCACTGCACAAACCCCATGAGCCTTCATCCCCGAGCTCCCGTATGCAACCCCCACCCCCACACTGCACAACCCCCCTCACCCAAATAACCCCCACCCTACATTGCCAACCCCTACACCCCCTAAAGCCGACACCCATCCCACGGTATATGTAACAACACAAGATTTTAGGAGAATTATTCTTTTTAATTTCATTGATGTTATGTGTTGTACGCTACACCAAAATTTTCTTATATTATACGCAACACCGTATTAGCTTGCAGTATACGCAACACAATTCTTGTCTTGTGTTACACACAATTTCATGTTCGTTTTGTGGAAATTATTCTATGCAATATTAAGTAGAGATTTTGTTTAATGTATAAATGAAATAAGTTCTGATTATGTTTTACGCAACATAAAATGGAGCTTTCACTACACACAGCCCTGATTTGTCTTGCATTACACATAATCAAGACCTTCCTCGATAGCGTGTGTAGTACGCAATACCGAGTTTCGCTAAATGAGATATTATTATAATATTATTATGAACTAGCCGTTATGAATACTAATACCCAATTTTTGAAATTTTATAAATTTTATCTTTCAAAATGGACTTCATTTTTGGATTCATAATATCGAAATTAGCCAAGGGTGAATTTTTGGTATTTTTCTGAAAACATTCAATTTTTGATGAATAGTGAAAACACTGGGTAACTATTTAAAACCCGACTTTTTATTTAAATAATTATTTATTTTATTTAAATTTATTTTAGGTAAAAATTGATACATAATACCTATATAAGTTCAGTGTAAATCATTGGAGTAATTTTATAATAATTTTAGATATATAAAAAGTTTATTGAACTTTTCACCGTCTTTTATCGACCTCCTAGGAGAATTTGAAAATTTACATAAAACATAATTTTACCGCTTCTATGAATGGAATTTAAAAAATCTGAGAGGTAAAGTTAATATCAAGGAGTAAAATGTGGTTCAATAAGATAAAATTAATTTTCGGTGAATGGTAACTTTTTAATTTTATTTACCACGGTTAAAAGTAAATAGGGTAAGTAAGGGTAAAAATGATATTATTATTAACCTATCACATGTCCTAATTCTATTGGATAAGTGTAATGCTACCAAAAAAACCATAGGAATAAAATATTACCCTTTAGGTCCACTTGGATTAGATTAGGACACTTATTATTATTTTTTTTAAAGAAGAGTTAAAATTGTTAAAATGAAATTTTAATAACTAAAACATTTTTAATATAGGGTTATACATAAGATAAAATCGACAATAAATATTCATTAGAAACCTAAAAAGATTTCATACCAAATGGTATTTTATTTACAACTTTTAGACATTAAATAATTTAATTTATTTATGACACAATGGTGATGCAATAATTACCTAAATAATAAAATATTAAAATAATTGATATTATAAATAACCAAATAAATGTAATTGGAGTCTTTTTATGAATTAAACTAATTTTCTAGGTTAATATTACATGTTAGTGTTGATAACTTTTTTCGAACTAATCATTCTGTTATGATTTTAAAAAAAATCAAATACCAAATAGTGTCAAAATTGACATAAAATAGTTTTTTTAAAAAAATATTTTATTATTAATTTTTATTATATTACTAAAAATATAAGGTTCGGATAAATGACTTAGATAAGGTTATATATATTAATAATTAACAACTTGGGGTTTCTTGGCTTTTTATATTAATTTTATTAACCATATAGTGTGAGAAAACAAGAAGACATGGTAAAAGGTAAATTATTTAACTTAGAGACAAATCTAAATGATAAGGTTAAAATAGTGACCTAAACTTGTCTAAAACCTATTTGATGAGAGTATATCTACCCATATCCACTTTATCTTAGAAATAAATCAATTTTGAGCTATTATAAACCAAATATGACTTTATTATAAAATAATATTTTAGGTTTTTTCTAAAGTGCCCATCTCCTCCCTTATTAAAAGGGCACCCCTTCCCTCTTCTCTTCAGACCCTTTTGAGCCTTGAATCACGGCCAAACCCTGACAATTTCTCTTCTAAAACTCTCTAGTTATATCATATAGGTTCTGGTATTCTCAAAAGACCAACTCTATTGACCTAAGATGATGTTTAAAGGAGGTGCGTCGAAGAAGAGGTAATCTCTTCTTCCGATTTTCTCAAGTTTCTTTCTTCTTCTACATCTTCTTATTTAGTTGTATCATTATAAAGTAATAACATCAGTATTAATTATATACTTATATGTTTTTATAAATATTAAAAAATCCAATTTCATCTTTTATCTATCCTTGGGAAACGAAATCACCGCGCGTGTGTACATACGGAATACCATCTCCACGTCGTGGTGTAATCTATTTTCCACCACCACCTTACATGGATGGGTATAATGGTGTAAATAAATAAATATATATGATTATTATAATGTTATATTTATTCTGAAATATTATACATACACTTCAATAAAATTCCACGATCATGGGAATGATATCATCACTCGAGCGTACGTACGGACTACCGTCTCCACGACGCGATGAGATTCATTCTCCATGTTAACCATTCATGAATGATTATAAAGTATATATAATGAATAATAATGAAATATATGACATCATAATGATATTTATTTATGTATATATATATGTATTTCATCTACTTAATTACATTCATTTCAATAAGGAAACGAAAAAAGTGTTCATGTGTACGTACGGCCTACCATCTCCATGAACGGTGTATTTCATTTCATTTATCTATATATGATATATATATGTATATGATGAATATATATTATATATAAATCATGTTTTACATTATGGAATTACGTAAATTATGATATAAGTAATAATATCAGGAACAACAAGTCGAAACACGTACAATAAATGAAACAATTTTACCCAAATCACTGCTTTTACATCGAATTTACAAAAGAACGTGTAATATAAAGTCATAAGTAAACCATATATGATATCATAAAAATTAATATGATTCTGTAATAAGTCAATGACATTATTTAAATCATTATACAGGAGGTTCGGATACATACGAAGCATATTAGACATAAGGTAAGGGATAACTTTTCCAATCTTGTTTTTATCCGAGATTATTTATTCGTAAGTATTTACTGGGGTTTTGTTATCATCCATGTACCTATTTTATAAAAATGTTTTCATGTATGTTTAATGGCATTTTTTCCCATTTTTTTATTTTACCACATGTTATTAAAGGAATCTTACTTTTGTTTACCACACGAGGAACTTTTTGACTTTTCCGAAAAAAGTACAAGAAGAATGTTATTTTTAACTTATATGGCGTGAACCGTTTTTTACAGTTTCATAAAGCCTCTTTTGATGAAGCTTACTATACAATATTTTATGACTATTTTCAACCAAATACTTTTATTTTAATATTTTAAGGAATTTTGTGAAAAGAAAATGATTTTGAAGAAGAAAGGATATTTTCCTCAAAAATTCATTTCAAGTGTTTTATCAAAACCATTTTCCATCTAAGATTACATTATTTGATATGTGTATGTTTCAAGTATAATTTCTCTATGATTTAAATGGTTTCACTTTTCTTATGATGAAATATACATTTGTTTTATATGGATTATGTGATGATGGGATGATGTTTATGAAACCCATTTTATACTTTGAGTAATGATAGATGATTTATGTTCATGTTGTGGCACAAGTAAAATGATTTAATTATGAGATGGGTGGGACCTATATCTCCCTCCAATGCATTGGGTAAAGATTTATATCTCATTAGATAGATATGGATGGAATGATAAGTTAATTTGGTTCAATGTCATAGGACTGAAACAAGGCGTGAACTCGATTCAGAAAGGAACTTTGTCCACAGAGATGGTCTTGGTAGCAATGCCTTGGATACTATGGAAATCATAACATATGCTTAATGGTTGCCACAATAACATGGTTTATTCCCATGATATTTCATCATGATTGATGATCCATTATGATCTATGCCTTATGTACTGCTATGTTTTATGTCATTGCTAATGATTTTGATGTTTAAATATTATGTTCATGTTTTGAAGTACAAATGTATATGGTATGTTTTATTTCTTTTCAATGCTTACCCTTACTGATAATTTGAGCTCACACATTATATGTTTTCATTTCCCCAGGGTATAAAGAAAGGTTTCAGGTTAGAAAAAAGGGAAGATCTTTATGGGAGATGTTGAAGATCTTTTAACAAGATTAGAAGAGTATGTTCCAAGTTTCCAAAGACACTAAACTATTACGATCCTTTGGTGTCTGTTTTTGTTATTTATTAAGTATTCCGAAAAAGTAATGTAATGTCCATGTACGTCATGTTTAGGGTCTCTACAGTTGGTATCAGAGGAAAGGTTTAGTTAACCTTTGGAAACTAGGATGCAAAAACTTTAGTGAAATCTCTATAAATATTTAAGGTATGTCTAGGGATGTCCCTAAGGATAAGTATATGTATAGGTTATAGTCCTAGAATAATGGTAATGATCTTATAATTAAACCTAAGATGTAAGATATTGATTGTAATCCCCCCTTATTATGTTTTTTTCCCTAGAATAATTTTTTCCTCTCACACTATTCTTTTTGGGTTTTAGAAAATGGCTGGAAACAGGAAGATTAATGATAATGGAGGATATGATGGACAATGGAATGATATTCTTCATGAGAAACCAAATGAAACGGGATTTGGAAGTCTAATGTTCGTTATTATGCCTAATCAACAATCTCATAATATGATCAATAATCTCAACTTTGGTTAGTTTCCTGACTCAGATAATAAGAGAAAGATGGAGTTTCATAATGATCATAGAGGAGAGAAAGTTAAATTTCCATCTTGTAAATCATGTGGTAAGAGGCATCAGGGAGAATGTTTCAAAGTAACTGAACGATGTTTTGGGTGTGTAAAAGAAGGACACAAATCCAGTAAGTGCAATGGAAAAGGTCCAGTTAACACCATGGACAAGGATAATGGTATTTCTAGGACATCAACAACTGTTAAATGTTTTAAATGAGGAATGTACGGGCATTATACAAACCAATTCACTAAGGTAATGTCTCATGAATGGAATCAGCATGGTCGTATGGGTAGTATTTATGTTGTTGATGATGAAGAGACTACAATTGATATGTGAGATGAAAGAAATTTTCATGTTCGGTCAATGGTTTAAGAAAGTGGTGGAATTATTTGTGTTTATCAAGAGTAATGTTGTATAAGTAATGGTACTATGGAATAAAGACACATCTAAGGATTGTTACACTGTTGTTTTTCATAAAGTATTTGAAAGTATATGTCGAATGGTACCGGTAACCATGAAAGTTTATTCAGATATTTTTGGAAAGAAGATGATATGCACATAATGAATGGATAAAGAGAAAATAATATGTTTGATAGTATTCATGAGCTCGTGATTGATATAAGGACTAAGTGATATCATGGTTTGAGTATATAGAATTTTTTGTATTTTGGTATGTTGAAAGAGTTAACTTTTAACTGCATTCATGTTTTCACTAAGGTTCAATATGTATTCATTTTTCAAGAGAATACATGATTAAGGTATTCACATGTTCGGAATGTGACCAACAAGATATATCTTATATGGGAGACAAATGATGGTATTCACATGCTTGGTTGATGAAATTTATAGTAATCATCTTCTTTATACTATAATATTGGACAGAAGTATTTTCGATCATCTTAATGGTTGGAATGGATTAAGTTGGACATCAGATAGAATTGTTTAAGGCTAGAACTTTTTTTGATACTATTTCTGGAATGTTATAATTGTGTAGTTTTAGAAAAAGGAAACCAATAGGACAAGTGACAACCCGTCGCGTCAGACAAGGCTGTGGGAATCGAACCCACAAATGAAGTGAGACATTCCTTTATAATCTACCACTGGCCTACAGGAAGTCCCTGGTTAGTAGAAACTAGTTTTATTAAGTAGTATGATAGATAATGTATAAGTCTATTTTTGGAATCATATACGATTAACCTCACCATAGATGGACTTATGTATATTTGATAACTTTTTCTAACCTTTTGTTTGAGACATATGGAATGACCCATAATTCTATCACATGATTTGATAACACCTTAGGAATGAAAAATTCAACTTCATTTATTTAAGAGATGAATTGGAAATTGTTCAAGGCACGAAAAATGGAAAGATTATACCAAAATAAAGTATGTTTTTCTTCTAATTCAAATTTTCAAATTTAGGGAAATGATCTTGAAAACCAAAAATGTTGTCCTAGTGCCCTTATATACAATGAATCAGATGGTACCTTAGATCATCACAAATTTATGGATTTGTGATTGTTGTCTTTTTCCTAGCCATGTTCTCTACCACTCTCCATCAGAATATGATGGTTATATTTCTCTTCCATATCCATATTTTCACCTATGTTATCCTATGTGGAAACCCAGTGATTAGTTAATTTGGGTAACCCTTATGTTTCATTGATTAGTTTTTAAAGAAATTTTTTGGTATTTATTTTTACTATGTGGGTTTCTATTAAAGAAACTTTCAAGTAGTAAACCATTTATAACACCGACAAATTTCGAGGGAGAAATTCATTTTATGGGGGGTAGAATGTAACAACCCAAGATTTTATGAGAATTATTATTTTTAATTTCATTGATGTCTTGTGTTGTATGCTACACCAAAATTATCTTGTATTATACGAAACACCGTATTAGCTTGCAGTATACACAAAACTGTTCTTGTCTCGTGTTACACACAATTTCATGTTTGTTTTGTGTAAATTATTCTACGCAACATTAAATATAGATTTTGTTTAATGTATAAATGAAATATGTTTTGATTATGTTATACGCAACCCCAAACGGATCTTTCACTACACGTAGCCCTGATTTGGCTTGCATTACACGCAATCAAGACCTCCCCCAATAGCGTGTGTAGTACGCAATACCGAGTTTCACTAAACGAGATATTATTATAATGTTATTTTGAACTAGCCATTATGAATAGTAATACCCATTTTTGAAAGTTTATAAATTTTATCTTTAAAAATGGACTTCTTTTTTGGGGTCAGAATATCAAAATTAGCCTAGGGTGAATTTTTGGTATTTTTCTGAGAACTTTCAATTTTTGATGAATAGTTAAAACACTGGGTTACTATTTAAAAAAAGACATTTATTTAAATAATTATTAATTTTATTTAAATTTATTTTAGGTAAAAATTGATATATAATACCTATATAAGTTCAATGTAATTCATTGGAGTCATTTTATAATAATTTAATATATATAAAAATTTTATTGAACTTTTCACAGTCTTTTACCCACCTCCTAAGAGAATTTGAAAATTTACATAAAACATAATTTTACCACTTCTGTGAGTGAAATTTCGAAAATCCTAGAGACACAGTTAATATCATGGAGTAAAATGTGGTTCAATAAGATTAAAATAATTTTTGGTGAATAGTAACTTTTTACATTTATTTACTATGGTTAAAAGTAAATAGGGTAATTAAGGGTAAAAATGATATTATTATTACCATAACACGTGTCCTAATTCTATTGGATAAGTGTATTTTGACCAAGAACAACCTTAGGAATAAAATATTACCCTTTAGGTCCACTTGGATTAGATTAGGAAACTTATTATTATTTTATTTAAAGAAGAGTTAAAATAGTAAAAATCAATGTTTAATAACTAATTTTTTTTTAATATAGGGTTATACATAAGATAAATTCGACTATAAATATTAATTAGAAAGAAGAAAGATTTCCGACATAATGGTATTTTATTTACAATTTTTTGACATTAAATAATTTAATTTATTTATGACACAATGGTGATAGAGTAATTATCTAAATAATGAAATATTAAAATAATTGATATTATAAATACCCAAATAAATGTAATTTGAGACTTTATATGAATTCAACTAATTTTATAGGTTAATATGACATGTTATTATTGATTTAATTACCTTTTTTTGAACTAATAATTGTGTTATGATTTTCACAGAAATCAATTGCCAAATAGTGTCTAAATTGACATAAAATAGTTTTTAAAACAAATATTATATTATTAATTGTTATTATATTTCTGAAAATCTAAGGATCAGCCAAATTACTTAGATAAGGTTATATATATTAATAATGAACCACTTGGGGTTTTTTTTCTTGTTATAGTAAGTTTATTAATCATATAGTTTAAGAAAACAAGATGACACGGTAAAAGTTAAATTATTTAAATTAGAGTTAGATTTAAATTATAAGGTTAAAGAAGTAACATAAACTTGTCTAAAACCTATTGGTTTAGATAATTGTGACCCATATCCACTTTAGCTTAGAAATAAATAAATTTTGAGCTATTATAAACTGAATATGACTTTATTATAAAATAATCTTTTATGTTTTTCCTAAAGTGCCCCTCTCCTCCCTTATAAAAAGGGCACCCCTTCCCTCTTCTCTTCACACCCTTTTGAGCCTTGAAGATCGGCCAAACCCTATAAATTTCTCTTATCAACATCTCTAGCTATATTATAGAGGTTCTAGTATTCTCAAAAGACCAAATCTAGTGACCTAAGAAGAAGTTTAAAGGAGGTGCGTCGAAGAGGAGGTAATCTCTTCTTCCGATTTTCTCACATTTATTTCTTCTTATACTTCTTTAGTTGTCTCATTATAAAGTAATAACATCAGTATTAATTATATAATGATATGTTATTATAAAAACGAAGCAATCCAATTTTATGTTCTATCCATCCTACGGAAACGAAATCACCGCGCATGTGTATGTACGGAATACCGTCTCCACGCCGTGGTGTAATCTTTTTTCCACCAACACCTTACATGGATGGGTATTATTGTGTAAATAAATAACAATATATGATTATTGTAAATTGATATTGATTCTTAAATTTTATACATACACCTCAATAAAATTCCACGATCATGGGAATGATATCATCGCTCGTGTGTACGTACGGACTACCGTCTCCACGATGCGATGAGATTCATTCTCCATGTTAACCATTCATGAATGATTATAAAGTATATATAAGGAATAATAATGAAATATATGACATAATAATGATACTGGATTTATGTATATATATATTTATGTCATCTACTTAATTCCATTCAATTCAATAAGGAAACGAAAACAACGTTCTTGCGTACGTACAGCCTACCATCTCCATGAACGGTGTATTTAATTCCATTTATCGATACATAATATATATATATATATATGTATATACTGAAAACATATTATATATAAATCATGTTTTACATTCTAGAATTAAGTAAATCAGGATATAAGTAATAATATCAAGAACAACAAATCGAAACACGTACAATAAATGAAACAATTTTACCCAAATCGCTGCTTTTACATCGAATTTACAAAAGAACGGGTAATATAAAGTCATAAGTAAACCTTATATGATATCAGAATAATGAATATGATTCTGTAACAAGTCAATTACATTATTTAAATCATTATACAGGAGGATCAGATACATACGAAGCATATCGGACATAAGGTAAGGGATAACTTTTCCAATCTCATTTTTATCCGAGATTGTTTATTCGTACGTATTTACTGGGGTTTTTGTTATCATCCGTGTCCCTATTCTATAAAAATGTTTTCATGTATGTTTAATTTTATTTTTACCCATTTTGAATTTTACCACATGTTATGAAAGGAATCATACTTTTGTTTACCACACGAAGAACTTTTTGACTTTTTTGACAAAAGAAAGATAAGAATGTTATTTTTAACTTATACAACGTGAACAGATTTTTACGGTTTCATAAGGGCTCGTTTTCTTGAAGCTTAATCTACAAGATTTTATGACTATTTTCAACCATATACTTTTCTTTTAAAATTTCATCGAATTTTGTGAAAATAAAATTATTTTGATGAAGAAAGGATATTTTCCACAAGAATTCATTTCAAGTGTTTTATCAAAACAATTTTCAATCTAAGATGAATTTATTTTATATGTGTATGTTTCAAGTATAATGTATCTTTTATTTAAATGGTTTCAATTTTCTTATTATGAAATATCCATTTGTTTTATATGGATTATGTGATGATGGGATGATGTTTATGAAACCCATTTTATACTTTGGGTAATGACGAATGATTTATGTCCATGTTGTGGCATAAGTAAGAACGATTTCATTATGAGATGGGTGGGATCAATATCTCCCTCCAATGTATTGGGTAAAGATTTATACCTCATGATATAGACATGGGTGGAACGGTAAGTTAATCTGGTTCAATGTTACAGGACTGAAACGAGGAGTGAACTCGATTCAAAAAGGGACTTTGTCCACTAAGATAGTCTTGACATCAATGCCGTGGCTACTATGGAAATCGTAACATGTTATTAATGGTTTCCACAATTAAATACTTTATTCCCATGCCATTTTATCATGATTGATGATCTATTATGATATATGCCTTATGTACTGCAATGTTTTATGTCATTGCTCATGATTTTGATGTTTAAATATTATGTTCAGGTTTTGAAGTTCAAATGTATATGGTATGTTTTATTTTTTTCCATGCTTACCCTTACTGGGCATTTGAGTTCACCCTTTATATGTTTTCTTTTCCCCATGATATAAATAAAGGTTTTAGGTAAGAAAAAAAGGGAATATCTTAAAGGGATATGTTGAAGATATTTCACCAAGATTAGAATATTATATTCTATGTTTCCAAAGACAATAAACTATTACGGTCCATTGGTGTTTGTTTTTGTTATGTATTAAGTATTCCGCAAAAGTAGTGTAATGTCCATGTATGTAAAGTTTGGGGTATCTACAGTATAGCACCCCCCCACTCCCACTGCACACCCTTTTATATCTCCCCACCATCCACTGCACAACCCCCACCCCCATAGCCTCCCCCACTACAGAACCACACTACAACCAACCCCCCTCCCACTACACAGCCCCCCTCCCCCACAACCCCCCACCCACTGTACAACCACCTATAGACAACCCCTTCCCACTTTGTAACCCCTAATATCCCTTCCTCCCCACACCTCCCTCCTGTAGTCTCGACCCCCAACCCCCAACCCCCAACAACACCTCACCCCCTACGGCCCCACCCTACATAGCCCCCTCTACAGCCCCCCCCCCCACTACGCCTTCCACAGCCAACCCCCTCCCACTATATAGCCCCCACCCCCCCCCCCCCCCCACTCCTACTACACACTCTCTAAACCCCCCATAGTCAACCCCATATCACTACACATCCCCCCTACTGCCACCCCCCCAATATCCCCCTGCAGTCCCCCTCCGCCACCTCACCATGTAGCCCCCACCCCAACATTTCGCATCCCCCCTCACCCCATACAGCCCCCACCATGCACATCCACATCCTACATCCCCCACTAAACAACCCATCTACATCATACCCCTCCTTCTTCACAACCCCCTCCCCCCACTCACACTGCCCACCCCCTCCAGCCGCACAACACCCTGACATCCCCCCTCCCAATGAACCACCCACACCCTCCCAATACACACCCCCTGTCTCCCATCCAATCCCCTCCCAATACCCAACCCCCCCACCCCCCCACACTCCCTCCCACCCAAAATCCCTATACATCTCCCTCCCACCATATAAAACTATCCCACCATGTCCCCCCTACAACCCCCACCCCCCACACTGCATAGCCCCCCTCACCCCTTGCAGCTCCCACCCTACAAATCCACCCCTAAACCCCCACATCCACCACTGCACATCCCCCTACATCCACCCCACTCGCACTACACATCCCCCCATTCCTACTGCACCCTTTCTACAGCCCCCACCCACTGCACAACCCCCCCCCCATAGCCAACCCCCTCCCACTGCACAGCCCCCACCTTCCCACTGCACAGCCCCCCCCCATTGCCTCAAAAAATAAATTATGAAATGGAGACCCATAGTAGGTATCCCTTCCATTTAAGAACTCACTACCATGTTGGATCAATATAATAGGACATAACTAAAATAACACTCTAAGACATGAACCATGCTTCTAATCAAACGTGTCTCAATAGAACACCTAAACAGAATATGACATGTGATTCTATTTTCCATTGAGAACTATATAAGTTCTAAATATTAATTAACAACATGATTTATTGAATATTCACCCATCTATCAAATAACCATATCTAAGGTGTGACATAGTAATCAACAAAAAATAAATACCAATAAAATGTCTCACAGGATAACCATACATGACAAAAAAACTATTTCTTGTAAGGTTTTCTACAATAGGAACATATAATCAAGACAATCACGTAAATAAACATTATAAAATGGACTAATATTTTAAGGAATTCATATATTCATCATGTTTGTTCAAATTTACATGCTTCACCAATAGTTTACACTCAGGTCATTCCCAAAAAACAAGGTTTACTAGACAAATTCCTAATACATCATAATAGAGTCTTTAGAATTTGGGTTCTAGGAGGATGTCATTCCTAGATATTCAATCGACAACCAAATAACAAAATAGATTTGTTCCAAATTCATTGTATTGGATCTTTCTTAGATATGTCCCTAATTCTCATGATCCAGAAATGATATATTAATCAATCATGAATCGTTCATTGGATATGGTGTATATTTATTGATTTTTCCAACATGCCTTTAAACTATGATCTTGTTTGGATGAATAAAAATAATAATTATTATAATATAAATATGATACCTTGAAACATCAAAAAAATTAATATAGTCTTCAAAAAAATAATATGAGATGATGAGGAAGCGTAGAGCCCCAATGGATATCTCTTTGGGAGGATTTGGTTATAATAGGGTCAGATTACTTTGATGGTTATTCAAATAATCGAATTAGATAAAAATTATGAATCAATTATTAAAGAAAAACTCATCTAGGCACCACCAAGAGGCCATCAAGCAAAGGAATAATTTTATCATTATTACATGGACATTAGAAGATCCTTAACATATGTATAATTTCATGTCCCACTAATATCATCCCTAGATTTGTATTAAACCCCACTTGATATACAATAACCTTATTTCTATAACCTTGCCCCCACTCTGCCACCATACTCTAGGAATTGACTCCATGACCCCATTTTCTATAAGATACACCTCCAAGGGAGAATAAAAGAGGTGAATCATAATATACTAAAAAAATACCTTTAAAGCCAATGATGTTAAAATTCTCCCTCTTCATTGGATTCTCAACCCCAAGTAGTGTCTTTATATTTCATTATCAAAAAACTCAAGTCACAATGTAAAAACATATGAATCATTCCATCCCCACTTAAACCTAACAATCCTACCATAGGACATTGACATGTGAAAACTTATTCCCTCACGACACATTCTTGATACGGTCTGATATATGTATTAAGCACTCCTCAAATGCTGTGTTTGGATCCAACTCAATTTTTTCACAGTCATTCACATGTGCAAGAAAATACATGTAACTCTATAGAAGCGACACAATGAAAATATCCTTAATAAATCCATACCATAGAGGAAGATCCAAAATTAAATACACTAAAACAATATGGAATAATAGTCAAAGTAACTCCATGAAAGGGAATAACATTCCATAGATACAAATTTCTGAACTGGAGGAATCCTCATTTGAAATGATATTTTACTAGAGGAATCATGTGTTATGGTAGGGGAAATATGTTGCACCATGTTATCATCTATTTTAGGTGGAAGAAAAAACATTTACTTGAATCAAGGATAGATCACAGGTTATGAATAAGTGTTCTCAAAGAATAGGGGAGCTGTCATTTAGGGATAATAAAAAAAACAAACAAACAAATGAACCTTGTATTCAATGAAATCAGAATGATAAATGGAATAAATAGAGGTAGAACCTAAAAATAAATTATAACCTACATATTTGATGTGTAAGAACAAAAAATCAGTTGTTGGGAAGAAGGGTTCGCATGCTGGAACAATGGGAGCTCTCATTTAGAGTGCAATGTGGGAGAATCAGGATCAGAATTGGGAGCTGAACATGTGGAATTCTATCCCAATTTGTTTTTAAAAATGTTGGGAAATATTATTATACCAATAAAAATAGTTTCAATGAACTATTTGAATAAGGGGGCACACATTCCCCTATCCAAACTATTTCAAAAAACTATTGGAAAACCTTTCACCAACAAAACAGTTATCTATAACTGCTGGTACAAGTGTCTCTACCTTGGCCTATTCATACAGTTTTTCATTCCAGTGGGAAAAATACCCTATAAAAATTCATATACAAATGGTTTTCAATGAAAAATTGGTATAAGTACCATATCCCAACTTTTTTTCTAAACTATTGGGATAGAGGAATTGGTATAGGATGGATTTCCAGCAGTGATATAAAGATTTATATGGAAAAAGATGTCGCAAGACAACTTATTTGGGTGATGTTGGAGAAATAAAACTCATAAGCCCAGAACATGTTTATGAAACAATGGAAAAGGTGGAGATTATCCAAACCCACATCAAAGAAGCTCCATATAGGAAAAAGAGTTATGTCGATAACCAAATGAAGGATTTGGTATTTCATGTGGGTGATCATGTCTCCTTGAAGGTATCTACATGGATGGGTGTTATATGATTCAGTAAGAAGGGTAAATTATGTTCTAGGAACATAAGAACTTTCAAAATTCTAGAATGAATTGGAGTTGTAGAATATAGTTTTCCAATGTCTCTAAGCCTTTCCTATGTTCCTGATGTGTTCCTCATATCACTGTTGAGAAAATATATGCCAAACATAACACGTGTACTCACCTATAAATATATAGATCTGGAACTTGATCTATCTTATTGTGAAGAGCCTATTAGTATTATTTATACCAGAGAACAAATGTTGAGAAATTGGATGACTCATCTGGTAAAAGTTCTTAGGAAACCCCATTAAATGGAAGAGGGAACATGGGAACATGAGGAACATATGATGAAGAACCACTAGAATCATTTTATTCAGTAATATTCTAGAAATTTTGAGGGAGAAATTCATTGAAGGAGGGAATAATGTAACAAACCAAGTTTCCACAGTACGCTTCTCTTTTAATAATACAATACCTTGCGATGTACGCAGTTCCGGGTTCTAGTACACTATAGCCAATCAAATTATCTGTTTTAAAAACGGTTATGAATTGTAATACACAATTTTTTAAATTTAATATATTTTATTTTTCTAAATGGACTTCATTTTTAGTTTTGAAATATAAAAACTAGCTTAGGGTGAAATTTTCGTAATTTTTGGAATACTTTCAGTTTTTGATGAATAGTGAAAAACAATGCATTATTATTTAAACCCAGTTTTTTATTTAAATGATTATTATTTTTTAAATTAATTTTAAAGAAAAAAAAGTTACATAATACCTATATTAGTCCAATTTAATTCATTGGAGTTATTTTATAATAATATTAGATAAATAAAATTTTCTTGAACATTTTAACGCCTTTTACCAAACTTCTAGACACATTTGCAAATTTGAATAAAACACAATTTAACTACTTATGTGATTTGAATTTCAAAAATTCGGAAGACACAATTTTCATCATTAAGTAAAATTTGGTTCAATAGGATGAAAGTAATTTTTTGATGAATAGTAACTTTTGAATTTTATTTACCACATCTAAAATTAGATATGGTAATTAATGGTAAAAATAATACTGTGATAGCATAAAATTACCCCAACACATATCTTAATTATATTCGGTAAGTTTTTTTAAACCAAAATCAAAATTAGGAATAAATATGATCCTTTTTTGATCCACTTGGGTGAGAAAAGGACATTTATTATTTTTTATTTAAATAATAGTTTAATATGTTAAATTCATGTTTTAATAAATAATCCATTTTTAATATAGGGTTAAATTTAAGATAAATTTGACTATAAATATTCATTATAAAGTAATAATATTTCATACGTCATGGAATTTCATTTATAATCCTTAGAGTATAAATAATTAAATTTATTTATGACACAATGTTGATACAATAATTACTTTATTAATGAATGATTAAAAAATTGAAATTATAAATATTAAAATAAATGTAAATTTAATATTTTGATTCCATCCATGAATTATCTAGTATAATATGACATATTAGGGTAGATTAAATGTTTTTTTGAAGTAATAAAGTTGTTATGAATTTATCAAAAACCAAATAATAAATTTTGTCAAAATGGCCATAGATGAGTTTTTAATACGTATACTATTTTATTAAATGATATAATAGTCATACAAATATATGGGTTAGCCCAATGAAATAGATAATATTACATTTTTCATTAATGAATCACTTGAGGTTCTCTTGGTATATTATGGTATCTATATTAACCATATAGTATAAAAATACAAGAAGACATGGTAAAAGTTAAACTATTTAACTAAGAGTTAAATCTAAAACAAAAGGTTAATAAGGTGACATAAACCTATATAAATCATATTGGTTTTGAGTATTTCTACCCTTACCCATCTTAGAATCGAAATAAATCAATTTTTAGCTATTAAAAATCAAAAATAATTTTATAATAAATTAATATTTGAATCTTTTACTATAGCGCCTCCCACCTCTCTTATAAAAGGGAACATCCCCTTATCTTAATTTCACACCTCCAAAACCATCTGTCTTATCAAAACCATATACAAATATCCTCCCAAATACTCTCAATTCATCCTATAGGCCTTAATTTTGATCATAATTCTAACATAAGGAACCCTTTCATTCAAATAAAAAGGAATCACCCGAGGAAGAGGTAATTATTTTATCACCTATTTCAATGTTCTTTTATTCTTCTACTTCCTATTTCTATATTGTTTCCATACTAAAATAAAAAATCTAGTAACTTATACATAGTGATATTTTATTATAAATATGGTACAATCATATTCATTATTCTATCCATCCTATGAATTACTAAGTCACCATATATGCGTACGTACAACTTACCATCTCCACGTCGTGGTATAGTTTGTTATTCAACACTTAATTATTTGGATGGGTATAATAATAATTATAATTGATTTAAATAATAAATATAAAATTTTAATTATTCTATATTTATAATAAACTATCAAATTACATATGATTTCACCATCAATATAATGATAATGTTGCTCGTGCGTACGTACAGCTTACCGTCTGCATGACGCGATGAGATTTCATTCCACATCGTAACCATTCAACAATAATTTTCATTTAATCGTTAAAATATAATTTTTAAAGACTTAATATCATTCTGGATATGAATCAAATACATCATATCCATAAAAAACATGACTTGCATAACAAAACATATAAAGGAAAACAAATCACTTAACACACAAAACAATGATACTAATGAAATATTATTAACAAAGCAGTATGAGAGGTTCATATATGATATCATATTTATGTATTTTGTTCTTATATAACTTTATAAAAGTGAATTAACCATTATATAGAAGCTTAATGTACCCTCTACTAAGGAAAGTACAAGGTATGTGTTAATTTTACAAGCACTTTATTATCTGAGTTTGTTTGTACATAAGTATCTACTGGGACTCCTTTATCATCCACATCCATGTTTCTTAAAAATTTATTTCAAAACATATTTACTATTTCATAGACTATGGGTTAAAGTCATTTATAACCATGTTTAACTTTTCATAAAATGTTTTGAAATGAATATTTCCGTCATTTTCCAAACAAGGTCCTTTACGGCCTTTTTAAAAAATTGAGGAAATAATGTTTTTTTAACTTGTACTGAGGGTGTGGATATTTTCTGATGTTATAACCCCTTTGAATCTTACCTTACAAGATTATAAGAATATTTTAAAAACAAATGTTTTCTTTTATAATTATGTGACTTTTAATTGATTTTAAAATAGAAAGAGATAGTTCTCTCAAATAGTTTTTTGGATTGATTTCATCTGTGTCAACATCTATGGTTGGTTTTTATGTTTAATTGAAGATGATTTATTATGATAAAATATTACATATTTTATTAATTGTTTTATGATATATTAGATTATGGATGTGCTATTTTTATTTCATTTGTGGTATATGGTTAAAGTATTAACATTTCATATTCTAGTTTAATTTGAATATTTCAGTTATGTTTCACTATTTTCATATGAGTAATGAATATGATGTAGTAAGTGATGGGTGGGGCCCTCTATATCCCCTCGATGCATCAGTAGGTCTAACGAGACAGACTATTGTCTTGGAATAAGGCCTTGAAAATATATTTATTTGTAGTCTTGGCACGAGGCCTTGAGTATGTGGTTATGATGTCAGCCATTATACATTCCAGAATTATGATATTAGCTATTGGTATTACATGTGATTATTAGACTAGTATAATATCCATGTGAATAAGTAAAAAGAACTATTTGATTTATCATTTCCATATTATGATGAATTTTATATTTAAAAGGCTTTTGTTTTAGTCTTATACATTTCCATAAATGTTTATGCTTATTTATGATATATTGTTATCCTTACTAGGCATTTGAGCTCACCCCTTTCTTATGTTTTATTTTCCCAAGATGCGAAGAAGTATATTATGACTAACCTACAAGGATATGCTATAGGTTATTAGTGTGTTCAAAAGAGAAACAATGTTACATTTTCATTTCATAATGTAATGTAAAATGTATGTATTTATCTATTACTTCTAAGGATACTAAACTGATCTGTCTTTCAGTACTTGATATCTTGTGATCATTCCAGTGTTATGTAATAATTCCCTGACACTGTAGGTTCCAGGCCCAACAGAAGTGCATTAGTGGGAGAGACCAACATTGATTTTAGCGTTAAACAACGTTCAAACTGAGATACATCACGATATAAAACACCAGATCATTGGAATAGAACAAAGAACTAAAAAAAAGAGGGAGTCCCGAAACCTTAGAGATACGATCATAATATGTTGGTTATAATTAATTTAATTAATTCACAAGAATTACCTTGGTGGAATTCTTACTTCATTGATGTCTTCGGTCATGATCTGATGTGATCAGTCGTTGTGTCATAGAATCCAAGTGTAGGATTACTCTAGTGGTGATCCACACATGCTCCATGTATCTCTGGTTATCGTCGAAGGGATCTCCGGGTTCTAGTACAGAAGAACCTTCGCTTGAAATGCCCGTCTTCGATCGCCTTGATCCGATGGTGGAGGATCTCTCTCGGTCTTGAGAGGATTCTTGGAGAAAGTAGTTCTTTTTGCCTTAAATGAATTCTCTAGAATTATTGGGCACACCGATCTGGGAAAAGTGTTGGGGTTGTGAGGATATTTATAATCGGGTTTGAGGTTAGAGAGTTATGATAATAAATAAATGCGTTATGCTTTTTATTTATTTCATTAACTCTTATTGAAAAACCCCCATGTTGAATTGTTAATTCCTTGACATATGACCACACTAATTATAATAAATATCATTTAATAAAACAATATTACATCCTCAAAATCCCGACTAGAAAAACTAAATGGTGTGTAATCATTAATACACTTTGTGTACTTGTTTTCCATAAAAGTACACGGCGTGTATATTTAATATACATGACTTGTACTTTTATTTTCCGTTTTCCTTTATTTCCTCCTTCTCATTTATTAGTCCTTGAGTAATTGATATTCATTTTTCAAATAAATGTTGTTGCATTACTCGCTAATACATATATAGTATTTCTCCCACAATATATTCTCTCGAATAACTTGTGTTGAAATTAATGAAATCAGGAATTGTTAAATAATTATTAAACCACAGTTGGAAATAATATTTATTTAACCTATTAAATTATTATTTAACTGAGATACATGGACACACTTAGTGTGTGACCCTCTAAGCCCCTTTCTCAGTGGCATTTGGTGGATCCTTCCTAATATCCAAGGTTAGCATCTAGAAACACCCCAAGGCACCCATAGAAAAAGAAGTTAATGCCACACTGATGTGTCACCTTCTACGAATGTTTAACATGTAATATAATCCATTTGTAATGATATCTCAAATCAAGTGGGTTGCATTCTCGTTTCATCAACCCATGTGCTCGATTATTGTTTCTTTGAATTTTCAGAATTGAACTCGCTCATAACTTACCATGGACAAGGATTTATTTAGGCTATATCAATTAAATCAAAGGGCCTAAGATGTCTACTTCCTTTATGGAACAGAAGGGAAAAATCCTTTCTCGCATTGTCTATTAATTCATTATTACTTGTGACACACCCAATATATCCTACCTCACTGCAAATAGTGTGTCATCACAGTTTTTATCAATACATCTAAGTGCGCGAGTTGTAATACCCATTATTAATAATCATAAAGTGTAAGGACCAGTACACACGTCCGTAGATAGGGACATCTAATGACCCTATGAAATGTGGATTTCCTAGTGGCGGGTCTCGTTTTCATAATATCCTCCTAGATATTACCAAGGGCGCACACCATGAGAAGGTGCCTCAATGTTTTATGAGTCCTCAACCCTAATGGATTGTATTATTTGTGTCCCTCAAATAACATCATATTTCCATATAAAATATATATTGAAGAATAGTGTTATGGAACTTCTGGGTTCTCATCATAGCAGGGATCCGCTATGACCCTTTAATGCAACAGATGTCCTTAGGACATTATCACTTACATTATCATGTAGAATAACAATCAAGATCTGATAAGGTATTTATTAATGAATAAAGTTTAATGTAGTTGGTTCTAGGCCACTAACTCCAACAGACTCCCAATGGGACTAGAGCCAATTGCTAACAACCTTTAACCCGCTAGCTCTCACATGATATTCATGCTTCTGCTGAGATAGGACTTTCATGGGGTCTTCCAATTTCTCTTCTATGGACAATCTGCTCACTGAAACATCACCACTTTGATAGAAATACCTCAAGAGGTGATACTTACGGAGTATTTTCTTTGTCCGTTGATGTGACCTAGGTTATTTTGGAAGAGCCACTGCTATAGTATTATCACAATACAATGTGACATGGTCTTTACTGCTAAGCACCACATCAAGATACTAGAAAATGTTCCGAATCCAGACAACTTCCTAGACTACATTAGAAGCTGCTATATATTCACACTCTACTGTAGAATTGGTGAAAACTAGATACTTTAAACTCTTCTAGCTCACAGCTCCTCCATTGAGATAGAGAAAATATCCAGATTGCGACTTCAGATCATTCAGATCTGTCTAAAATCCAGAATCAGCATACCCTCGGATGAAAAGTCCCTTGTCTCCTCTACACACCAGGAACATATCCTTAGTTCTTCTCAGATACTTAAGGATAGTCTTAATAGCAGTCTAATTCTATTTGCTTGGATCTTCTTGATATCTGCCCACCATGCTCAGTACATAGATAACATCAAGACTGGTACATAACATGGTATACATAATGGATCCTATAGTTGAATCATATGGGATCTTACTCATTCTATCATTCTCCTGTTGTGTATGTGGACACATTTTCATAGAAAGATGTAGGTCATGTGACACTAGAACTAAACCCCTCTTGGATTATTCCATACTAAATCTCTTTAGTATCTGGTCAATGTATGTACCCCGACATAGTCCAAGCATCCTTTTGTCTCTATCATGAATGATCGTGATCCCCAGAATGTAGGTTGCTTCACCCATGTCCTTCATGGAGAAACACTTATTCAACCAGTCCTTAAGTGACTGTAAGAATGGTACATCATTTCCAATAATCAATATTTCATCAACATATACTATTAGGATAACGATCGCAGTCCCATTAAACCTATTATAGACACATGGCTCACATTTGTTCTTGATGAACCAAAATTTATTTATGGATTCATCAAATTGAATGTTCCATGACCTGGATGCTTGATTTTATCCATAAATGGATTTCTTCAACTTGAAAACCTGTTTGGCTTCACCTGGTGTCACAAGCCCTTCTGGTTGTGTCATATAGACATCTTCCGGAAGTTTCCTATTAAGGAATGTTGTATTGACATCAATTTTCCAAATCTCATAGTCATGGTAAGCTGTTATGGCATGTATGATTCTTATGGATTTAAACATGGAAACTTGTGAGAAGGTTTCATCATAGTCAATTCCTTGACGCTGTCTGAATCCTTTATCCACTAGCCTTACTTTATAGGTGAAAACTTGACCTTCCATGTCCAGTTTTCTCATGAATACCCATTTGTATCCAATAGGTTTTACATCAACTGGCTCATCGACCAGAACCCAGACTTGGTTCTGATACAAGGAATCCATCTCATAATTCATAGTTTCTATCCATCTCACAGCTTCTGAGCATTCTACTGCTTCCTTGTAGAAGAGAGGTTCATCATTGTCCAACAATAATGAATCACCATCATCGGTGACTAGGATACCAAATCTCTCTGGTTCCCTTACCTCTCTTGATCTCCTACGCAGTACTTGTGTTTCTGGAACCTCTTCCACGGGGACCTGTGGAACTTGTTCCTATACCAACTCATGTGGATCTTGAGCATCAAATTCGTCGAAGTCAATCTTTCACCCACTATACTTTTTGATGATGTGCTCCCTCTTGGGAAATAAGGCTTGTCTAGCGATTGTTTCTTTCTTGTATGAAGGGTTATAAAGGTAATATCCTTGCCTTTACTTAGGATATCCTATAAAGATACAATTTGTACCCCGGGGTTCTAGTTTTTTGCCTGAGAAGGCCTTAAGAAATGCCTCATATCCCCATACACGTGTGTGCGACAACATTGGTTTCTTTCCATTACCTAACTCAGATGGAATTCCAGTTGCCGCCTTAGTTAGTACTCGGTTTAATGTGTATACTTCAGTTTGAAATGAATTTCCCCAATAGGATAATGGATGATTTTCACGACTCATTATCACCCTCACCATGTCCAATAAGGTGCGGTTCCTCCTTTCACTAACACCATCCAACTGTGGTGTATAAGGAGGAGTGAGCTGAGATAGAATCTGAGACTCTTGTAGAAGATCAATGAACTCTTGGTTCAGATATTATCCACCTTGATCTGATCGAATTTTCTTTATCTTCTTACCAATCTAATTCTCCACTTCATTCTTGAATTCCTTAAATTTCTCTAAGGACTCTGACTTATACCTCAATAATTAGACATATCCATATCTACTTAAATCATCAGTAAAAATAATGATGTAAGAATATCCACCTATAGATTCTATGGGAAATGGTCCACATACATCCGTGTGCAACAATCCTAGAAGCTCTGTGGCCCTTTCACCTTAACCACCAAAAGGCAGTTTGGTCATTTTACCTTGTAACCAAGTGTTATATCTATCAAGTTGTTTTATCTTAGTAGAGTCTAAATACCCATCTTGGAAGGGATTTGTCAAGCGCTTCTTGTTTACATGTCTGAGACGGTGATTCCACAATTGGGTGATGTATGAGTCAGGTTAGTTTGTGTTTTTACTGATTTACAACACTTGGTTTTCATAATTTAATACATACAAACCATTATTTAAATGTTCCATACCATAACATACGTTGTTATTATAAAACATACAACCCTTATTTCCAAACATTAAAATAAATCCATCCAAATCCAAACAAGATACAGAAATTATATTCTTGGTAACACTTGGAACATAATAATAGTTGTGAAAAACCAAAATCATCCAAGTCGGCTATAAGAGGTGGTAATCTCCAATAGCCAACGCTGCCAGCTTTGCCCCATTGGAAGCTCGAAGATCCACCTCTTCTCTGGAAATATTTCTAAATCTAATTGGTTCTTGCATAGGAATATAGATGTGAGCCCCACAAGCTGTATCTAATATCCAATGTGTATAAATAAAAAGATTACACTCGATAAGGAACACACCTTTAGCATCCTCACGCTTCTGGGTGCAGTTCCTCTTCCAGTTTCTTGGCATGCCACATGCAAAACATATTGCCTCTCATTCCTTGCCCGGCCTCTAGATCTTCCCCTTATTAGAAGGACGACGCTCAAGGGATTCAGTCCGTTTATAAGTTTTTGGCCCCTTTGCCTTGTCCTTCATTTTCTTATTCACCTTAAGTATTGTGGGTTCTTCATGCCTCATGAACTTATCTACCAGTAGAATTAAGTTCAGAAGTTCCAATAAACTTGTCTCATTATTTCTCATTTTTTTAGTTGACAATAAATCCTGAGAAGGCCTTGGGAAGTGATGATAGGATGATATCTGTACGTAACTCATCCGTGAACTTAATCCCGAAGATGTCCCGGCGTTTAATGTAGCCAATAAGCTTGACTACATAAGGCCCAGCATGCACAAAATCTCCAAGATTAGTTGTAAACAAAGTGTTGGAGATCTCATATCTCTCCCATCTCGCATTCTCTTGGTAGAGATCCTTAATGTGAGACATCACACTATACACATCCATGTTTTCATATTGCTTCAAGAGCTCATTAGACATGGAAGATATCATGAAACACTTGACATATATGACATCATCCTTATGTTTCATGTAGAGAGGTAGTTCCTCATCTCTGGCCTACTTTCCATGCACAACTGGAATAAGCTCTTCCATCACATACAATTTCCATTCGTGGAAAAAGATGACACGTAAACGCCTCTGCCACTCTTGGAAATTGGTGCTGGTGAGAAAGTTTTCCTTCTCGAGTATGGTTCACAATGATATGTTTGATGTCATTTTTTTCCATTTATAAAATTAAGATTAGCAAAGGTTTAGTAATTTATCATAAAATTGAGATAAATAAATAAATTAATACTTATTAGTCTCCTAATATTTAATCGAAATCCAATAGCCCTCACCATTGGCATCAGAATATTATGTTGCCTTAATATTCTAGTGGCAAGGATCCATATTTCCCTACTCATTACCCCAACTAGGGTTGGTCAAGAAACATGAAGGGTTTTAGGTAGGCATTCCAAATTTCAACTGTATTAACTCGCAACTCCTTGATCTGCTGAGTGGACTTCCCAATCCTGAAATCCATCTATTTTGGATTTTCCCAACGTTTGCCTCTTGTTCATACCAAGGCCTGCTATGGCAGTCAACCCTTGATGTGAACCAAGTCAAGTTAACCCAAAAACTTGAATTATAATTCCCTGATTATTGAAATCACTCCAACTAGGGTTGTTCAAGCACTTTGAACTATAGTTCTATTCTAACCAAGATTATGGAAGGGTATACCGACTTAATAATTATTTGAGGTATTTTATCCTTATACATAAATTTCCAATTTATTACCTTTCCTTACATGCTTATTAATATTATATGGGATATACTTAAGCAACTAACCATGTATAAGGTAATATTTACATATAATCCAATTTTATTTGAGGTCCATCTTGCATGCTCGTTTAATTCATTAATTGTGTGATCATGAAAACATACCCAAAATAAATAAACCATGAAACTGACAGAAATAAAATAAATGGTATGATCATGAGCTTTTTCTATTGGTTAGTTTATCTAGTAGTTGATAAACTAACCCAAGACCTAGTGGAGAAATACCATGAACCTTTTGGGTTCGTGTTTACAGCTTTCCACCTTTCCACCTTTGTATCTACTTGGATTGGTTTCACCTTGAATCCTGACATTAGAAACATCCACTAGCTTGGGAGCTCTATCCATTACATATGCATTTCTCACACACATATGTGAGGGGTAAAAGGGTTTTTACATAAAATAATCCTTGGGTGCGCAGGCCATACATATTAATGAGGAGAAGGCTCTCAGGCCAACAAATTTAATTTAAATAAATTAAAGAAACCATTCACATACAAAGATCTTGGTCTAACTCAGGATCTTCAATAAATGAAATTATATTTACGCATAAATAATACTAGATTTTAATTCTTTTATCGTTATTGTTTAAGATAAATCACTCTCGAATCAATTAATTATCTTTAATTAATCAATTATTTTTATCTTAAAACCTTTTATGAGTTTCCCTGAGATTCTCATCCATCATAATTTTGAACAAATAAATTCATTTAAAATTATCTTTGTATGTAACTTGTACCTTGGAGGAGACCTGGTGAATGCCAGTTCATTACAAAGATGTTAAATTAAACACACATATAAATAACACCTATCACATGTTGTGCCTCAGCTTTATGCCTGCACTATGGTACACGTCTCAAGGGTTTTTATAATATAATAATAAATTTTAATAAATCTACATAATTTGGGTGAGTAAACAGTGTGTAGTTATGACTACACGACATGTAATTTTCCCCACCGTACATCCGAAGTACATTCCCGAGGACATGGCGTGTTAATGTACTTTGGAAATTTTCAGAGTACACGGCGTGTTCAGTGGGACACACGCCATGTAGATTCTGCATTACACGGCTTCCAACCATGAAAGCTGTGTACTGGGTAAACGGTCTGAACCTAACCCGAAGGGACTAGACGTCGTGTTCTGTTGGACCACACAACGTGTAATCTGGAAACTGTGTTCCACCCGTTCCTGGTCAACACACGGTGTCAAAAATGACTTAGATAGGATCAATACATGGCTTGATTTGGCAGACCAGTCTGATGCATGAACCTAGACTACATGTCGTGTACTTTTTAATACATGTCGTGTATTCTCATCTTGTGCATCCAGGAATGTTTGGATCCTACAGATGATATCCTCTATTTTATTTTAATAAAAAATTAATAGAAAATTTCATTTCTATATGGTGAATGAAAAATGATAGAGGGGGAACAGATCTCGAGATTCAGATTTAAATAACGATTAAATTGAATTGAAACAGAAAAATTATTAAATGCGTAAATCACCAATGAAAAACTAAATAAATATAATCAATGATATGACCCCTCTAATACCACTTATAGGTTCTCGGCACAACGGAAACACATTAGTGGTATTCCCCAACTTTGATTTCAGCGTTAAACGAAATTCAAACCGAGATCTGTCAGAATAAAAAACACCAGATATTCAGAATAGAAAGAAGAACAAAAAACAAAAGAGGGAGTCCCAGAACCCTAGAGATAGGATCATCATATGTTGGTTATAATTATTTTAATTAATTCACAAGAATTAACTTGGTTTAATTCTTACTTCATTGATGTCTCCGGTCATGATGTGATGTGATTAGTCATTGCGTCATAGAATCCAAGTGTAGGATTCCTCTATAGGTGATCCACATGTGCCCCACATATCATTGGATGTCACCAAAGGGATCTCCGGGTGCTATCATGGAAGAAAATTCGCTTGCGATGTCTGCCTTCAAACACCATGGTCCGATGGAGGAGGATCTGTGTCGGTCTTGAGATTGTTCTTGGAAGAAGTAGTTCTTTCAGCCTTGATAGAATTCTCTAGAATTGTTGTGCACAATGATTGGGGAAATGTGTTGGGGTTGTAAGGATATTTATAATCAGGATTGAGGTTATAGAGTTATGATAATAAATAAAAGCATTATGAGTTTTATTTTTTTCATTAACTCTTATTGAAAACCCCGATGTCGAATTATTAATTCCTTGACATGCGCCCATGCTGATTATAATAAATATCATTTAACAAAAAAAATATTACATCCTCAAAATAATACTTGAAAAACTACATAGAGTGTAATCATTAATACACGACATGTACTCGTTTTACATAAAACAACACGACATGTATATTTAATACACACAACGTGTACTTTTATTTTCCATTTTCCATTATCTCCTCCACCAAATTTATTTTTCCTTGAGTAATGTCTATTAATTTGTTAAATAAATGTAGCTGCATTACAGTCTAATAAATATATATTATTTTTCCCAAAATATATTCTCTCGAATAAGTATTGTGGAAATAAATGAAATCAGACATTCTTAAATAATTATTAAACCACATTTGGGAATAATATTTATTTAACATATTAAATTAATATTTAACTGAGAAATATGGACACACTTAGTGTGTGACCCTAAAGGCCCCTTTCTCAGTGGAATTAGGTAGAGCCAGCATAATGTCCAAAGTTAGCGTCTAGAAACACACCAAGGCATCCATAGTGAAAGAAGTTAACACCGTAATGACATGTCACCTCCTATGAACGTTTACTGTGTAATATACTCCCTTTTTCATGATATCTCAAATCAAGCGAGTTGCATTCTAGTTCCATCAACCCATGTGATCGATTATTCATTCTTTGAATTTCCGAAATTGAACACGCCCATACCTTACCATGGCCATGGATTTATTTAGGATATATCAATTCCATCAAAGGGCCTAATATGTCTACTTCCGTTATGGAACAAAAGGGAAAAATCCTTTTCGCATTATCTATTAATGCGGTATTACTCGTGACACACCCAACATATCCTACCTCGCTGTGAACAATGTGTCGTCACATTTTTATTCAATAAATCTAAGTGCATGAGTTGTAATACTCATTAATGATAATCTTAAAGTCTAAGGACCAATACAAACATCTGTCGATAGGAACAACCAATGACACTATGCAATGTGGATTTCCTACTAGCGGGTCTCGTTCTCATAATATCCTGCTGGATATTACCTAGGGCGCACACCATGAGAAGGTGCCTCAATGTTTTATGAGTCCTCACCCCTAATGGCCTGTATTATTTTTGTCCCTTAAATAACATCATTTGGCCATAAAACATATATTCACGAACAGTGTTATGGAACTTCTGGGTTCTCATCATAGCATGGATCCGCTATGAAACTTTAATACAATAGTTGTCCTTAGGACATTATCACATGGATTTTTAAGAATAAGAACAATCAAGATGCGATAAGGCATTTATTAATGAATAAATTACAAAGTAGTTGGTTCTAGGCCACCAACTCCAACGGACACTAGGTAACTGGGGTCGTGGTGTTATATACCAGGAATAGTAAACACCATTAGATGAGCATTAAAACAATTAATAGAATATATAATAAATATAATTCATTAAAATAATTCATAAATAGTGACTAATTTTATTTATTATTATAAATTACACTGCACATATAAAAATAGTTTTTTATAAAAACATTTTTTTTCATTTAAATTATTCTGTTATTTATTAATCAAATTATAACCAATGATTTCATTTAAAAAAAATATTTTTCATAAAATAGTTTGTCCTCTTCAAACCTTCTAATCCAATGGCTAGGTGATAAATGTGACATTTAAGAATAATATTTCAATAATATATCATTGTTCGTTTAAACTCGATGCTACATGTAAATCAATATATAAAAGTAATAAAATTCATTAAATTATAAATATATAATAAAATATCTTGATGTTACATTCTACCCCTTATAATAAAATTTCCCCTCAAATTTCAATTACTATGATACAAAAAATTGACGGTACTTATTCTTGATCATATCGTTGAGGTCTCACGTAGAATCCTCTAATTTATGGTTTCACCAAAAAAATTTGACTCATTGCATTGTATTGTTACATAAAAATTTCACTTTATATTTCCGAGAATACATTAATTGTTTCTCATGAGAAATATAATTCTTTAGTGGTGTATCATTTGAGTTCAACACATGTGAATGATCATGTATCCACTTCCTCATGAGAGATACATAGAACACATTTTAAACATGAAATAGATTTGATCAAAGTTCCACATTAAAACCTATTATCTCCATGAAATAAAGAATATTAAAGGGAATAATATATATAGGAAAAAATATTACCTTATTTAAAAATCTCATAACATTCTTCAAAGGAGTTATTTTTAAGAATACATGGTCAATAAAACCGAACGGTAGATCCCATTGATAATTGTTAGCATAACATTAATATTTTCTCTATGATGACCTACTGTTCTGTTGAGTTTCCAAAACATTATATTACATCATCTATATAGGGCCATAATATCATTATCTATCTTATATAATCCCAATATTTTGATTTTTTTCACTTCCTTCTATATAGGGCTTCAAAAAGATCCATCTGTATGATCAATTGGATGAAATTGATGCATAAATATTTCACCAAATGAAGCTATCAATCCTAAAAAGATTTAAATTCCATATATTAAGATCACCACATGTATTATAGAGTATGAATGGTCCTATAATTAACCAAAAAATTATAAATTAAATTCTATTTTTGAATGATTGAATTCTTTAAAAAGTAATATAGTTATAGGAAATTCATGTGCTACATTTGTTATTTTAGATTGTTATAAGTTATATCCTCTTAATATTAAAATAATTTTATGAATCATAACCATTAATATTATAACCATTATCCAATGATCTTATGAGTTTTATATATATAGTGATATGATAAATCTAATTGATACCAAAAATGAAGAGATGACCTCAACCAATAAGATCATACCCAATAAAGCCCATTTATTAGAGATTATTTGGGATGTAACATCACTGATATTTACAATTGGCAAAGCCTATGTTGAGATTCACAAACTTAAGAATGAGAAAAACCATTTATCAGAGATTTTCAATATTATCCAAATAACAAGTCAAACCATGTTCACCAAATTTACCTAAGAAATTTTCATAATTATTAATCATACCCTTAGGGTGATTAATGGTGTAATAAATGTATATTTATCTAGTCTATAAAAATATAATTTTATATATAATTTTTTTTAAAAAATAAATATTTCATTTATCTTTTATTAATACATTATATTGATTAAATAATAGGTTTTTTAAAAAAGTTAGATTTTCTTATAGTAAAAAACATGTTTTTAAGAAATATATTGTTTCAATTATGGAATTCTTTTGATAAATTAAATAATTTTTTAAATAAATAATATTTTAATTTTTTTAAATAATATTTATTTAAAATAAATGATAATATAATTTTATGAAGTAAAAAACGTAATTTTCATAAGGGTTATAAAACTTTTATTATTAAAAACATATTATTTTCCAATAAATTGGGATTTTTGATTTAAAACAATAAATTCTCATATTTAGAGAATTATTTTGATAAAATAAATATGATTTTTTAAATCAAAACATTGAATTCATCCAATGGTCTTATTTATAATTTTTGGATACAATCAATTTTTTTTGTAAAAAATAATGACAATATAATTATATAGTATGTAATATGACATCATGATTTCAAAAAAATGATGAAATAATTAATAGAAGGAATATCCACAACCATAATAATGTTTCCCCATTAAAATAATTTTTTTATGTTATTTGAATAATTTTATAAACCGTCAATGAATCCTCTAAAACATATATAACATTTTATGGTATTAAAATTAATTATTTGGAACCATGTCTAACTTCCACATAACCATGGGTCTTATTTTATGGATTTCCTTTATTATCATTATAAAAGAAATAAATCCACTCCACTTTTATAGAAATCATGTAGAATAAACTTTCGATGGTATATGGTTTGAATTAATTTATAATATAGAGTCCAAAACCTCAGTTTAAAAATTAATAATGAATTATCCTCACATTCACAGTAAAAAACCTCCCAAAATATAATTAAAATTAACAAAAATCATTAATGAAAAATTTCACTCTACCATTACCTCAATATATACCTCCCAAGGTTCCAAAAATACCTTAATAATAATCTCCTAAGCTTTTAATAGCGTCCTTTGAAGGTAAGGCATCCTCCATTTCCCTTTTTATCCATGCACCTTCTTTATATTATACCATTTCAACATACAATTTTTCATATTTTAATATGTTATAAAAAATTCCTTATACTTTCCATATGATGAACATGGGATGATAAAACCATTTTAATATCATCAAACCCTTACATGAAACCTCATATACCCCTGTTAAGCTATAGAAATGATCCATTGATTTTTCCAAGACAAACATTTGTGTAGTAAATACCAATACAAGATTTCACTCAATAGAAAGCATCTAAATGGAATTATATATAATTGACTGGGTAATTCTATGAACATAACACACACTCCTTAATCATGGTCTAAAATGTTTTTGAATACATCCTTATATTGTATGATTTATGTGGAACACTTATGGATATACATGTTATGAATGTGATGGGTGGGCCTCAAATTATTTAACCCTCCAATGTATGTGTAATATCCTAGACCTCTCTAGTAAATTCCTTTGTTGAAATTTTGTGTTTTAGGTGTTCTAGGAGGTCAAGGTGACTTATCCACAACACTTTTCAAAAATTCCAATCAGTTTCATGGAATTATGTCACAAAACAGTTTCACTTATTTTCCTAATTTCCAAACTGCTTCATGAAACTGTTTCACAAAACGGTGTCACATACATTTTCAAATTTCCAAACTGTTTTATGAAACTATGTCAAAATATAGTGTCACTTCATTTCCAAAATTCCAATCAATTTCCTGAAATTGTTCCATGAAACAGTGTCACAGAAACGACGTCACAGAAATGTTGGCATAGAAATGGTGTCACAAAAATGGTTAAACATAAATGGTCACACACAAAAAAAAAAAAGAAATGTTGTAACATTAACAGTGGCACATAAACAGTGTCACAGAAAAGTGGTAAAAATATTATGGCAAAGAAATGGTGTCATTAAAACTGTGGAACAAAAACAGTGTCATAGAAACAGTCTTATAAACAGTGAATCCATGACTATTTCACCATTTGTTAGATTTTCAATGTTTTCTAATTTATCCCATTTATTTGTTTATTTCATGAAAAATGTATTAAAATCCTTTTTTAAAGGGATTTAGGGAAGACTCAAATCCCATAACTCAAATATAAAATTTTCATATGTTTTGGGAGGCCTTTATGTGGTCAAACTGTGTGGTTTAATTCGAACATCTTTTAATGAAAAATAAAGCATGTCTTAAAATAATGCTCCATTAAATATTCTAAAGGGATGACATATCATCCCCCTTGTTCTTCCTCCTTATTCCCTGGTGTGATATTATTGAACATTTCCTTCCTTCTTATATGAGTCATGTATAGTGTTGTATACCTGGATCAAGTCTTCCCTTGAGTTTCATCCAACTTCATGCAAACCACCTATTTTTGGGAAAGCAGTAAGTGTTGATCCGTCATCAATAAAAGGTATGCAATACCTCTGTTCTTGTTTTTTATTTCATAAATATTCTATTTTTTTCCCTTGAAATTTTTCGTCATGTGATTTCAAATCTTCTAATAGATATATCTTGGCTGTCAATTGGTTTGGTCATACCGTGGCGTCTTCGGGTGGATACAATTGTTGTGGGGGAGGCAATCATAATAAATTGTGTGGATTGTTCTCATATAAATAATTTCAATAACCATTTGAGGTAGGAGATTCATGGATTCTCTATTATTTACATGCAGCAGTATAGTTATCTTGTTTTATCCACTAGATCATAATGGAATTTGAGTAATAAACATTTCAACTAGATAAATAAATTGGCATCGATTGAATATTTTTGCATTTTGTTTTTCTAGATAGTCTGATATATTTGCTAGATTTATTTCAAAAATCGTTCTTGATGGAAATTGGTAATGTAAGTAAAGATGTAATTAACTGTAAATTAATTAGATAATAATAAAGAGGCATTTTTTAAATTCGGTTATTATTGGATAAACTGTTGATAATTTAATGGATTTAGTTAGGAATATTTAAAGGAACTAGATAATTCAAAATTAATTAAAGAACTAAGAGTTTGATAAATGTTAATTTTGGTTAGGGTTCTGTATTATATTCATTCTTTTTAGGTCGAGTTACTGGTTCTTTGGAGCCGTGAGTTCTCACTATGTTTCAAGGTAGGATGCCTTGTTTACGGGCCAAGACACCAGTTGATATGATGATTGTTTCTTACTGCATGTGTTGGGATGTGAGCCTGGATGGCGGTTGTGATATGTTGGGGCAGGGAGGCCCATTAGTTATGGAATCAGTTGATGCCTAGAGTGGTGATATTCTTTGGTATATGCAAGTGGGTGTTGAGGAGGACACTTCAGATGATGAAACATGTTGGATGTGAATGATTGGATGTTTACTGAATCATTTTTTTATCTTCTTTACTTTCCCCACCACTCAAGGAAGCTAGTTTTTCTACCCTATTTCCAAAAAGCGGTGAAGACGTATGGGGTATACCACGTGCTTTCTTTGTTTATCTTCCCGAGGAATGATAGGTCAATGCCCTGGCTGTAGTTGAAAAAGAAATGATGGTAAGTTCACCAATTCACTATGTTGACCCCCCTTGTGTTTTGTATCTTATAATGATATTCTAGAATGCCTGGGAATATGGGAATGTAAAAATTTTGTTTACAAATGATTTAATAAATGATTTTAGTTCACAGTTTGGAGCTTGCTGGGAAGCAATGATGAGGTAAAATTATAAAATAACTATATATCATTGTTGCAATACTAATAAAATGTATTCTGTAGTCAATAAAAGTTAATTAATTGTTAAATAATTAATTAACGTAAGTAGAAAATATTATAAAGGGGTAAGGTAATCTTATTTATCCCTTTAAATAGTTGTTTGCTTTTAAGATACCTAGTCTTAGCAGGGGTAGCCTGGAGTTCGAGAGATGTTAGCTGTGGTTGAGTTTAAGACCCGGTTATGCCCATTGTGTGTTTGTGATCTATTGTATATTCTGAAATTTTTGTGTTTCTATATGCTACCCACCCCATCCGTTAGAAAAACTGACACCCTAGGGATTTTATGCCCTAGGGCTGTTTTCCATAAAATTATGGTCGGAGGATGGATGGCTGACTACCCCTTTGGACTCGCCCTATTCTCTTGGTAGTTACATGAGCTGGCAGGAATAGTGGTCAGTTTTCACCATATATGTCTGTAGAGGACTGTAATGGCCTATGGTTATTCACACACATATATTATGGATATAGTTTCATATAGATTACTATAGGTGTAACATGTATAGAATGTGATGGATTGAGAATCCTTACCCGGTGTATGGGCTCTAATGGCTTGAGGTTTTATACCCGACATATTATACATTTTATGCGAGATATAGTGGCTCTCAGAAACTACCTGGTTACTTTGGTTAGGTGGGAATTTTGGTTTTTTGTCATGAGGTGTATGTTGTGGTGTTATGCCCATGTGTCTGCGGGCAATCCATTACGGAGACAGATGCTTAGGATGTGCGACGTTGGGGAAAAGTAGCAAACCAGTGGGGATTTTGTAGCTGTGTACCCTTGATATTCTTTATTATATTATATAATGATATATGAAATACTTGGTGAGATTAACCATGGTGAGGCTGAGAACTTAGTATACCTTTTTAGGTGATGAGCTGATTTTACTTTATGTTCACTGTGCTTTAGTAGGATTTCATAACATTTGCATCAGTGGATCTGTGGAGGATCTTACTAAAAATACTCTTATACTCGCCCTTTTTATATATAAACTATTTTCATGTCACTTGGAGTAGGTTTGAGATGAGGCTGGTCACTACTATCTTGGGGTTACATTAGTTGTTCGAGCTTTATGGTCATTGTAGTTTTTAAATTCATTTGGTACTTGTAGTTTTTCCATTCAATTGTAGTAGTTATGGAATTCAATTACATACGTGTATTTCGGATTTCATTTATATTGTAGTATAATTTTGAGTTTTTTGGTGTCTATCTTATCTCCCTCTTCTGCATGTGTTCTCATAGAAAGTAATGCCTCTCATTTGTGTGTTTACTATACACTCGGTGCTAGTCGCCAACCCGGGGCCTACTGGAGGTAGGACTCTGGGGTCACTATCTTCCTTCCAACATTCTAGTCCTAGGAAGGGTACACCTTTTGGGGAGGTGATCATGATAGTGCTGTATCAGAGAATTTGGTTGATGGATGTGATAGAGGTTAGTGTTAGGGACATGTGAGGTTTCATGGGTTGGTAGGGAAATAACGTCAGTTTAGTTTACTAAGTGATGTAGAAACTATAGACTAGCTAATACATAGGAATTCAGGGTCCTGTATGATCAGTTATATAGACCTTTTAGTTTACAGTGGATACTAAATTAGGTGATACAGGTTTAATGGTAGAGACCTAGAAAAGTATCATGCATCAGTCTTCTTTGTGCTTGTATTTTAATGAGTAGATCTTAGGGTAGGTTAACCTTAAATGAATAAACGAAAACAATTAATTAATTAATGTTGAGTCTTCCATATTCTAGTTTTATGAGCTCTAACTCTTAGTTATTTTTTATTTATGGATCCATGTAGACATCCTCGTCAGGTTTACAGAGAAGATATCCACCAGGCTACACCCGCAGATCGCCGTAGGGTAGTGGTTGATGACGAATAAACATGGAGGAGGAGACTTTGAGAGTTTTATCGTCAGAGTATACAGAATTATTAGGGATCCATTTAAGATGAAATAATGAAAGAATGGTTGGAGGGTTTTGAGATAACCTTCAGTTCCATCCATGCTCAGAAGGAGTATTGGGTGTCTCTGGTTGTGACATTGCTGTGTGGGGAAGCGAGGCAGTAGTGGTCCTTGTTCCTTGGTGATCATGATGAGTCAGCGATATCATGGGAGGAGGTCTGAGAAATGTTCAGAGTTGATTTTCATTCTTTGATCGTGAAGGAATCCAATATCTAGGAGGAACTTACCCTTCGACAAGGTAGATCTAAGGTGCGAGGGTTTTGAATCCTTTTCAGTAATCTTTTTCAATATACTTTTGACCTATTTTCAAATCAGGTGGGTAGGGAGATGCATTTGGTGGAGGATTTGTGTCTATAGATCAAGCGCTAGGTCACTCTATTTATGATGAGTACATATCATGAGGTGCTGGTGAGGTCAGAGGTCCTCGAGAGTACATTGGGTAGAACGAGATCATCATGAGCGAGGAGTTTCCATGATTTCTCATGATGAAGAGTTCTGGTCTAGGGTTCCCAGTTTTCATGGAAGAAGAGTTTCCATTTTTCCGGGGGTAGGTCCTAGCCATAAACAAATCATTTATCTAGTGGATATGGTTGTCTGGATTATGCCAAGGGATCATGTGCTTGTTTTTTTAGTGGAGGACGAGGAAATTTGAAGAGAGAGTACCTGAAATTTTTAGAGTGTCCATCATGCACCTGGTTTTCTGCTTCAGGTTCCTCTGTTGGGGTAGTTCCAACCGAAAAAGTAGTAGTAGGTTGCATCATCTTTGGATAAACATTGTGTAGGTGGGGCAGGCAGAGGATAGACATGTGACACTCCCCGTCCTTAGAGATCAGAGTGCGATAGGGGTGGTGGTCTTCATCAGGGTCAGAGAGGCTACAGAGGAGGTCGTGGTAAGATTTATGGATTAGCGTTGCAATAACTAGGTGATCCAGTCAACATTGGAGGTACACTATTCTTGTTTTATACTTGGGTGTATGCCCTGTTTAATTATGTAGTGACACACTCCATCATATCACCATCCCATGTCTATTTATCGAGACTTGAGGTAGAGAGGCTTCCAGTGCCCCTGGTGTTGACTACGCTAGTTGGAGGTCGAGCTAACTTATTTGATGTATGTAAAGACAATAAGCTTGTGTGGGGATGTATCTCTCTTGGGGAGATTTTCTATGTTTTTTGGTACAATCATATGATGTCATCCTCAGAATGGAGTTGTTGTATTCAGTGCTGGCTATTGTGTATTACATCAGGAGACATGTGGTGTTCCTTAATGCTGATGAAGGGACATTTGTGTTTGAGGGTTAGGAAGACCCTCGAATGGGTCATAGGCATGTTCCATCCTTATCATCCTTTATGGCTGAGCTGATGTTATGTTCTTCAGAGGTTCAATAGTTGGCATTTCCCAGGGTTGTAGAAGAGTACCCTGATGTCTTTCCAGAATAGGTTGTAGCATTACCCCTATGTAGAAATATCGAGTCTGGGATTGAGAAATAGCAAGGAGCATCTACAATCTCTATGTCTCCATATAGGATGTCCCTTTTTGAGTTACGAGAGCTACATGTATAGCTCGATAGTCAGTTATAGTGAAATTTTAATCAGCCTAGTGTTTCACTGTGGGGTGCACTGATTTTATTCATGAAGAAGGCTGATGGAAGATTGCGGTTTTATATTGATTATTGTCACCTAAACAAAGTGACAGTGATGAATATCAATCCTCTTCCTTGGATTGATGATTTATTTGATCAAATGAAGAATGTAGTGGTATATTTTGTGTCTCAAATGTTTTCTATTCTAGAAGGATAAGGGTGGGCACCGTGTCCTCGGTGATTTTCTCCAGCTTTTAGATGTTCCTTAGTGGAAGTGGGGGGATATCTCAATGAAAATTGTTAATTTTTTACCTCGAGCATAGGGATTCGATGACGCAAAATGGTTGGTAGTGGATTGTTTGATGAAATAATCCCACTTCATAATGATCAAAGAGTCATGCTTCGGGGAATTGTTGTCGAGGCAGTATCTGGAGGAGGTGGTGAGACTCCATAGAGTCCCATTGATGACCACTTCCGATAGTGATCATCCTTTTACCTCTAGGGTGTGGATAGGTCTCGAACATTAATTTGGTTCTTAGCTATTTCTTATAACTATTTTTTATCCCTAGATTGGTGTTCAGATAGAGCAAACCATCCAGACTCTTGAAGACATGTTTTTCACTAGTGTCCTAGATTATGGAGGTTCATGGGAGAGGCACTTATCACAAGTGGAGTTATCTTACAACAATAGTTTTCAACCCACCATCGGTATGGAACTATTTGAATACTTGTATGGATTACCTTTCCATTGTCCGTTGTGCTGGACTAGGGTCGAAGAGTCAGCAATTCTTAGGCATGAACTGGTACAGAACACAATGAAGATAGTTCAAATGATTCATGATAGGGTGAAGGTAGTGCATGATCATTAGAAATCATATGATGATAAAAGGAGGAGACCTTTAGAGTTTGATGTTGGGGATCATGTGTTTCTAAAGGTGACACCCCATCATGGGCTACAATGGATTGGTCATGGGAGTATGCTTTCCCCGTGGTTTGTTGGGCCTTTCGAGGTGTTGGATTGTGTTGGAGTCATGGTGTATCAAGTAGCACTTCTCCTATAAGTAAGACGGATACACAATGTTTTTCATGTGTCACAGCTCCATCGTTCTCTACATGATGACTCCATATCATCTATTGGGGATACATCAACATTAATGATGATTTATCCTTCGAGGAGCAGCATTTGGAGATCCATGATTTACAGGATCAGGAGTTGTGTAGGTGTTATTTTCCATTAGTTCGTTTCTTGTTGTGACATAGTGGCATGGAGGAGCGTACATGGGAATGTGAGTTGTAGAGAATTTCCCAGTAACTCACATTTTTTTATGTATAACTCTTTTTAGGAAATGATGTTAATTTCTGATTGGATACCTTTCTATGTTTATGATATCACATTCATTTGTTTTTTTTTTGTGGTTTTCCCTCTTTGTGATGTATCTCGAAGGGTGGATGTTCGGTCCCCTTTTCCTGGTTCCATTCTAGGCTGGTTTTGGATTATCAGAATGAGAATGTTTTGATAGGTATCCTATGTAATGGCATGGACATATTTGGTCCATTACATTGATGAAAGCTAGTGTTTGGGGTGTTCCTGGAGGTCAAGGTGACTTATCCCCAACACTTTTCATAAATTCCAAAACTGTTTCATGGAACTGTGTCACAAAACCATGTCACTTCTTTTATCAGATTTCAAAACTGTTTCATGAAACTATGTCACAAAACAGTGTCACTTTGCAAAATTTCCAAACAGTTTCAAGAAACTGTGTCACAAAACACTATCACCGCTATTCCCCAATTTCCAAAACTATTCTATGAAACTTTTTAATAAAAAGGTGTCATAGAAAAAGTGGGACTAAAATGGGGTCATAAAACCAGTGGTAGAGAAACGGTGTCACATAAATAGTGACAAAGATAAGGTATCACATAAACAGTTTCATAGAAACTATGGCACTGAAACAGTGTCATAGAAATGGTGGCACATAAAAGGTATCATAGAAATATTGTCACAAAAATGGTGGAATAGAAACAGTGTCCGAAAAAGGTTGGACCAGAAATGGTGGAAAAAAAAACGGTGTCACAAAATAGTGGCACAAAAATGGTGTCATAGAAATTGTGTCATAGAAACTATATCAAGAATAGCGTTTCTAGAAAAATTTCATGTTTCCTTTATCAGATTTTCAGATTTCCCCAGTTTCACGCATTTAATTATTTCTTTGATAAAAAACACATTAAAATCCTTATTTTAAGGGATCAAAGGTCAATTCAAAGCCCATAGTTCCGGTATCAAATTTTCATATGGTTCTAGATTCCCTTAAATTGACCAACTATGTGGTATAATGTGACCCTCATTTAATAGGAAATCAAGCGTATCTTAAACCACTACTATATTATATCTTTTAAAGGGATGAGATATCTTAGTCCCTTGTTCTTCCTCCTTGTTCTGTGGCGTGAGATTCTCAAACCATTCCTTCCTTCTTGTAAGAGTTTCACATAGTGTTGTATCCCTAGATTGAGTCTTCCTTGTAGTTTCTTCCTACTACATGCACACCCCCCGGTTTTAGGGAAAGCAGTACATGTCAATCTGTCATTCATATAAGGTTTGATCTACCTCCATTCTTGGGATTTATTTGATCCTTATTCTATCATTTCATCTTTCCATGTTATGGAATGTGATCTCCATGCTTCTAATGGAGTTTTCTTGGGTTTCAGCTGGTGTGGTTATGTCGTGGCATCCTCAAGTGGTTATAGTTATCGTGAGGGAGGCGATCTAATCCACTATGTAGATCGTTCTGGTTTTAAAAATCTTAAGAACATTTTTTGGAAGGGGATTCATGGATTCTATATTCTTTATGTGCATTGGTAGAGTTAGAATGTTTTATACTCTAGATCACAATGTAATTGACATAATAAATATTTG
The DNA here is from genome assembly GCA_963277665.1 of Viscum album. Classification (NCBI taxonomy): domain Eukaryota; kingdom Viridiplantae; phylum Streptophyta; class Magnoliopsida; order Santalales; family Viscaceae; genus Viscum; species Viscum album. The sequence continues at coordinate 1,145,323,619 of OY728128.1, read as the reverse complement.
AAGTGGATATATATATTTTTTATCAATCATATGTTATTGCCTCTCTCTTTTTATAGAGAGTGTGATATCTATGCTTTATTTTTTTAACTTGTCATTTTTATGGAAATCGGTAAATAATGTAATGTTGAGATTAATTGTAAATTAATTTCGAAATGATAAAGAGGCATGTTTTAAGTTCGGTTGTTTTGTATTAAACTGTTGATAATAGAATGGATGCAGTTATGCATATTTAAATGAACCAACTAATTCATGATGGATTAAAGAATCAACTATTTGATAAAAGATAATACCTATTAGGGTTCTGAGTTACGCTATTGATTGTAAGGCCAAGTTCTTGGTTATTTGTATCCAAGAGTTATTATTATTTTTTAAGGATATATTCCTTATTTAAGGGATAATACCACAATTAATATGATGTTTGTTTTCTGTTTCCTGTGTTGTGACGTGATTTTGGATGGCAGTTGTGATCTATGGTGGTAGGGAGGCCCATTGGTTGTGGCAGAAGTTGACGCCTAGAGTGGAGAAATGCGTCAATTTATGCATGTGGGTGTCAGGGAGGATACAAGAGATAATGAAACATGTTGGATGTGAATGATTGGATGATTGTTTAATCTTGTTGGGTTTCTATCTTTCTTACATTCCCCACTGCACAAGGCTGTTGGTATGGCTACCCTTATTCCAAAAAGATGGGAAGATGTGTGGGTTATGCCTAGTGATTTCCATGTTTATCTTCCTAAGGGAGGATCAGTACTATAAATTTATGTTATACCCACAGACCTATATCCATGGTTTTATAGGTCCATGGCTATATCCTTTTTTTTAGCCACGATTGAATTATAAAACCATGGATAAAATTTTTCCTCAATTTTTTTTAAAAAACATGTTAGGCTCCCCCATCCTCCCCAAATCAACCCTCCATCCATGTCGGGTTCCTCCTCCATCCTCCCCTGGTCGACCCTTTCACGGTGACCATAATCACGATGACCCTCCTCTCATAGAGACCCTTCTATCGATCTATGACCCTCCTCTCACAGTGACACCCTCCTCACAACGACCCTCCTCAAAAAAACTATCCTCTCATGAAAACTCCCTCCACCTCTATCTTCCCCTGATTTGTGAACCTCCTTTCATGGAGGAACCCTCCTCCTCTATCCTACACTGATCTACAACCCTCCTCATTATTTTTTAGCTTTTTGTGACAAATCTCATTGAGATCCAAGGTGATTCTATCTAATTTTATTCTCTATTCCTTATTATTTTATCTTATTAGGATGTATATGGTATTTCGATTCCTTATCATTTGGCGTATTTAGGTTTTGTAGTCAATAAGTGTTTTTTTCTATATTGTAAGGATCTTCTTGTTCATGATAGTGTGACCATTCTTCATTCCATACTCTTTTGGTATGATTTTTTGATGCATCATTTCAGGTAAGGGATTCATAAATTATCCATTATTATTATTTTAAATTGTGTAATAAATAATTTTCTATCTGATTAAGAGGATTATATATATTAACATTATCAAAATATCTAATTAAACTGATGTAATTTAATTATAAATAGGTAAATCATATGGGCGCAACATGAATTCATGTTATTGATATATGTTGATGATTCTTGATTGAAATTTATAATATATAATTTTTTTGATTATTGTGGAAGTATTTGTTTCACCAACCATATTTTATGAATGACATAAAGTAAGAAATAAACTTGTAAGATGGAAATATGGAATGATTATGTTATTTATTATTCATTTTATTCTGAATTAATTGAAAGTATGATAGAAGGTGAAATTGATTGATGGTGTTTTTAGTGGATTATGTTGAGGTGGATTTGAGTCACCGTTGATGAAGGCTTACATGTGTATTCATAGGTAATAATATACATATATATGTTCCCCCTTTATATATATTCACTCATGGCAGTATGAATATATATTTTGGGGCTAGGTGTGATTATATATAGATATGAAAAATGCAAACACGTGTAAGTGTAAAGTGGTATATTCATGTAGAAACATATATATAAGGAACCCTTGGGCATATTTGTACATGAAAATATAGGTCCTAGGGGTCCTTATAGATATATGTGAGTGTGAAGTTACATATGAATGCAAGGAAAAAATAGAAGATTTGAGTTGTCGTCATCAAAAGAAAACACCCCTTGAGGTTGAGGTAGGGTGCCTCTTTTGGCATTTTTAATTCAAGAATGTTTTAAATTTCATCTAGTTGCATTCTTAATTCTACATGTTTATAATAAATTTCCAATCTTGAATAATTTTTAGTTAAGGTAATTTTACTTGTTTGATAAACTAGTCATGGTTTTGTAATAAGACCCCCCCCCAACAGAGGTGCGCTATCTACGAAAACTCAAAGAAGCATACCTTTCTTGACATTATAGCATATTTTTCCTTATAAATGATGTTTTTTTAAGTCATGAATCACAAATCATACTTGAATCATATTATATATTTGTAGGGGGCTTCCCTCTTTTTTATTAAAATTGTTGTTTGAACCAAAACACCGTTTAAGTACTGTTAGACTTTTAAGATGGAATTTCCCAAGTAAGAATGTGCTGTAATGACCAAGTCACCACTATATGAATAATAGGGTTCATATGGAATTACTTTTCATGGAAAAAATCCTTTACATGATTGTTTAGATTTAGAGGACCTTATTATAATAAAATTCATAGTATTCTTGTATTAAGTGACATGTCTTAGAGTGTATTTCTATGCTTTTCATTTCAATAAGTGGTTGAAGTGGAATGAAATGTAGAGGGTGGCACAGGGGGTGCATGGGGTGGGTAGGGGGTGTAGGGTGTGTAGGGGAGGGGGCATGGGGTAGGGGGTGTCTTGGGGGCAGGGGGAAGTGGGTGTGCTAGGGGTGTTCTGGGGGGGTTGTAGGGGGTGCATGGGGTGGGAAGGGGGTGTGCAGGGGGGTGGGTAGGTGGGTTTGCAGGGGAGGGGACAAGGGGAGGGGTGTGAATGAAAAGTGTGAAAAGGTTGTTCCCAAATTTTAGGCATACAAAATGACATTATTTCGAAATAACATATTATAGAACTAATCAATTTATTTGTTATAATTAGGTTTTAAATGTTGCATTTCCAATCCTAGTTCATAACCACTTCTGGTCTTCTGAACCACTACTTTAAGATAATGATGGAATGTTTATAGACATCTAGGTCTTCTTTATTATTTTAGTGATGCATAGATCTCTCTCTAATTAGCATGAGACTTTAATTTCATCATGGTTTATATTTTATGCTCATTTTACTTTCACTCTATTATACATTACTTATTATATTATAGATGAGAACAACTATACAGTGTTAGGGTTGAATTTATGAATCCCACAAAATCATAGATGTAGAACTCCTCTTCTTTATATGTTCATAATTCCAAGATGGAATTACACGGTATTATGTTTCCATTATTGTTTTGATGAAGTAGTGAAAGAATTTTTATGTCATGCCAGCACATATAAAATTGAACCATATCTAGTAATAAAATTTTCTCATCTATTTACTCATTATGATTAATATATTTTACATGATTGGTCTAATATATAATCTCCCAAACTAATCTATCATGTTATATAGATCCTAGAAACCAAACCATTTTATCTGTGGGAGGGCAACAATTCAACTTCATTAGATTTTTCACTATAATTCTAATAATTCTACATGGTTTTAGTAGGGTCAAACAAATTCCTTTAATTCTCATAAAAATTCTAAATAATTCTCCACAAAGAGATACTTTTTACCTCTATATTGTGTTGGTATTTCTTGTGTAGTCTTCAAAAAAAAATTTAGGTCAACACACTGAACATCATTCCCTTTTATATTTATTTAAAAATGTAATCATATATATAATTTTGGACATATATTCATTATTCATGGAAGGTATTTTTTTTATTAATGAGATCCATGAAATTTTGGTTAATTGTCATATTTATTTCTCACAAAAATTTCAGCATTGTTACTCTAATATCTGAACATGGAATGGTGCTTCTCTTATCACAACATACCACTCTTTTTAGAAAACTTCATATTGAAATTCCCATCACCACACTCATTAGGTGGTTTTTGTTGTATATCCAAAACCTCTAACACCCAACACACCCAATGCCATGATGCAAGGGTCATCCAACATCTATCTTCAACACAACTTACAAGAGTCCCCCATGTGAACAACATTCATGTAGTTGTCCTCCCTATTTCCCATAGGTACTTTAGAAATGTACTATGGTGTTGAACATAGAAGGGTCTTCTATAGGAACTCATTTTGGTATCTTTTGGCCAACCAATAGATTTAGGAATCTTCTTTTCATTGTTATTACTTTGACTATGGACTCCAAAATGATCATGATTACAATATTTTACAAATAATTTAAATAAAACATTACATCCCTGAGTTTTTCCATGACTTGGTGAAATAATACTATCCATTTTCTATCAACAATAAGAATCATCCATCTTCTCCATGGGGTGGTCTTACACTATTTTTTAACACAATATTCTTGAGTCTCACATTAGACATTAGTGAATACATACATTATATCATGACTCAATAGGATACATATACCACTTTTGAAGTCTTGTGGTTCTAACCTATACCAAAAACACTAGTTCATGAATACTTAATTGTTCCACCTCTCACTAGGTTCTGATTTACCGATCACAAAACCACTTTGTACTAGCGTTGTGTTCCAAATTAACCACCTAATGCTAGTTGTAGATGAGCCTAGTCATTGCCTCATGAGGTAAAATACAAGATCTTATGGATAAAAAGGGATGGACCCTTTGTCTCTATTATCATTTCAATTTTTTACTTTTAAAAATGAACCTTATGCACACTTGTATTTTTTTATTTTTCTCACATCCCTCATCACCGACCACCATGACTTGTTCAAGATAATCATACCATGAAAATTTTCATAATTTTTAACATTAGGGGGAGGGTGGTGGTCTGTACCGGGGTCTATAGGGTAGGGGAGGTGGGATATAATTGGGGAGGGGGTGGTGGTCTGCAATGGGGGTCTGTAGGGAAGGGGGTGAAAGGTGGTGGGGTAGTGGGGCAGGGGGTTGGGGGTGTAAGGGAAGAAGTAGTGTTAGGTAACTAGATGGGGGAGGGTGTAGGGGGGATTGGCGAGGGGGGGGGGAGGTCTGTAGGGAAGGGGGAGAAAAGATTTTGTATATGAAGTTATAGAGAAATATGGGCATGTAGTGATTCATAATAGTAGGATATTTAATATTTTTAATTTGCACCACCTTATAGATAATGTGTAAACCCACCCAGGAAGAGTCCAACCTGTACAAGATGAAGAAATAACTCAATCCTCATCCAATTCCTTGAGTAGATAGATTGCATAATCCTTATTTCATCATTCTTCAGTTTCACTATTACCAGTGAGTGGTCTGAAAGATCCCATTTGAGATTATTAATGGATGTCAGTAGGGATGTTCCAGTTCCTTGGATGTTTAAAAGACACCTATCCAACCTACTCCATAACGGGATTATGAATGTGAGCATATATATATATATAATTATCCTCTTGTGCATGGTAATGGACATGTTGACACGTACATAGGGGTTAGGGTTTCCTTATGTATATGAAAAGGTTCATATGCTTGAAGGATGGATGAAGTTGCTTAGAGTTGTTGTTGATAAAAGTGTCATGCACCAAGAGTATATTGGCTCATTTATGGTAGGGTCCCTATACTAGGATCTTTAATTCAAGAATGTTTTAAATTTAATTTACATTCCTTATTAATGTTATTGTTTATATTAAATTTCAATTCTTTAATAATTATTAGTTTAGATAATTTATTCATTTGATAAACAATTCATGGTTTTGTAAAAGAACCCCCCCAATGGACATGAACTGTCTACAAAAACTCACATTGGTATACCTTTCTTGACCTTATTGCGTTGATTTTTTCCTTATACATGATATCATTGTTAGTCATAAAGAACACATCGTAATTTACCCATTTACAATCACTATAGGGGGTTTCCCTGTTTTTATTAAAACAGTTGTTTGATCCAAAACACCCTTTAATTGTCATTATACTTTTAAGATGGAATTCCCTAAGTAGGAAAGTGTTGTAATGACCAAGTCACCAATAAGTTCCCCCCTTTGATTTTTTAAATATAATTTTCATGATTCAATTAATTGAATGATTTGAATCGAACCAAACATGGTTAACTTTGCACATGAGTGGTAATGCCTCATGTAGAGAATTATGCAATGGTTATGCCTCCTTTATAAATTTTAATTGGATTTCATGAAATAAATAGAGTGGCTTATTCATGGTGGACTATACTCTACTTTTGAATTTTGGGGGTTCATGGGGGTGTTCAGGGAGTGTGCAGGGGGGGGGGGTCTGTGCTGGTGTGCATTAGGGTGCGTGGGTGGGGGTTGGTGTCCATCCGAGGGAGAGGGGGGTCTGTCCGGGGGGGGGGGTAAAGTGGGTGTTTCCAACTTAGGTGGTGCAAGGGGGTCTAATAGGGGTGGTGGAAGGAGGGAGTGAAGGGGGATGTGCAAGGGGACATAATGTGAGGGGGGGGGGGTGAAAGGGGGGTTATGTATGGGGGTATGGGTGTGAAGGGGAGGGAGTGTCCAGCAGGGGTGTCCAGCAAGGGTGTCTAGCAGGGGTGGGGCAAGGGGTGTATAGTGGGGGTGTGTAGGTGGGTGTGTAGGTGTTCATGGGGGGTTTGTACATTGGGATAGGGGGTGGGGTGGGGCATGGGGTCATGAGTGTGCGGGGGTGGGGTTGGGGGTAATGTGTTGGATAACTATTTGAATTGGTTTCATTACCATCTTACCTTATGGGTTAAACCAACCATTTTATTTTGTTTCTTCTCTCTTCATTATTTGGGTGTCTTATGGGGTATGTATATATGCATACCTAAATAGTATTTTCAATACATTTCATCTCTTTTATAGATGACAGAATGATAGAATTTGAATTTAGTGGACCTAGTATTAGTAGATATTAGCAGTTCATGGTGGTGTTGACAATTTTTGGTGGTCAAATCCTAGTAACCTGAGCCTATCACTACTCTTATATTTCCTTTATTGTTGTTCATAGGTTCAGGCCTCCATTTCCTTTATGTTAGGGAAATTATTTTTTTTCCTTATACTTTTATATTACCATTCAATTCATTGATGTAATTTCTAAAGGATTTTTCTTATAATGATTACTATATAGAGGGTGTGTAGGTCAAGGGGGGGGGGGGAGCAGTGGGGGGGGGGGAGGGTGAAGGTTGGGGGAAGTTGGGGTGAAGGGTTTGGGGCAGCGTGTAGGGGTAGTGGGGGTAAAGGGGGAGGGGGAGCAGGGGGTGTGGGGTGTATCAGGGTAGGGGGTTGTCTAGGGGGTTTCTAGGAGGGGGGGTCTAGGTGGGAGTGGGGGTGTCCAGGTGGTTAAGGGGGGTTGGGGGGAAGTGTACAAGGGTTAGGGGTTGTCTAGGAGGGGGGTCTAGGGGGTGGAGGGGGATGTGGTGGCAGTGTTCTAGGGGTTTAGGGGGAGGGGGCTATCCAGTAGAGGTTAAGGTGGATGGGGGGGAGTGTGCAGTGGGTTGGGAGGGGGTAGGGGTGTTGGGTTGTAGGGGGATGGGGAGGGGGTTGTCTATGGTGGTTTATGGGGGGGGGGGATGTCTAGGAGGGAAGGGGGTGTTTGGGAGGGGGTGTTTGGGGAGGGATGGTCTAGTGGGGGGTGTTTAGGGTTGGTGTCTAGACGGGAGGGGGTGTCTGGGGGGGTGTCTGGGGGGTCTATGGAGGTTTCTGTGGGGGGTGTCTATTGGTGTCTAGGGGGTGTCCTAGGGGGTCTCCAATTGGGGAGGGGGTTTCTAGGTGGTGTCCAAATCGGGGGGGGGGGGGGGGGTTAAAGGGGTTCTGTCAAGGGGGGAGTAGGGTGTTCAATGTGGGGATGTGGGTGTGTTGGGAGGATCTGTCTAGGGGGAAGGGAGGGTTTGTTGGGGAAGTCGGGGGGGGGGGGGGGTTATTAAATTGGAAGGCATATATCCAATGTTTCATACCATGGCTATATTACCTATGTATTTTAAAGTTCTTCCATAGTTTCAAACCATGGCTATAGGCATATAGACACAGTTTGAACATTCTCTATTGACCTTTAGACATGTTTTTTACTGTAGATATAGGTATTTAGGCACAGATTGAAACTGTGGTTTTAGGATTTTCCCTATTGCCACACCCATAACAATAATAGTCCCTAGAACCGTGGTTATACCTTATAACCATTCTTCTTGGGCTTATAGCCGCAATTACAAACTATAGAAATAACCTTAATTTGTAGTGGTTTATGGGTCTATGCTCTTTATATAGGTGGAAAAGACTTGACAGATCATTCATATACTCACCATGTTGAGCCCCCTTATGTTTAATAGCATAGATAATTTTTCTAGAATGCTTGATAATATGGGAAAGTAATAATACTATTAATAAATGATTTAATAAATTATGTTGATCCATGGGTTGGAGCTTACAGGGGGTGCAATGATGAGGTTATAATTTAATGGAACTGTGGATCTTTGTTGGAATGCTAATGAAATGTAATGTTTAATTAATAACTATTAATTAATGGTTATATAATTAATTAACATAAAACAAAAAGATAAAGCGATAAATTAATCTAATGTATCACTTTAAATTTTTGTGAGTTTATAGGATACCTAGTCTTAGTAGTGGTATCCTGGAGTTTGAGAGATGTTAGTTGCAGTTGAGTTTAAGACTATATTATTCCTCTAGTGTTGTTCTGATCTATTGTATATTCTATACTTTTTTTTGTTTTTATAGGATACTCCCCCCGTCAGTTAGGGAAACTAACACCCCAAGGATTCTGAGCCCTAGGGGGTGTATTCATCTACATTTAAATGGGAGGATTGATGTATCAATACCCCCTTTGTCCCAACTCTTTTTTCTTGGTATTTACTTGTGCTTGTAGGAACAATGGTTAATTTTCCTCATATATTTGTGTAGAGGGAAGTAATGCCTTTTATTTATTCAAAAACATTTATTCTGGATATAGTTTCTTATGGACTACTATAGGTGTAACATGTATAGGCTATGATGGATTGAGGATCCATACTCAGTGTTTGGCCTATAATGACTTGAGGTTTAATACACGACATATTATACACGTTTTGTGAGCTATGGTGGCTCTTGGGGACTACATGGTTACTTTGGTTACATGGACGTGATGGTTTTGTTGCACGAGTTGCATGTTGTGGTGCTACAACTAGGTGTATGTGGGAAGCATTTTTTGAGAGAGATGCTTGGGAGGTGTGGTGTTAGGGAAGAACGGAAAACCAGGGGGGATGTTGTAGAGGGTTACCCTTGATATTCGTTATTATATTACATACTATTGTATGTGATATTTGGTGAGAGTTTCCATAGTGAGTCTCAAAACATAGTATACCCGTTTGGTGATGTGTTAGTTTCACTTGTTGTTCACTATACTTTAGCATTATTTCTTTACATTTTCACGAGAGGTTTCAGGGACGATCCCCATATTTGTGTGTTTACTGTACCCTTGGTGATAGTCGCCAGCCTAGGGCCAACTGTAGGTGGTACTTGAGGGTCACTATCTCCCTTCTCACATTTCTAGCCTTGGAGGGGTACACATTGTGGGGAGGTGGTCATGAAATATTGGGTAATATTTTCATACCATGAGAAATTATGAACAAGATTAGAGAGGGAACAAATTATGGTATTGTACATTTTCCACAAGTGATTTTTTCTAGGTAGTTATTTGTTAATTGAACTTATGTTAGGTTTTATATTTTTTCCACATTTTTATATTTAATTGATGATTTAATGTTATATCATGAACCTTTTTTTAATGATTATCATTATCACCCTTTTATCTATCATTTATATTAATATTAATTCATATGCATTAAATTCATCATTTTATGCTTTTATTATTCACTTACTAGGATTTGTAGATCCCCCTTTCATATATACGTCCAGAAGTTATCCCTTATGTTTTAGAAGATCAAGGAAATTAAGGGAATGTTACAACGTTTTATTTTATGTCATTATATTTTATATTCTACTTGTTATTCTATGTACCTAATTAAATAATGTCACTAGGCCTCTTGATACTAAGGGGTTCTATTAAGTGTATATTTTTGAAATAAATCAGGAAATAAATTGTATTAGAAATATTTGTTTTCATAGTTAGTATCAACAAAACATCTTGTAATCTTTTGGGATTAGGATTTGAAACGCCCATATAAATATATAGGGATAAGGATAAAAATTGGAAAAAGCCCAAAATTTTGGTAATGTATACTATATGTGTTTTCCAAGAAAATACATCATTCTATGGATACTATAATTTTATGCGAGTATTCCATAGTAGTAGTTAGGGGTAATTAACCTACAATCGGTGGAATTATATGGACTTGATCATCATTTGATGAATGAGAAGGAGGCTTTTTAGCACACCTAGTTTGACACTCTTAGGGTATATGCATAAGTAAATTCTAAAGAACATTATGACCCATTATTATTGGGAAAAAATTCCAATATGAATTTATGCTAGTAAATATACCATGTATAACTTATATTGAAACATATAAGTCCATATGTTAAGGAATATATGTCATTTGTGAGTTATTATTTTAATTTTTATTGTTTTCATTTTACGTGTTTATCAATTTAATGATTCACATCCTTATGTCTATTTTGGGAAAAGTAAATTATTATAACTAGAATCAAAAAGTGAATGGATGGATTATCATCTATTCAATAACTTCAAATGTTCTGTGTGAATATGGTTCAATTAATTTATTTATATAATTAATTTTTAGTATAATTGTGAAATTTTTTCCACGAAACATGGAATTATAGTTATCAGTGAAGATAATAAGTAGGTCAATTATTTTATCCTAATAATATAACTTATCCGCAGTTAAATTTTGTGTGAAATATTTTCAAAATTTATTATATATCCATTTTGTAGAATTCAATGAAATTTTAGGCATTGATTTCCATTCCCTATATAATGATAACACAAATTTTCTAGAGAATTAACCACCATTCATTTCACAAATTTCCCTTCTGATTCTATACAAGTGAAAGGAGGAGGTTGAGTATCCTATGGTATAATGATATTAATCATTGATATTATTTCCCTATTAGAAATAATATCATGAGAAAATGAACAAGAAATA